>JAKSZT010035715.1:138445-206412 GCA_026826555.1 Tolypeutes matacus | reverse complement strand
GAGCTACTTACTCAGTAGTTAATAAACAACTAGGTCTCTTACTGAAAAGGAAACCACTATTTCTAGGGCTATGGGAAAAACTTCCCAACCATGGTTTTTAACCCCTTTAAGCCGCCAGATTGGGAAAGATCAGGTTTGTCACCAATTCCTCTACATGTCTGAGTGTTCAATACCCCTCTAAGGAAGGGATTTTTTAGCTAAACTTCAAACAGAAATCACTTTTTAAAAAGGATATCTAAATGTGAAAGTCCCAACAACCCAAGCACGGGCCCTCCAGGGTGCCCTCTTAACTGAAGTGGGAGGAGAACATGAAGAGAATAATAGCAACTACCCCCTTCAAATAGACTCTCAAGTAAATGCAGTGGTTTGGGCAATGGGACTCCCAGGCCGTGGTGCACGTGCAAATCTGGTAAAAATACAGTTAAAATCTCATGCCTAGCCAATTTGCATCAAGCAGTACCTGCTTCCTTTTAAAGCAAAAATGGGTTTAGATCTGATAATTCAATGGTTATTGGCTGTGGGATTGATCCAAACTTGCAGATCACCATATAACACTCCAGTTCTACCTATTTTAAAGCCTAGTGCAAGTGGAGAGTATCAGTTTGTCCAAGATCTAAGGGCTATAAATAAAATAGTTGAAGATATCCACCCAGTTGTGCCAAACCCATATACCTTGCTTACTACACTCAATGCAGAAAATGAATGGTTTTCAGTATTAGATTTAAAAGATGCCTTCTTTTCTGTTCCTCTGGATAGCTCCTCTCTACAAATTTTTGCCTTTGAATGGGAAGAACCAAGTGCAGAACATAAGCAACAATATACTTGGACTGTGCTACTTCAAGGATTCAAAAATTCCCGAACCATTTTTGGTGAACAATTAGCCCAGGACTTGTGAGAGATGGTTACATAAAAAGGGCAATATCTTCAGTATGTAGATTACATTTTAATTGCAAGCCCAACCTAAGAGGAATGTGTTAAAGATACAATTGAAATGCCAAATAGCTTAGCAACCTTAGGGTACAAGGTCTCAAAGAGTAAAGCACAGTTATTCCAGAAATCTGTCTGCTATCTTGGGTATGAACTAAAGAAAGGAACACCATCCCTGACAACTGCTAGAATAAGAGCTATTTAGAAATAAAAAGCCCAAAGAGCCATCGCCAGCTGCAGGGATTTTTAGGCATGTCCGGGTTCAGCGAAATTTGGATTCCAAATTTTGGACTAACAGCTAAGCTTTTGCATGTAGTTTTAATTGGTGGGGACACAGAGCCCCTCCAGTGGACCTCTGAATGTAAGCAAGCATTTTGCTAACTAAAGAGGGAGCTAATGAGTGCCCCTGTCCTGGGATTACAAGATCTCAGAAAGCCTTTTGATTTATTTGTCCATGAAAGACAAGCTGTTGTAACCCTTGGAGTGAGCAGCGTCCAGTAGCGTACTTCTCTAAATTGCTAGACAATACTGCAAATTGCTAGAAGTACAGTAACATACTTCTCTAAATTGCTAGACAATGGCCAGCATGTTTAAGAGGTGTTGCTGCAACCTGTATCTTAATACAGAAAGCTGAAAAATTTACATTAGGACAGCCCTTCACCATTTACCACCCCCCCCAAGGAGTACTCACACTGCTTGAAGGAAAAGGAAATCTTTAGTTAACCCTATGGAGGCTTGGAAAATATCAAGCAGCACTCTTAGACAACCCAGAAGTCAAATTAAAAGTTTGTGCAACATTAAATACAGCTTTTCTACTCCTATCAAGTACTGAAGAAGTACCTATTCATGATTATATAGAAATGCTAGAGGAAGTCTATTCTTCCAGGAAGGACTTATGGGACACTCCCCTACTAAATCCAGATTTACTGATAGAAGTAGCTTTGTTGAAGGAGGTGTTCAAAAAACTGGATATGCTCTTGTAACTGTGGGGGAAGTACTAGAACCTGCATCACTTCCCCCAGGGACCTCCACACAAAAAGATGAGCTTGTTGCTCTTCTTAGAGCCCTCCAAAGAGGGGATGGAAAAAAGTGAACATTTATATAGACTCAAAATATGCTTTTCTTATCTTGGATGCACATGGGGCCATTTGGAAGGAGAGAGAACTTTTGTCAACTGGGTAGAAAGATATTAAACATGCCACACAAATCAATGAACTTTTAGTAGCAGTAAAACCACCTGCAGAAGTAGCTGTAATGCACTGCTGGGGACACCAAAAGGGAGACTACTACATAGCCCTAATGAACAGGCAAGCAGACCAAGTGGCAAAAGAGGCCACAAGAAAAGGCTACCCTCCTAGTCAAGTAGCTGCACTCATTAAATCTCAGATTTCTCAATATATAGAGGAAGTCTTATATCTAGTCTATACCCCTGCAGACCTCGAATGTGCAAGAGAATGGGGTTTCCAAAAAAATTCAGAGAAACTAGAAAATTGGGTAAGTGGCTGAAAAACAGCCAAAGACAATTTTATATGCCTGAAAATCTAGTACATCCCTTAGTCTCCTACTATCACCAAACCATGCATTTGGAACAGCAAGCCCTGCTAAGCCTTCTTCACTAACTGGTGTTGGGAACTCACCTAGCTCAAGTGGTACAGAAAGTCTCCAATCAATGTCTTACTTGCCAGAAAAATAACCCAAAGGGAACATTGTGAACTTCTTTTGGGACATAAGGTCAAGGGCTTACCCCTGCTGAAGACTGGCAAGTAATGCCAAAAACCACAGGAAACTTTAAATACCTTTTGGTATTTGTAGACAGATTTTCAGGATGGGTGGAAGCCTTTTCCTGCTGCACAGAACAGCATTCTATGGTAACTGAGTTCCTTCTCCAGGAAATCATTCTGAGGTTTAGACTGTCCCAAACACTCAGTCAAATAATGAACCTACTTTTATTTCAGCTGTGGTGAAAAGTATCAACCAATGTCTCAGAATTAAGTGGAAACTGCATGCAGCCTGGAAACCTGAGTCATCAGGAAAGGTGGAAAGGATGAATGATATATTTTAAAAACCTTGAGTAAAATTTATCAAGAAACACAGTTAAAATACATAGAAGCACTTAACCTAGCTCTCCTTTGGGTCGGGGAGTCCCCTAGAAGAGGACTTGAGTTAAGTCCTTTCACACTCATGTACGGAAGGCCCTTCCTAAGCAACCAAAGGGAAAAACCCAATTCCCCAATAACAGAGATTATTGCAGTTAGGAGAGCATATGCAAATATATGCCTAAAATACCCAACTGTCCAGCTCTCCACCACTTCTCAGTAGGGGATCATGTTCTTTTAAAAGTTTAGAAAAACAAACACCCTGAAACTCAGCTTAAACCTAAATGGGAGGGACCTTACACAGTACTATTAACATCTCATTCTCTTAAGTTACAGAGAATCAAGTCCTGGGTCCATTATAACAAAGCAAAACCTTACTACTTATCAAATCTTGCAGATAAAGGGAGTCCAAAACCAAAGACCACAACTGAGCATGAAGCAAACTATGAAGTGGAGCCAGTTGGGAACCTATGTTTCCTACTAAGAAAGGAGGAAAAAAAACTCTACCAGACCCAAATTCTGCTATTTCTCTTACAGAAACTACCAATAAGTATCCCTGAGAGAAGATACTAATTGTCCCTCACACCTGTTTACCGGTTTTACAAATTATCCAAAACCTCCACAATAGAACCTAGTGTTGGTACTGGGTAAATTTACACAATCAATATCAAGTAATGCCTAAACCAGCTGTACTGTGGAATGCTTCCATTAATCTACACCTTGAAAGCAGTGGCCAGAAAAGCCTACTTAAACAAAATTCAACAGACTTTTGTAAAAGCAGACCTCAAAACATGTAATACCACAAATAATCAAAGAAAGCCAATTAATCCCCTTGTTTACCTTTTTAGGAATCACAGTATTCACCAGAACTGCAGCCGCATGCTTATGTTTAGCCACCAATCTCTCCAAAGAAGTGAGAGCAATAACCTTATAACACAAGGAAATAATTTCTCCTTCTGTAACCTCTCCAGCTTCCCCTTTTTAAATTATTATCTTAATTCTTTAGCAGTTGCACTTGTACTCACATCATTCATGCAGCTCTTTATTCAAAAGCAATTACAAACTTTAACAAACCAACTTTTCCTCCTCAGGCTACCCTCTTACAATAGTTTAAGAGGTCAATGCCCATAATGTCAGCAAGAAGGAGTTACAGAAGATCTGAGCTTCATCCCTCTACCCTGCAATAAGAATATCACTAAAAACTAGAAGGAGGGAATTGATGGGTGTACGATGACCTAATATCTGAAATACCTTGTTTCTCTCACTGTTGCTAGGAAACAAAGAAACGAGTTGTTTGTAAATTAGAAGGCAATGAAATGCAACCCTCTCTTTGCCAAATTATACTTTTGGTGGTCAAGAATATCCTGTTGAAGCAAAGAAGTGTGAAAACCAGCTTCAACCAGTTGGCCAGACCTGTACAGAAGAAGCCTCTTGCTGTCCTCACTTCAACTTGCTTAATTAACATAGTAAATTTCCCAACCAGGGGTGGAGTTATCTGACCCTTTTTTGGTCATGCAATGTATGTGCAAGCATGATTTCCTGAACATACTAATCATACAATTATAACTAGCTATATGTGTTCATCCATATGCATAATCAAAGCAAATGCTAAGTAGTAACTTAGGTATTTAAGCAAGTAAAACTGCAGCACAGGTAGTCAGGTCTGAGTCACTTTGGACTGACCTTGGCTCCTTACCTCTGCAGATGTAATAAATGTGAGTTTGCCTAATTCTTGTGTTAAAGTTTTCTTCATGCCATCTCTGGTTATCCCTAAAGGCCCTGTCTTGAGGCCTAACAGCAGCTTTGGCTCCTCCTTTCTGCTCACATAGTTCCAAAGGAAGGAAGGTCTGCAGATCAGCTTGAGGGCAGCTGTGAACAGATTCTGGGTCTGATTACTCTGGATCCACACAAGTGAGCACATGTAGGTAAGCAGAGATCCAGCTCAGAATCCTGAGTCACTCCTGGGACTTCCCAGGATTAATCCAGAAATCCCCCTTTCAGGAATTCATCCAGAGAAAATAATAAGGGAAAGGGGAAAAGGGCAGAGATATCCTCCAAATGTTGGTCATAAAAGCAGACCCATCTAAGTGTGCATTATTAGGTCACTGAGTTCTCAATGAACCCACATGCACATTGGGAAATGCCAGCCAGAGTTTAAAAGTCTGGTCTTAATCTCTAAACTTTGACATGGAAAGATGCCCAATATATAAAGTTAAGTGGATTAAAGGGGGCAGTTCAAAGCATTAAAGTTTAATTGAATAGAATGTTTGCTTTGCAAACACAATAAATTACAACCTGAAGTGAAAATCCATGATATCTCACCCTGCTTGGGCCATCCCCAATAAGGTTTGCTTCTCATGACTCCATGGAGATGCCTCTGCAAACACAGAAATGGCAGGATGCAGCCCATGGTCTACTCCCCAAGGTAGCTGGGTGGGGAGTTGTACATTGTACCATGGGACAGATGGGAAGGTGTAGCAGCAGAAAATCCTCCTCTCTAGAAGAGCCTTAGCTGTGCAGATTTGCCCCAGGAGCTGGACTCCTTCTGATCTATTGCTGCCTAAGCAGGAACAGAACTCCTTGGACTTCTGATCTCATGTATAGTTCTCAAATGCTTTTTCCAGTATAGGGAGTAGCTAACTAATCTATTCAAACCTGGCAGTGTCCCAAAGAAGCCCCTCAGTACTACCTAGGGAATCCACTCCAGGAAAATTTGGTGACCTCATTCTTTAATTGGAGAGTAATCTCTGTAACTCATCATCATGAACAGCCAGCCAAAGCCTTCTGTTCCCCCTGGAGTTCAGCCCATTGGTGGAGGTAGGCTTAGCCCAGATGCCCCCCAAAACACAAAGCACATCTGCACTTCATCTGCAGAACAAAACATGGTGTCACACTCTGTGGCCAGGCTTCAGGAAACTTCCTGCCAATCTCCTGACCCTGGATGGACCACACCCATCTCTGGAGCCCTGAGTTCAAGAGTTTCTTCCCTGTGACATATGACCCCACCTCCCCTTCCTACTCCCATCCCCAGGACCTCTCCTCCAGCCAGTTCATTTTTGTTTGGGTTATTCAACCCAAAGGCATTAGCAGAGGCCCTCCCCTGTGCCTCCACAGTGGACACAGGTAGGAGGGAAACAGATGGAGCCCCACAGGTAGGACTCATCTGGATGGACAGCAGGTGCTGTCTCAGCTCCATGAAGGGCATGGTACTGGGGAAGGAAGGCAAGGTCTGAACCATCTTAAAGAGGGTAGAAAAGGGATGGGATGCCAGGAGATGTTCTGCCCCAAGTGCCCAGGAAATCTTAGGAAACAATACCCAACACTGAGTGCTTCCTACATATCAGGTAGTGTCCGAGTGATAGATATTCATCAGGAACAAAGTTCTGTGCCCTGAGATGTGCCAGTATGAGCGTGATGATGATGAATAGGATGTTAGAGCAGCAGAATGTTAGACACACAGACTGAGAGCCAATCCAACATGTGGGGCATGTGCAAAGCAATTTTAGATAGGGTATGAGATCAGGCCTCCAAGAGAAGGGGTCCTGTGGGAAGACATGGGAAGGAAGTGGAGATCCAGAGTTTGGAGAGTGTCTGGGGTGTGACAGGAGAGAAGAGGCTGCTAAGACCTACTTGGGGTGGGTGGGAGATAGAGGAGGGAGGAAACAGATGCAGCTGCTTGGCCAGGTCTGGCAGCCCATTCCACTCCTAGGCATTTACCCAGAGATATGATAGCAAATGTGCTACTAACACTAAGTGTGTCCCTGAACCTCACAGCAACTTTATCTGCAAAGGCCCAATGCTAGAGCCAACCCAGATGCCTATCCACAGGGAAGAGCATGAAGCAAATGTGACCCAGATGCATCATGGAAATCTACTCAGCAATACAGAGAAATGGACTATGGATACATGCCACAGGGATGGATTGTCAAATAATTATACCAAGTTAAAGAAGGCAGACCAAAAGGAAGGGGGGAGAAATGTTGTGTTATTCCATTCACATTAAGTTCTAGAATAAGCAAGTGACTGTGTAGTGACAGAAAGTACATCAGTTTTCCCCTAGGATGAGGCAGAGGAAGGAAAGGAGACAGCAAATGGGCATGTGAGAATTCTGGTGGGGATGGACATGCTTGTACCCTTAGTCTTGGCTTCATTGGTGGATGCATGTGTCAACACATCAAACCATAACAATAGTAGAATCTAGAGCTCTGCAATTTATAGTGTGTCAATTACACATCAATAGGCTGTTTTTAAAACAGAAGAAAACAAGGTCATCAGATCAGAGTGAGGGTGTGGCAGGAAGCTTTGCAACCTGAGGAGCAAGAGAAGGGATGAGATAGCCACATGCCGGGCTTAGCACATGCATGAGGAAGTACAGGGAGAAGACTGGCTCATGGTGACGAGGGTGAGTGCAGGACCCATGGTGTTACTTGTCTCACAATGCAGTTGTTTTTATCAAGCAGAGTTTTTGTTTTGGGGAGACACTCTCTTCCTCTCTCTCATGTCCCATCATTCTGCCCTCCCTGGGCACTGCCAAGTCATCAAGTCCTTTGGCTCCACATTAGGGAAAACCCTGCCCCTGGGGGTTCTGGTTTTGTTTGCACTTGATGTGATGAGAAGATGTGGTGTCCATGGTATGATGGGAGAGGAGGGGAACTCCTGCCAGACCACTTTCACACTCACAGCCTTCAATGCCCCATTCCTCTGTCTCTTCTGTCTCCTGCCACGACCCCCAGCCCTGGAGGCTTTGGTTATCTTCTCTCCACTTCTGACAACAGCAGAAAATTCTCATCTGGAATGTATAAGACCCTCCTGAGCCCTTTCAAACTACAATTTGGAATGTAAGATCAGGATGTTGTGGCTACACAGAAACCCTGTTACCCCTTTGTGTGGGCTGACAAATAGGCCAGAAAGAGGCTTCAGGATCCTACAGTGATCATGGGAAGAGGTGACCCTTGAGCTTAGGCCCATGGAGACACCTCGGAAACACAGGCCACTGGATAAGTTTGCCATATATGCCTGATTTTAGGGGGTGTTCTTTGAGGTGAAAATTCCTTGTTTTTCTATAGAAGCAGCTGGGAGAACTTTAACATTTCCAGAAATCAACAAGAAAAGGGTTGACTTGCCTGTTCTGTGGATTGGGCACTCCCTTCTCAAACTCTCATTCCTAAATACTGTGGCCCAGGCTCTGCAAGGATTACTTCTGAGGGACGATGAAATCGGAGGCTACAGTGGGGTCTGTGTCATCAGGGAGATGCCACCTGCACATCTGCTGGTCCACATCTGGCTCTGGACCCTCCTCCATGTACATGCTCCACGGTCTCCCCCAGGGTGGGTTAGTGAATTCTCCATGCAAAGAAATGGTGGAAACCACTGGCTGGAGGAAGGAGCACAACCCTCCATGGGCATGAACAGGACCTAAGAGCAGAGAGAGATGCAGTGGCATGGACAGGGGTGGATGCCCAGCCAAGGGGACCTGACTCATCCCCTGTCAAGGCCTTACCTCTCTGAGAAAAGCATGGTCACACCAGTACCTCCACTGCCTTTCTGCTATATTGGTTTTTGTTTCCAGAGAGAAAAACAAAATTGGATTTCCTTGGCTTCAAAGTTTGCTTTGTCACAGGTGTGATTAAGGAAAATCCCAGACCCCACACCAGCCCCTGGCCCTACTGATGATAAGGAAAAGTCACTACAGCCCTACCCCTCCCATTTTTCCTGACAAGAATCTCCTGCCTTAGAACTGGAACCTGCGCCTCTGGCTCTGTAATGCTGCAGGCTTGATTTCATAACCAGCAAATTTTGCTTCTGTAACCACGCTTGCTTAGTTGTCTAAGGTAATGGAAAATTTCACCTGCCAACTCACTAGCCAATGAATGGGAGCCTGCAGACCACAATAAAAACTCCAGAAAACTGGGGCTGGGGGCCCAGAATTTGAAAACCGAACTTTCCTCTGGGCCTGTGCATAATAAAGCCTGGTTCCCCTGTTCCCTCCGAGTGCCATTTTTTGGGTTTCGCATTGCGACAGCCACAACATTTGGTTCCCTGACCGGGAAACCCAACTGAGCAGGCCCATTGTGCCTCCAGCTTTGGACTGAAGGGAGCAGCCCTCGGCAATCTCCGAGTGAACGAGGTAGGCGCCTCCTGTCGTCTTGATGGGACCTCCTTCCGAGGCAGACCCCCCGTGGGCCATTTCCCCATGTCCCAGTCAGACTCAAGGGAGATAGAAGGACTGAATGATATCAGAAGACTTCGGAAATGTAAGCAACTGGGTGCCAAGCCCCAGTCAGGCCCGTCTCTGGATGGAAGAGGAGACTGATCACCTCCTAAGGTTTCGCCTGATGAGAATCCAGTATAGGGCAATTCCTGTGGAAGGGATTGTTTAACCTCTGAGTGATGTTTGCATGAATGTGGATGGTAGGGGCTTGTGCCTATCATACCAATTTGTGGCCCCACGGCCTGTGCCATGGGGTCAGAGTGGGCCCCAAACTGTTTCTGCAGCTACGTCATCTGGCATAACGGCACACCAGGAAAATTGTCCGGACGCCTTAGCTAAGATGAGCCTAAGTTCCCGCGAGGGATGCGGAAAGGCGGGCATCTGAGTGACCTTGAAAGAGGCACCCTACCTTTGTCTTGCACCACTGATACAGGGTATGGGCTCATCACAGTCAAAACCCACTGTCTTGAACTGCATGTTTAAGAACTTCAGGAAAGGATTTTCTGGAAAGCATGGTATCCGGATGAACCCCGGCACCCTCCGAACTCTATGTGAGTTGGAGTGGCCCACTTTTAACATCAACTGGCCTCAGAAGGGACCCTAGACATAGCCAAGGTCTGTGTGGTGTGGCTAGTAGTCACCGGAACCCTAGCTACCCAGATCAGTTCCCCTATATTGACTCTTGGTTAGAAATAGCCCAGACTCTGCCCCCTTCGGTTCGGTTGTGCATTGGAAAGAAGGGACAGAGCAGGATCTTAGTTGCACAAGAAGCGAGGCACCAGAAACCAGTCATTTATCAGGGGTCCTTGGAAGAAGACCCACCACTGCCCCCACCGCCATATATGCCAACTGCCCCAGCCCTTCCTCCTGGCTTAGGAGCACCGGCGGGTCTCCCAGAGATGCCTCCTCCTTCAGTCTCCCCTCCCGGCCTGGAGGTACAGGCAAATCCTGCACGGACACCACCCCCGGCCCTTGCAGAACTGAGGACCCCACTAGATGCCCCTCTGTGAGATACAGAGTCCACCCCGGCCTCAGGACAAGAGCAGGCCCCTACTGGTGTCCTAGACTCGGAGGATTGGGCATGGGTTGCAGCACCGAAAACTAAGTCTAACTGGGACTTGAACACTGAACTGGGACAGGCTGTGCTTCAACTATATTGGGAAGCACTCCCCTGAGGGGTCCAAGAAGGGGCTAAATGACCCACGAACATGACACACCCCTTGACCCAGAAGCTCCAGAAAATCAGAAGATGGTGAACACTGCTTTCATGGCACAAACAGTGGCAGACATCAAAAAAAAAAGAAAAAAAAAAAAAAAACTTCAAAAGTTGGAAGGATTTGCAGGCATGAACATCTCTCAACTGCTAGAGGTCGCCAACAAAGTGTTCGTCAGTTGGGACGAAGTCACTAGCGGGAAGCACCAGAAGAATGCCTCTGGCCAGAGACCAATGCACTTACTGCAAAGAGAGCAGACACTAGAAAAATGAGTGCCCCCAGAAGTCTCAGACACCAAGAGGAAGCACCCCTAAAGGAAAATATCGACCAGAGCCCCAAGACCACCTGATTGGGCTGGCAGGACTCAGCCCTGAATAAGGGTGACCAGGCTCACTAGAACTTGGTCCCCATGAGCCCATGGTCAAATTATGAGTTGGGAGCCAGACAATGACTTTCATGGTGGACACTGGTGCTGAACATTCTGTATAGTGGAAAAAACACTAATATCATAGGGGCGACTGGAGACCAGTTGCACCGACGGCCTTTTGCCAGTCAAGGACCTGCCAGCTTGGTGGCCATGAAGTAACTCATGAGTTTCTGTATCTGCCTGAGTGCCCGGTTCCCCTGCTTGGCAGAGACCTCCTAAACAAACTTGGGGCCCAGATTACCTTCAAACCTGAAGGCTCAGCAAGCTTAAGCCTTGGAACCAGTCTCACCCTCCTCATCACCATGCCCAGAAGCAAAGAATGGAAACATCACATGGAAGAAAGTTGCTGGAAGGGAACCCAAACCCTCCAACTTTTAACACGGACTGGGTGGAGAAAGGCTCAGATCTGTAAACAGCAGGTTAAATACCTAAGGTTCAACATCTTGTAAGGTCCCAGATGCTAGGACCCAAGCGGGTAAAGGGTGATCAGCTCCATCCCCACACCCACCACTAAAAGACAGCTCCATTTCTTGGAGCGGCAGGGTTCTGGTGCATCTGGATCCCTGGGTTTGCAGCAATGGCCAGACCCCTTTACGAAACTCTGGTGGAGCCAGAAAAGGAATCTCTTGCCTGGGGAAAAGTCCAACAGGGGGCTTTTCAAAACATCAAGAAACAACTTAGCCAAGCCCCTGCCTTGGGGCTTCCAAATGTGACTTGAGACTTTAACCTGTTCATACATGAAAAAAACAAAGTAGCACAGGCCTCAAAGTTCAGGGAAAGTTGAGCACATGAATTGAACCCTCAATGCCACCCTAGCAAAGTTCTGCCAGGAAACTGGTCCCCCTGGGTAGATTTACTTCCTTTGGCCCTTCTCTGAGTTAGGTACACCCCAGGACCCTCAGGCTACTCTCCCTTTGAAATTCTGTTTGGGCGGCCATCCCCAATCTTCCGGGTGTTCAGAGGAATTCTCAGGCTTCTGGGGAAGGCCAAACTAGATTCCATTCTCCAACAGCTTGGAGGAACTCTAGCTGAAATACATAAAACTGTCTTGTCCCCAAACCTCATCACCTTGGGACACCCAGTGTACCCTCATCAGCCAGGGAACCGGGTCTGGGTCAAAGACTGGAGGAAAAAAAACCCTCCAGCCTTCCTGGACAAGTCCATATACTGTAATCCTTATAACTCCCACTGCTCTTAAAGTTTCAGGTATCACCCCCTGGATTCATCATTCCATGGTCAAGAAAGGCCCATCATGATAAGGAGAAGAACAGCTGGGCAGCCCAACCCCTACCTGACCGCCCCCTGAGAGTGTGAATCACCAGAGCACCAACCTTGCTGAACGCCAGCTGAATGAACCCCTGCTCCTGGTAGGGCCTGTGTTTATGTGGCCTGATTGCCTTGGTGTTTGGAATTGGACCCCGCAGACTGGACTGTTGTGAATAGAACCCTAATTGCTATAGCATACTGGTGCATAGTAAGATGTTTCTGTGCCATAGGCTGTTTTTCCTATTCTCCTTTAGGGCTGACGCCAATTCCCAGCCCTGCTCCAGTTGTTACAAGACTGCCCCCTCTCTCAGCAATGGATAGGTTGAAACAGCTCACAGGGAAATACTAAACCTCCTCTTCCTTTACCCACCATACCTATATGCCAGCAGAATAAGTTATCCGAAGCCTCAGTTTGTGAGGAAAGAGGGGACGTGTATCTTCCTGGGGGAAGAGTGCTGTTATTATGTTAATAAGACAGGAATAGTCACTGCCAAAGTGAAAGAACTTAAAGATCAAATCCAAAAGAGGAAAAACCACTTAAACAAGTTCTGGAGCTGGAACCTCGGACAGTGGACCCCTTGGCTTCTGCCCCAGGCTATCTTGCTCATAGCGGCCATCTTTGGCCCATGCCTGATAAAGGCACTCATCAGGTTCATTGAAACAATGATATCATGCATAACTACCACCAAAATTCTAGCCCTAAGGGGATACAGTCCTCTAAGTACAGAGGATGCCCTATGGGAATTATAAGGGCATCAAAGGGGGGGGATGATAAGGAAAAGTCACTGCAGCCCTCCCCCTCCCCCCTTTCCTGACAAGAATCTCCTGCCTTAGAACTGGAACCTGCATTTCTGGCTCTGAAACCCTGCCCACTTGTTTTCTTAACCTGCAAATTCTGCTTCTGTAACCACACTTGCTTAGTTGCCTAAGGTAATGGAAAATTCCACCCGCCAACTCGTTAGTCAATGAACGGGAGCCTGCAGACCCCTATAAAAACTCCAGAAAACTGGGGCTGGGGGCCCAGATTTGGAAACCAAACTTTTCTCTGGGCCCACGTTCGTAATAAATCCTGGTTCCTCCTCTCTCTCCGAGTGCCGGTCTGGGTTTTTCATCGCGACATCCTCAACACTGACTTAGCATCAGATACTGTACCCCGTCCCTATCCCCATCAACCATGATGAATGTGTAGCTTGGCACATCAAAGGCTTCCTTTGTGGCTGGTTGCTCACCTGGCTTGCCTCCAGCCCTTTATGCTTCTTAATTTACCTGGGATCTTTTGCCTTTTATGCTTGCACCTTAGGTTTTTTCTAGTTCTCCCTTAGGTGTAAGGTGTCACTGCCTCACCTTATCTTCTCAACTTTTTCCCTACTTAAAAGGTTTAGCAGACCACACTCTCTGTAAGTTCATTGAGGATGGTGGGCCACACTTGTGGGAGATGTTTGTGTGGGATGTGGTGGGAGGTGTGGGAGGTGGGCAACATGGGAATCCCAGTGGGTTCCATGTAATATTTTGGGTAATCTAAGCACCTCTTAAAATATATGTATATATATATATAAATAACATTTTTGTAAGCAAATACACATATATGCACATAGATTTATTTATCATTTTGCAAATGTTTGTATGTATTGTGAGAATTTTGATTTTTACCCACAATAAAAATAAATTAAAAAAATAATAAAAAAAAATAAAAGGAATTATCACATAGCCTCTGGAAAAAAAAAAAAAAGGTTTAGCAGAGTATCTTCCATTCCTAAAGACAAGCCAAAATTAATTTGAACACATCTGGGTAGAAAGAAACTTAGGAAAGAAGTCAATTGTGATTCTAAGTTCATTTCTGCCCTGAGTATACAAAGTTGTAAGAAAAAGAAAAGACATCCACTGATCTCAGACACAAAACAACAGCCAGGCCTGCAACCTCTCCCTCCTCCCTGTCCAGCATTCATGTCTACAGAGTGACCACCTAACCCTGATGGCCAACTGTGCAGGATCTTCCAATCAAATGAAATTTCATGGCCATTCAGTGTATGACTCTAACTTTGTGTTCCTCTGTTTTCTCTTCTCTGGAAATAAAGACACTCTCAGGTAAAAGAAATACAGTGTAAGTGCTAATTTGACTATCTTTGGATCAAATATAGTAGAAGAATATGTTATATCTTTTCCCTCCAAGAGAAAGAGAAGTACATAGCCATGAGCCCAGAACAGTGAAAGTATGTAATGTCAGGGGTAAGATGACCAGTGGGTGGGAGATGTCCACAGTTCTGCAGATTCAAGAAGAACATGGAAGGCCGATGGTTGACAGGTGTGAGGTAGAGCTGGGGAATAGGGCAGGAGGCAAGTGGGTCAAGAGTATGGTAACTGGCTGTGGTGTTTTGGAGCTACATACCCGAGCAAAACATGTTCTTAAATTTAGTACATCTTGTGGACCTATTGATGAGGTTACATTAGTTAAGGCATAAGTCAAGCTGAGTACAGATGGGCCTTAATCCTATTACTTAAGGTTTTATAGAGAAGGTCTCAGAGAGAGGTGGAAGCCAGAGTGAGCATTAAAGGTGAAAGTCAACTGAAGATGGAATAGATAGGAGAAGTCAGGAGAGGCTGCCATGGGCATTGCATGTGAAAGAAAAGCCAAGGATCAAGGATAGCTGGCAGGTAGCCCGATACTGCACAGTCTTCTGGGAAAAGCATCACCTTGATGATACCTTGATTTTGGACATCTCCCTGAGTCAAAACAATGATCCAATAAATTCCCATTGTGTGAGCCGCCATTGATGGTATTTGCTTTGACAGCCAGGAGAACTAAAACACTGGCTAAGCATCTGTACACACCCCAGTGTTTGGGGAGTCAGCAGGAATACCTGGGCAGGGAATTCTACAAACCTGGATGGGCAAGGAAGATAGAAAATTACCAGAGAAAATCCCTCCACAGGTTTGCTGGTCCCCAGCATGAAGACAAGTTCCCCTCATCCCAGCCTGAAGTCTGCGTTGACATCCCCACTTACAGGCATGGGCATACACTCAGCCTCACTGATAAATATGGACAGGCAAACATGAGTCTCCAACAGTGAAAGAAAGAAGACAGCCAAAAGACTAACATGAAAAATTGAAAATCACTTCCAGAAGAGCAAGTCCCCAGTCCCTTCCTCTTTCTGGCCCCATATCTTTCTTTGCACCAATCAAAGCTAGCATCAGGTCTCAATAGGACCACTATTCAATGCAGCATATATTTTTTAAAATTCTAATTATCATCCTCAGAGAAATATAAGATATTGTACTCATAAGAAGGCAAAGCATTAGTTTCCTGGCTGATAAAACAATATCCTACAAAGGGTTTGTTGAACAACAGGAATTTTTTGGCTCATGGTTTCAGAATCTAGATGGCTCCCTTCCTCCCAGGGTCAGTATCTTCTGGCTGGATAGCAATCTTTGCATTCCTTGGCTTTTTCTGGCACTTGTCTGCTGCCCATGGCTTCTCTTTCTGTCTTTAATTTCTGTTGTTTTAAGAGATTCAGCCATATTGGATTAAGGCCACCCTTACACAGCTTGGGTACATGTTAGCTAACAACTTCTTCAAAGTTTCTACTTACAAATGAGTTTATAATCACAGGACCAGGGGTTGGGACCTGAACATGCTTTCTGTGAGGGACATGATTTACTCCCCAAAGGTAACATGGACTAGTAGAAGAAAAATTTAGACATCAGGAAAGAGCTTTTGGAACTTAAAACATAAGTGTGAAAATAAATAATTCAATGAGATTGGTGAATTACAGACTTTAAGAAACATCCCCAAAAGCCTAATAAAAAACATAATAACCAATAAAAATATAAAAATGAGAACATATAAGAAAAAAAGTAAGCTATTTGGGAGATTGGTTAAGGAGTTACAGCATGCAAATAATATATGTGCTCTAAAGAGAGGACAGAGAATGCAGAGAGAGGAAATTATGAAAGAAACTCATCAAAGAAATAGAACAAGATTTTTCCAGAGCTTAAAGGAGACCTTTTCCTTTATACTGAAAAGCTTAACAACCAGATAAATTAAAAGGACCCACACCTTGGAACATTATTGTGATATTTCAGAACAACAAGACTAAAAATAAGCTTACACACACACACACACACACACAAATAGATAGTCTGCAAAGGTATAAACAGCAGAAAGATATCTGCCTCATCAGCAACAACACTGGAGGCTAAAACTAATGTTACAATACCTTCAAGTTGCTGAGGGGAAGATAATTTTCAACTTTGAATTCTATTCCTGTCAAATTGTCAATCAAGTGTGATGACACATAAGAACTCAGAACTCAGACACATTTTATTAAAGTTCACTGAGGATGTTCTCTAACAAGACAAGGGAGTCCTGAGAGAGAAGAAGATACAAATCAGGAAGCAGTGGAGCAAACCCAGACAAGCAGTTTAGGAACTCTCAGTAAGGAAGATCCACCCCAGGCCTAGGGATGTTCCAGATGGAAACAGAAGAAAGACAGTGCCCAGCAGGGAGGTTTTCAGATGAAAAGCTTAAAATGCTGGAAGAAATTAAGGATGTGACCAAAGCAGATAACATCAGAGAAAAGAATGACAATCATAAACTCCATGAAAACTGAAAGTTGAAGTGAATATGAGGGAATTTAGGTGATAGGATGAATTGACAGTGACAGTATCCTCCTCACAAGGTGGGAAGCCACATGATTCTGCTGTATTTTAAGGTATTCAGGGCTACAAAGATAACTAGGAAAGAAACTACAATAAGGAAATTTCTACCATGTGATGAGGGTGGAGGAGAGCTGGGGAGTCAAAGAAGCTCACTCTTCCTCTTCTCAGCAGGGGTTAACAGGTAAGGTCAGGTAGCACTGAAGGGGGGGTCAGAGGGGTAGCAGCTCTTTCCTTTCACTTTAACTCTTTCTATATGGCATTACTCTTCAGTCATGCATATATTTTATGCAAAATATATAAAAAGTAATTGGAAATAATTGTGGGAAGAGTCTCTGTTCCAGTGGCAGAGGTTCTGTGTCCAATCATATGACACCAGATGAAAGTGAACAATGTGACCTTTCCCCTCTTTCACCTCCTCAAACAAGATGCAAGGGGCTTATGGCAGCAGGTGCAAAAATCAATAGTCCTGCCTGGAAAAGTGCCACCTGTGGGGCTGGAATCATCCGGATGGTGAGGGGAACAGCTGCAGTGGTGTCTGGATGGGACATCATGAAATCCAGTTCCTGAATGTGGACCAGCTGCCCAGTCTGAAAACAAACTTCTGTGGAGTACACCAGTTGGAGGGACATCAGCCAGGATCAAGAGGTGGTCAGCAGGGGGTGATCTAGTCACTGCCAGCAGCCAGAGGGAAGAGGCCAGGCCCAGGAAAGATAGGGGGAAGGAGGCAGCATCATGTCCTGGACCCTCCACCAACATCTCAGTGCCCTGAAGAGACCTGAGGAACAAGCAAACACAATTCCTTGGGGGGCAGAGGCTCAGACAGGTGCTGGGAAGAGACTCCATCCATGTTTGGGAATCTGGGTTTCCATCCTGGCTCAGCCCTGACTGGCTGTGAGGCCCACACATCCCTAGTCATGCTGTGCTCCCCTGTCCTCCTGAGGCATGTGAGATGAGAGGACTAGAGGCTGGGCTCTGAGAGGCTGGACCCAGGGACACTTAATAAATATGATTGCTGGTAACCTGAAACTCTTTAGCAGTTGTATTTACAATGACTGTCAATGGAAAACAGTCATTGTAAATACAAAATGGAAAGTTTACAGTACTGAAAACTGAAAAGGATTAGCAAGAGCCTAAAAGTGGAATGAATAAAGGATGATGCATTACAGGAACACCATGCAGCAAGGGAGAATTGACAGAATTAATATTTGTTGAACATTCGCTCTCTCTCAGACTGGGCTCCAAGCCCTTGGTTAACCCCAGTAATCTCCATAGCAACTTCACGTGGCAGGTCTTATCACTATCCCCATTTCACAGATAGGAAAACAGAGGCACGGAGAAGTCAGGGGAAGCTGTCCAAGGTCACACAGCAAGGTGGGGCCAGGGCTGGAAGTAAACTAGCTGGGAAGCCAGGAGAGATGTTGGTGTCAGAACATTTAAAGGAAAAGGAGGGACAACACACAACAGGGTCACACAAGTCCAGGACAGAGGCATCAGCCCTGGCTTAGATTCCCACACTGTCACTGACCAGCCATGTGGGCCAACAGTACATTCCTTACTGTTACATTGGCTTTGAGCTTGTTGCAGGAGGACAAAGGGTACAGGGGCAGGAGGACAAAGGGTATAGAAACTGTGTCTGCTATAGAGGAAGAACTTGGAAAATGTTGTATGTGACTACATCAATGATGTTTTAAAAGACAACATACTAGACAGCTACCTTTCCATATCTTTCTTTCTAAGTCTGCTTCCCCAGTTCTCAGAAGGAAGCCACCCCCATCTGTGGCCATGTCGGCTCCTTCCATGCCAGGATAAACTGTCTCTGCTCTCAGGCTCCATGGATCACCCTCTCCCACCCCTGCTTCCCACCCTTGGAGCAGAGCAGGGGCTGAAGAAGTGAGGTGGTCCCACTGGCCTGTAGGGACAAGAGTACCTGGGAGCCAGCAGCTTTGAGATGGTCTTATATCTCCAGGAAATTCTGGGGCCAGTGCCAGCAGTGCCCTCAGTCCTTGGTCAGCTTTTGGATCTCAGAGGGTCATTTTCCTCACTTGCTTATGAAAGCACTGCAAAATAAGAGGAAGGAGAGGCTCAGCCATGTTCTAATTCCCAGTCTCCTACCCCTGGCAATAGCAAGGGATTCTGAGCAGGTAACAGTACCCACTGGCTGGGAGAGGGCATTTCCCCTGCTTCAATCCAATATTCTTTATTGCTCAGTCTGACTTCGGTCTGAACCAATAACTCAGAATTATGAAAATGGACATCACCATGACACTTGTTTCACCTCCCAAATGTTACTCACCAACACCCACCCTCTGGCCATATCATGGCCTTTTTCCCACCTGACTCTTGTCCCTGGCTGCATATTAACCTCTAAACACAGAGTAGCTGCCACAGCTCCATCTGACCAGTGCTCTGAGCCCAATATGATGCCACCATTGTCTGAAGCACACTCAACTCCCTAATGACAAACTGACCCAACACCTAATGGTGAACTCTAGCCACCAGGAAAACCCCTGAAACTGCAAATATGGCACTGCCCTTCCTTAAGCAGAGTGACACAAGGTTACTGTGAAGCTTGTTGGAAGCCAGCACCAGCCCCCAAACCATGAGAAGATGGTCCCTGAGGCCACTCACCTGACCACACAGGCCTGTCTCCAAACTGGGTGTCAGAATGGGGGTCACATGACAGCCCTGGCTGGACTTGCTCTGGGCTCAGGAGGAGGGGCCTTTGGTGCCACTGGTAGTTGGTAAATCAGGTGCTGACCTGTTCATTTGTCAATGCCGGGTGTTCCTGTCCAGGACAAATGGATGTCCAGTCAGTTAAAGGCTACCTCATCTCTCAAGGACAGTTGAAGAAGCACCTGTATGAACTGGAGGGCTACCCCCTGGCACATTCACACATATGCTACAGAGTGTCCCTCTGGACAAGGCACAGGTGGGGTCAATAGTGAACTAGAGCCACAGCTCTTGTCATGGGGAGCTGATACTTACAGGGAGTCCCTGTGAGCAGCCACTGCAGCCCAGGTGCCCACCACCCAGATGGTGCCCACAGGTCTGTCCCTGCAGCCTCCTACTCCCCATGTGGATGGAAGGCCAGGGAGGTATGGGTCTCTGCCCATGATTCCTACACCCTCACACCTTCTACATTGACAACCCACTGTGGGTTCTGGGGACCTGCAATGCCTACTGAGAGTGACTCCTGCTTCATGGACTCAGTGATGGGACCTGAGCATGGTCAGGCTTCAGGTAGGTGGTTTTTTGGATAGAGGTGCACATTACATTTTAAAACCCCCAGGGTCATGGGGCTGGCAGAGCCACTGCCCTGAGGCAAGCCCAAACCTGACAGGGGCACACATCTACTACCCACAGATCTCCCCAGGTGTGGCCAAGGCCCCAGGGTCTCTACACCCCACCTGGTGTCTTTTATTTCTACAGGAGGACCATAGCTCAGAGAAGATGGGGTGCTAATGCCTGGGTCTCCCAGCATAGAAGCCTCTTCCTCCTCCTGTGCCCCAGCCCAGCACTCACTCCAGGCCCCTGCTCTGCTGCCACCTTTTTGACCCTGACAGTCAGAACCCCTACCTCCTGGACTTACCACTCACCTCAGGATTCTCTCCCTGGATGATCCCTTGTTTGGTATACATCCCCTTACATCATAAGTGCTCCGGGCCTGCACAAAGGAGATGCTTGAGGTGTTGAAGCCACCTGACTGGCAACAGTTTTGCTCCATGTGGTAAAACAAAGCATGTGTGTGTGCATACTGTCCAGTCAGGACAGGGCAGCCCATCAGAAAAAAAGCCCTTGTCCTGGGAACACCAGGACATGGTAGATGGGAACACTTGGGAGACATGGGGCAGTCCCTGGAGGAGAGACCCCTGGGAAGAACTGTCTGTGGGCAGCATGCTACTCCTGGTGGAGTAGGGGCATATCCTGGTGGGGGAGCAGTCTGGGTGGGGAGCATCCAGGGGTAGAAGCACTCTGGGGGAGGAACATGCAGAGGGAGAAGCAGCTAGGGGGAATATCCTGGGACTCAGACTCTGGGTAAGGAGCTCCCCATGGAGGGGAGAGGTTAGTGTGGGAAAAAACCTGGGGTGTGGTCATCATGGGGGGAAGCAGCCTAGGGAAGATCATGCTCAGGGAGAAGCACTCTGGGCAGTAGTGTCCTGGGGGAAGGATCCAGGGGAAGTAGTTTGGGGGGAGTATGATCAGGGAGCATCCTTGGGGAGAAGGAGCATCCTGGTGGGGAGATTTTTAATGAGAACTTTTGGGGAAACAGTCTGGGTGGGGAGCATTTTAGGGGAGAGCAGCTTGTAGGGTGAGAATTCTGTAAAGAAGCAGTCTGGGGTGGGTGCAGCCCAGGGAGGAGCAGTCTGGGGGAAGTAGCCCCACCCTCTTGGAACTTGCTGGGGCTGGGGCCCATGCCCAAGCAAAATCCTGCAGCTTCTGGCAATCTTCTCTGGAGATGTTCCAGCTCTTCAGATGCTCCAGGCAGAGGGAGGAGGGCAGTGGTTGTCTGGACAAGGACAGTGAGGAGGAAGGTTATGAGAACAAGGACCCCCAAAATCTGGTCCCTTCTCAAGAGCCCCTCCAGAAAGCAACCCTCACGCTCTCCCCTCTCCACTGCCTTTTGTCCTTACCCTGAGGAGAAGGAGCTTCCAGTTCCCTCCCAGGAAACTCACAGTTCCAGAGGCAGAGGTGCTGGCCCACCTGCATACTCAAGTGAGGACCATGGGTCTAGGGCCAGAACAGGGCTTCTGAACCCCATTGGCCTACTTCTGAGTTGACTCCTTCATGAAGTCCCCTGGACCCTGCTCACCCCACCCAATCCCCCAAGCTTGGCACACAGCTCTGTTCCATGTGTAGCATGTGTTAGCAAAGTATCAGTTGACAATTATTCAGTCACTGCTCCCTTGGGAATCTCCAAGGGTGGGGCCACCTATCCTAGAGGCCCAGCAGTGGGAGTCCCTGAGAATGGGTCCATCTCTTCTATTGACCCCTGTGCCCCTGGACCCTGGAGAGTGCACATGGAACAGTCACTGGACAATTGGACTAGTATTGCCCACATTACATTGAGGGGTTCAAATGCTCCTCTCAGGCAGAACATCAGTGGGACAGGACTGGAGTAAGCAGGGCCTTGACTGGGCAGGGCCCAGAGTGGGGCAGGGCAGGGCATGGGCAAGAGGTGGAGTGGTGAGCACCCAAAGTGAGCAGGAACCAGGGTGCAGTAAGACCACAAGTGGGCAGGAATCAGTGTGGGGAGTGACCCCACATGGGTTGGGACCAGAGTGGGCAGGACCTGTCATGGGCAGTAAGTACAGTGGGGGGACCCAGAGTGGACTGAATCCCAAGTGGGCACAAAATAGGTTGGGGTAGGACATGTGGTCATGATGCAGAGTGGAGTATCCAGGGTGGGTGGAACATAGAATTGGTAGGACCCAGTGTGTGTGGGAGCAGGCATAGGCAGCCTTATCAGCCCAGTCAATAGCTCCTGGGATTCTCCCACCTCTGGGCCAAGGCTTTGTATGGGGCTTGACCTCCCTGACACTCCCTAGGACCAGTCCTCTGAGGACAATAGCCCTCTGTCAACCATCTTGCTCACCTGTCACCTGCTGAGAGCAGCACCTGTGACCTGCCACCTAAGGCCCCTGCTCTCCTTTCCCCTAGTGCCCAGCTCCAACTGCAGGACACTACTGGGGGCCACCTCCAGAGGACTCTCCTGCTCCTAATGACCTCAGCTCCTCCCCCTTGTCACCTGCCTGCTGCCTAGTCTGACCCTCCCCTCTGTCATTAGAGATCCTGGCTGTGGGTTCCTTCTGTGGTCACTCCTGCCATATAAATGATTCTCAGATAGCTCATCCCATGTAGGGCCCTGGCCTTGTCCTGCACCCACCTCAGTCACCCAGAACTGATGGGCAGGGCCAGGAAGCAATCCTCATGGCCAGTGACTGCAGCCCCCACCCTGCCAGTCCTGTTCCCTAAACACCCCCTCTTGCATGGGCTCCCACATGCCAGCAAGCATTGGAGCCCCTGGGACCTCAGTGCTGTCACCTGACTCATGGCCTGTCCCCATATCCCTATCCTTGCAGCCCCCATCCCCTTCCACCCCCAGCCTCTCCACCCTGCTCCTTATCACAACCACAAGCTAGTCACACTCACCCATATCCACCCACAACCACTCAGGGCAGATCGGGTTTGGGGAAGTCACAACTGTCAAATAGTCTCTAGGAAATACTGCTCAAGTTTCAGGGGTTACCTGCACTTGGTCACTTGCTCCTCCACCTTGATGATATCTCTACCCACTCTTGCCCCTAGGTGACCCATGCCCTTCTTTGCTTAACACCACAGAAGACCTTGGTGTTAATTTCATGGCAATGGAAAGTAACCAAAGAAGAAGTGCCTCCCTATCCCACAACACTGCCTGCTGGCCTGGCTGACCCTGTTGGCCCCTGGATGGCTTCTGCCTGCCAAGGCTCCTGCTCTTGCCCCTGCCTCACCCAGGCCTTCCCTGGATATTCACCCCCTTTATACACTGTCAATCTTTCTTCTACTTAGTTGTCTGTAGCTCTTTCATCTTGAACACTGGCTCTCTGGCCTCCCCCTCCCTCCAACTGCCTCGTGATGCTGCTCTCCACTCTCACAGAACCTCTCCAAGAATGATGGAGGCTACTGCTGTGACTCCACATCCCCACTCTCTGGGGTACACAGCAGCTCTCTGTGATACACACCAGCTCACCAGCCACCTCCATTCAACAACCCTCCTGGACAGATGTCACCTGTTTGGATTCCAGAACCTATCATACCCTTTTGATTTTCTTCTTGTCTCAACTCCCATGCCCTCTCAGACACCACTGCTGACACCTCCTCACCCAGATTTGTCCAGAAAGTTCCAGGGATGAGTCCCTGAAGGGAAGAGAAGCAGCATCTCAGCCCTCATCCCTCTCTTCTCCTCTCTCAATACATCAGGGTTCTAAGCACAAGCTGATAAAACAACACTGTCAAATAGTTTAGAGCAGTTGAAGTAGGATGGTGGTTCCCACCTCTACTTCTATATTCTCTCTACATCTGTGGATATTTGATTTTTTTATAGAAAAAAATGATGCACAAATATTTGTCTTCTAAAGACTTGATATCCAAATGCCTGTTGAACAACCCAGCAGAGGTCTAAACCACATGTTGCACATCACACACCCAAACAGAATTCCATTGCTCCCTCTGAATGTCTCCCCCAGTGCCTGGACCATGGGCAGCTTGGCACAGAGCATCATGCCAGGAGCCTCCTGGCTTTCTTTTAGGACTGGAGGGCAAACCTGTCCCATGTGGCAAACCTGGCCCATGGCCTGTTTTTCTCTGTCCCAAGAGCTAAGAATAGCTCTTACACTGTTTAAGGATGCACCCCCACCCCCATACACACACAGACTGTATGTGACTCCCACTGCCTGATCCCACTATCTACCATGAAAATTGCTAACAAAGACACCAAGCCCCTCCTGCACTCTGGCCTGGACCTGGAAGCTCCCTCTGTCTGTGTGCCCAGCACCAACTCCCTTGCTCTGATGGTCTGTGCTGACCACCCACCCACAGCAGCCCTCTCAGCAAAGATCCCATGCATTCCTGACCTTGTTGTGACCATGTACCCTGCATGGTGCTTCTTGCTCTGAGTCATGTCATCGGCTTTTGCTTCCTTGTCTAGTGCCAATCTTCCACATCCAGAAGGCAGCTCCAGGGAGGCAGGCCTGGTCTGCAGCTTGGCCCCTCCAACAACCCCAGTCACCAGAAGATGCTCTGTGGCCCTGGAGGTGAGGTGTATGCCATCTGGTCCCCAGATCATTTACCTGGCTGAGACTTACTCTCCTGGTGGCCAGCATCTACAGAAACGGATGTGACCACAGCTACAAACAGCTCCAGGTTGAGGCAATCTGGGTGTTGGGAGGGATTGTCCTACTATAGCACAGCATGTTGTTGGTGGGAACTATGCAAGAACATTCTCTTCAAGTCCCAAAAGAAAGTCAGTACCTGAGTTTCCTCCCCTGTGTGTATGAGGATAACGAAGATGATAAGGACTATTTCCAACTTGGATTTTGTGCTGATCACATGCCAGACCCTCTTTTCAGCACTGTCTCCACCTCAGCAAATTCCCACAACACCTTGCCTTTCTCCTACCTCAGAGTCCCTGGGGCTGCTATCAACATGCTGGTAGGCAGACCCAGGGACCCCTGGGGAGCACAGCTGTGGGGAACAGATGGCTCAAGGCACATGGTCTGGGTGCTTCCCACCTGCCCCTCCAATTGCCTGTCTGTGGTCAACTTAAGAACCCTGCCCCAGCAGGGAAGAGAGGGAAGGAGGTGGAGGTGAGTTCATTCCTTTCTTGTGGGACCACTCACTGTGGGGCAGGGGCCAAGGGTGTTCATGGAGGGCTCAAGTCTGTCACAGGAGCCCCTCCTAGCTGCAACTGGAGCTTCATCCCAGGGCTGGTGATAGTCCCTCTCTTTGGTGGCAGGGGTGGCTGTGCTCCAACCATGCCAGCCCCAAGAGCCACCCTCCCTGACTGATGGGTCTTTGACCCCCAGCCACCCTGCTCAGACTATGACTTACAGCCATGACCTTGACTGACAGAGCAGGTGACAAGCATGGATCAGTTAGGGCACATGGTGGGCACTGGAGAAACACCAGCTTGTGGATATTCTGAATGTGCCTGCCCCATCAGTTTCTCTTGCCCCATGTCCCTACCTCTATGATCTCAGTCCTTGCATCTTGGGGGAGCCCCATGGGGTAATCCCAAACCCCAGCCTAGAGCCTGCCTCTTCCAGGAAGAGGCCCATGGGGTAAGCACAAACCCACACCCAGCACATACCTCTTCCTACAGCAGAACGTCTGCACATGGGTCTGCATGGTCACACCCAGCCTTTTACTGTCCAGGCCACAATATATGTCATTCCAGAGCTGTACCAGCTCCTGGCTGCCTCCAGCTGGCCCCCAGAAACCGCATGAGCAGAACATGGATGGACCCTGGCTTCCATCACCCTCTGGAGTACAGTGAAAACTGAAGCCCATGTTCCCAACTTCCAGAAAGGAACTATGCCTGAGGCAGAAGCAGGGGCTCTGGGATGAATCCTACTTCTGCTATCTACAAAAGCCCCTGATTGGCCAAGTGGTGTAGGTGTGAGGTGGCCAGGGTGCCATCCCTGTGGGGGTTGGGTCACCTCACAGGACCACAAGATACACTCATGTGACCCATGTCTTGGGTGTGTTAACTATCTCCTTTATGATTTCTCATAAACTATTTGTCCTTTGCCTACCCTTTGGTGAGTCCTTAAACTCTTTCATGCCACATAGCCAAGAACCTAGACACAGTCTCCCATAACAGCAGGAGGCTCTGGCCTTCAGATGTGGGGCAGAAGAACTGCATCCTCTCCCTGAAGGAGTAGAGCTTCTGGGACTTCGACTGGGGGAGAGCTCCTCTCAGCAGCCTGTTTCCTTCAGCAAGACCCTTCCCACCCATGCCTTGCATGTGAGCAGACTGACCGGGAACTCGAAATTTAAGATTAGAGACGGAATTATTATGCGATTCCACCAGTTTTGACTTGGGCCCCTGGCCTTTCCAGGCCTGTGTATTTAAGGAGGAATGGAGTAGAGGAAACCTGCAGGGTATGTTCACGGCAGAGGACCCCACCTGCTAGGCACCCCAAAACCTGTGGGGGCAGAGCAGCTGCTGGGCTCAAAAAGGCCAGAATAGCCCGACTGCATTCCGCTCAGGTGTTTCTGGTCTTGAATCCCCGTGACGTCCGCCTGGTTCGTCACTCTGGCCAACATTTCCACATGCTCGGGGCAAATACGAGCTCTAGTTGTCTTCCCTCGAGGTGTCGGAAGGCCTGGGCACAACCAGGGCTGCACAGGGTCAAGTGTATGGTGTGCTTGCGCTCCCATCCTATCTGCAAGGGCCAACTCGTTCCCTTATCGGGCTCTCCAGTGCTCCCTGTGCTGAAGGCGCACCTGGCAGTTTGCGAGCCCGGTGGAGTTGGGTTTCTGCTTGGAAGAGGACAGGCCGTTACCACGGGAGTCCCAGGACACCGCAGTGAAGGGCCCTGGATGGCTCTCACCCTGCTCCACTGCATCTCTGTGACCTCGGAGGCCCGGGTCCTTCAGGTGGGAGATGTGTCCTTTGCCCAGGAAGGAGGAAAACTTAACAGATCCCAGGCTGCTGTATTTACAAAGAAAGATCTCAAATTAATAACTTAACTCTACTTCAGGCAAAGGAATTACACCAGTTAAAACTTGGATCCACCAAAGAAATGAAGCACATCAGAAAAGGTGAAAATGAAAATGAACATATACCTTACCATTTTCTCCTTTTTTTTTTTTTTGTCCACTCCAAAAGATAATTGATTGTCTATAAAAAAGATATAGCCGTGTGTTGTTATGTTACAGCATAAGGGAAAGTCAAAAGTATGACAAGAAGAGCTCAAAGGATGGGAGAAAGAAATTGGACAGAGACTCTTTGTGAGGTTCTTATGCTATATATGGATTGATTTAATGTTCTTAAAGGTAGACTAGATGTATATTGCAAGCCCTTGGGAAACCACTAGAAAAAATATATGTAAACACTAGATATATATTTCAAGTCCTTGGATAACCACTATTAAAAAAATAGCAGAATAATAACAGTCATTACGGAGATTAGGTGGTCTGAGCATGGCATCTGGCACATCCACTAAATAAACAGAACTTGGGCTCTAAGCTTCCTTTCTCCCTTGATATCTGACTTAGTATCAGAGGGAAAGAAAGATTACAGATGGCAAAGAGGGCCTTGTTTGGGTGCAGTGCTGCTGCTCAGCCCCTTTGTAGCCTGAGCCAAAAAGAAAACTCAGTAATGCTGATCTTGTCTGTATTTAAAATTTTGATATATTCTTAATCATGGATTCTTTGACATTAAGTTCAATTTTTAAAAAATAATGCATGAAGATATTACTTATCTTGATGACTGAAATTTTGATGCCTCACTTACTTCACTGTAGCCCCAGCCATGTTTGGAAGAAAAAGTATTCAAGGAAGCATGGTCTGGCCCTATGAACCCAGGCTTCAGGGAGAGTTTGGCTCTTTACCTGCCACATCCTTGCTCTGAAGAGGGAGGCTGGAGCCCAGGGTGACAAAAGAGGAATTTCATTTGGGAGGACTGGACCATACCAAGGGGAGAGGTAATGAAGAGCTTTGTCTTAACTGAAAAAATCTCTGTCTTCAACTAGAATTACCTACTCCTCAGAGACAACTGACCCTATAAGCATGGTGATGAGTCTGAATTGCTTGTTACAGCTAGAACAAGGGTCATTCTAAGTTACCTCTGTTTTATAGTGTTGGGGTCACTATAAATGCAAGCCCCTCTTTTTTATTCCCTGCCCCCATTCCAGTCTGCTTTCAAAGCACACTTCCCAGAAAGGAAGGACTGAATCACACCCTTAAACTCTATGTTACCTCTGTCCTTCACAGAATACTACCCTTGATGTCAGACACCCTGCCTCCTTTCCTGGAAGGTATCTGTATCATGTAGAGTTACCCAGAAGTCTGGCTCTTGGGAATTCTGTTCCAGGGAAGTTTCCAGAAGGACTGTGCTCAATACCTGGGAGCCCTCCTCATATGCAAATAGAAATTGGATGAATCTTTCAAAGAGGCACTACCCTGGGCCACTGAGAAAACTTCATGGTAAGCAGCTGGGTCAGGACTTTCCTCAGGAGAACCCCCAAGGAACTTCATTCCATGAAGTGGAAATGTGAGTTCATTGGGAGGCTGATCTAGATGATCTTTAAAGCTTCTGTCAATTAAAAGTAAAAAGAAACATGTTTAACTACTTATTATGGAGGAAATTGCAGGGATTGCCAGAAAATTTCTGAAGAAGATGAGGAATAAGGGGGAACTTATTTTACCAGATGTTGAATATGTTAAGAATAAACAATGTGTATAGGATATAATTTGATGATGATGACCACCATCATCTCAATTATCTGAAACCAATGAGCGAGATCCTATTTTTATCCCCAGTTTTCAGAAGAGAGAAGGTACAGAGAGGGTTGGTATGATGCCCAAGGGCAAACAGCTATTAAGTAATTGGCCTAAGAGTCCACCCCAGATCTAGTCTGAGTTCAGATGAGAATAGAACATTTAGAAATGGTGGGCAAATGTGTTTTAGATGTACTAAGGATTGCATTTCACATTAAAGAGCATGGAGGAAAAGAAGGAAAAATCTAGGTTTACAATGGGCATTGATTACATACATGTTGCTATTCCTTTTCCTGGTATACCAAACTGCATTAGAGATGAAGGTTATAAAGACTTTGTTCTGGTTTAAAATGTTTAAAATTTAACAGTGAAGTGGTTAGGTAAAGTGTTTAGGCTTTAAATTCTGACAGTCATGGGTTCACATTCTGAGCTGCCAAATACTGGCAGAAGTCCTTTGGAAAGTGTTTTCCTGATAGTAAAAATGGAAGAGTGAGCCTAGATCAAAGGGTCAAGTAAGACATATTTGTAAAAAAAACCTCTTACTTGAAACTTACTGTGTGAACAGCATCCAAAAGAGGTAACTGATTTTAAAACAATGAAAATTAGAATCATAGAATTTGTTGAAATAGTTTAAAACAATTTCAAATTACATGGTACTTTGACATTATTGGCAAGGTATATTGCATGTTAAAATTTATTAGTGCTTTATGGGTGATCAGATGTATATTTACTGAGAATCTATGTATCCTAGAGAATGGTCCCATGATCTCATTCTTAGAAAGCTTTCACTGTAACTGCAAGATTTGCTACAGTAAAAGAGATGCTGAAGGGGAGCACCTGCAGCTCAAGTGGTTGAGTGCCTGTTTCCCACATGGGAGGTCCCAGGTTCAGTCCCAGGTGCCTCCTAAAAACAAACAAATAAAAAATAAAACAGACAACAAGCAAACAAACAAAAAACCAACTCAGGGAACTGATGTGGCTCGGTGGTTGAGTGCTGGCTTCCCACACATGAGGTCTGGGGTTTAATCCCCAGGGCTGATACAGGAGGCAGGCATAGGGCCACCTTAGAGTCTCTACTAGGCAAGGCAGCAAGTCCTTTTCCCTTTTTTCCTGTTTCTTTGCTTCATCCCTTATTGACTAATGTGGTTTGTAAGTGTGGCATAGAGTTTACATTCACAAAATATTTTGTGAATGTATCAATGTGGAAACTTTTGGAGATGATGGCAGGAGAGGATGGACAATGGGTCCTAGAACTGCTGTCACTTCACCCTAGAAGAGAGCTCAAGGACCCATGCAGCAGGAGGGGACATCAATGTTAAGAAGCCTCCATTTCCTGTGATGTCAGATGTAAAAACCACACAGTTTGTATAAGCATGACTTTGTGGGGATTTCTGGGTTTCATGACAGGCTGGAGGCACTTTAAATTCTGCTCCCTGCTGGATGCCCTTAACATTGAGTGACTTGATGTGTTCCTTGAATTTTGAGTGTATGTGTGTGTGTTATGGAGTCTGGCGTTGGTGAGCAGTAGTCTTATAACCTTTGAACAAAACATAGGATAAAAAACCTTTGTGGTAGAGAGTCTGTCTTGTCTTGAACTCTTAACCTACCTACAGCTAATACAACATCAGTAGCACCTCAGAGAGAGGGAGCTGTGTCTGTGGTTCTATGAGGGAGAGCCATAAGTAGTACCACTTTACTGATATTATCATGCAAATTTATCATAAAGCATGCACAGTATTCTGTGGTGACTATTTTGTTACCATTTTGAAAATTGTTTCTATTCTCAACTATATAAATGATTGCTCATGACTGGGAACAGCAGTGTGATATCCTTTCTGTCTTCAAGGAACAATGGCTTATATACTAGCAAACAGGTGCACACTCAAGTTCTCAGCCATGCTATGTATATTTACATCTATTTTACCCACATTCTATTCAACTGCCTCCTCACGCAAGCTCATTGTCATCACATCCATCCATTCATGCATTCATCCATCCCACCCTTGCGTCCATCACATTGTCCCTCACCTTATTCTTCCTTGCTACTCTCATTAGCCCCCTCTCTCAGTCTATCATTCTCTCCCTGCCACCCAGACCTCACTCATTCCACTTTGTCATACCCCTGTCTCACACCCTCCCCACACATACATATAACCTCCTGACAAATTGCTTCTAGTTCTTTTTGTTCATCAGTCTTATTCTTCATGTTCCTGTCCTTTGTCCCTTCCATTCTTCCTTCCAACATCCTAATTGTTCATTCACCTTCTGCTTTCCCCATTCTCTCCCACTTCCTTCCATCCTTCAATATTTCTGCCCATCCATTTTTTCATCCTCCCTGTATCCTTCTTTCCAAGTTTCTATCTTCCTATTCACTCCTATTTTCATATATCCATTCTGCTCGCCTCTACCTTCCCTCCTTCTCTCCCTGTTGATCATTTCCTTCTTCCATCTTTTCCTTCCTTCCAAACAAAATCTCACCATCTCATGCATCCTTGTCTGCCCCTTTCTAACTTCACTTGCATCTTTCATCTACCATTACTTCCATTCATTCATTGTCTCACCCTTCTCCATTCTCATGCTTTCCTTCAATGCTCCCCACTCCTTCCTCCTTCCCTTTCCCTAGTAGCAGTGGGTTAATTTTTATTTTCCACTATCAAACCCTCTTCAGCAATTTGAGGATGGATTTAGACAACAGATATTTATCTTTTAGGTCAGTTACTTACTATTTTAATTGTCAATAGTCACTTTTATACGTGTGTTTTTTTTTGGTGCACACCCAATTGCAGCATTTGTAGAAATCATAAACTCTGCAGTGGACAAACTATTCTTTTGTCTATGTGCAAAGTGTATGGTTGGGAACCTTCCTTGAATCATCCAATTCTTTTCTGAAACAACCTGTCTGTTTTGTGGACTCTCTCCATGCCCACTGCCAAAGGAATGTCTTGTTGGGTATATCAATCTTCCCACGGGGCTTGCTGGAAAACAATCACATATTCAGTGTTAAGTCCAATCAGCCAGAAAATAAATATCATCCAGGCTTGGAGAAGAGGTCATGCTTTCTCTTCCTGACTGAGATGACTCAAGATTTCCTAGCTGGCAGTTAAAGAGACAACATGTTCACAAAGCCATTAGTCTGAGGATGGCAGCAATTGGATATGACCATGGTTTTCATGGCACCAAAGAACTAGTACATTAGTGACCCCTGGAGTCCACCCTGTGCCAGACCTCTGATTATGGGAGACATCATGTCTCCTCATGGTTTGGACTGTTTGAGGTGAGGTTTCTCTAGCCTGTGGAAGAAAATTCCTTTCTGAGTCCCTGTGAAAGAACAGAGTTTTCTAACTGCAAATCAATGGGACAGGATAATGTTTAGGTGAGGTCTAGAGCTCTTCCCCACAATTCCTTTAGGCCAAGAAAACCTTGGGGGAGAAAATCAGCTTCAGACTTTATTTAACCTGCAGACACTTACTAGTTTTCCTCCTTTTTTCAGATTGGGGAAGCTCCAGGATATACATGTGATATATACTATGCAGGTATATAACCACCCTCTAGCTGTTCACAGACAGTGGAGGAGCAAGGAAGCAAACAGGTACTGACCATACAGAATGCTGAATGCAGAATGCTGCACACTCACACCCACACCCACACACATTCTCAGAAATGGAGAGACACTTTCACACATCTATAAGAAGCTCACTAATGTACACATCTGGACCCATACATACTCAGATTCACTCATACACACAATTGCACAATAGAAAATATACACACACAGATACACAAATACACAAAATATCACACACTATGGACACATACATGTTTTATCACTTATGAATGTGCACACAGTAACACTGAAAGCACATACTCATGCATACATACACACTCTCTTGCACACACACTACTATAGGAGAGGCCAGACGGGTCCCTCCTTGTTTGCTTCCCTGGATTCTACATCTCTTATAACACTGACTTGTTAATTCTCAATGTTACAATCAAGGTTGTCTTCTGCTTCCTCATCTCCTGGGTGCTCCCTATTTCTTGACCTAATGTTAACTTATTTCCATTGTTTTTTCAAGGATTTTCCATGTCATCTTACAATACCTTGTAACAGCAGAATATCCAGAAAGGAAAGTGTACTTAGGGCATGATTTGTTAGGGAATATGACTCTCCTGGACCACCAAGGAGCTATGATGACACTTTGAGCATGGGTTCATTATTCCAGGCAATTGAAATTTTCTAAAAGTATCTGAAAGGTTTTTTAGTTTGGAATGATATATGTCCACAGAAAGTTCAACTTATAAAATATCTACTTGATAATATGATAGTTTAAAGAAAGTTGCTGGAAATGATGGAGTTTCAATTAAAGGCCATGGCAACTGAAAGAATAGAAGGTCACCCTGGAATGTAGGAAACAAGCCCTCCGGTCTCATGCTAATAGGAGCTGGGTGGGGAAACATCCTGAGCTTGTAAGATTTACAATGTCTGTGAATTTCAGGAAGAAAAATGTAAACTGTCAAGTATCTATTGACTTTGTATATGTACATACATATTTTCTTTGTTCTAAAGCCAAAATAAAAGCCACACCTTAGGAGGTGGCAGGGCTCTTCTCTGCATATCTGATGGAGAGTCCCCTGATCCCCCCCCCTCAAAAAAAAAAAAGAAAGTTGCTGATTCTAATTGAGTGCAAATATACTCTGTGCACCCATGCACACACATACACGCACACCACATACATTTTCCATGAGGAAATTGATATTAATTTCCAATTCTTTTTCTATAAATAATTGATCAAAACAGAACAAAACAAAACAAAAACTTTTATCTGTCCAGGACCTCTCTCTTCTCCTGGGTGTTCTCTTGATCTTCATTAAATAGATTTCAAAGCTTCTCACAATGCTTCTTCAAGAACTGGAGCTGAAGATGTAATTTTCTTGTATCATCTGTGTATTATCCTGGTTCCTTTACAAAGCTTCTCTGTTCCATGCCTATCACAGTGGGGGCTTCTGTTCCTGAGTAACAGATGTCTACTTCATCTGCTTCTTGTGTGGAGTGAGTAGAGGCCACATTACTCGATGTTTGTTGGAAAGAAATACTCACAGGACACTCAGAAGAGGGCTTCCATATTTTACATGGTAAAATTCTCTATGGGGTCCTTTGTGTCATCACTAATCACCTCCCAGTAGAAGCCATTGAGATGGTCACTATCAAAACACTTCCGGACCACATAATGCAGCGAGCAGCATCACAGCTGTAAACTCTCTGGGTTCCCTCATTTACTTGCAATTCTCAGATCATTACATCCCAACCTCCCTTAATGTCCCCAGCCCTTTTCTTAATCTCCCACTGATGGACTACAAATATCCACCTGTACCTCAGTGGATTGTTTGACTCAGCTCTCATTCACTGAACCCCTGCCCTAGACTTGACACTCTTGTGATTGCAGAAGGACTCTGTTTCTTTTTATTTAATAATTATTTTATATTTTTATTTTTTTAAAAGATACTTAGATTACATAAATGTTACACAAAAATTGTAGGGATTCCCATATGCCCCACCTCCCACTCCTCCCACAACTTCCCACATAAACATCCTTCATTAGAGTGGCACATCACCTGCAATAGATATACACATCTTGGGGCTTTGCCACTAAGCATGGACCATAGTTCACATTGTAGACCACACTCTCTCACACACAGTTCTGCATGTTATATAATGATATAAAATGGCCTATATCTGTCATTGCACTGTCACTCAGGATAATTCCCAAGTCCTGAAAAAGCCCCTGTATTACAACTGCTTTTCCCTTCCCTGCCCCTAAAGTGTCCGGTGACCACTGGCTCCACATTAATGTAATTATTTCCACAGCATGAAACACAATATGTTTATAACAGAACACCAGTAATCCACTCTAGTACATAGCTCTTCCCTCAATCCTGTGGAGCCTGAGATGGTGATGTCTACTCCACCTCCAAGTGAGAGGAGGCTTATATCTCATGGATAAGATGGATGGGATTATCCTGCCTGCAGCTGAAGACTCTCTCCATTCCCTGGGATGGCTGTTGTCCATCATCATCTCCCCACCAGGTGTCCAGGGTGAGTCCCTTGAGCTGTAGGGTAGGAGTTGCAGATTCACCGAGATTCCAGGCCCAGCTGGCACATGGACAGCCCAAAGACAATGATCTCTGAAAGTACACCTACAAACTCTGGCAACACATATAGGTTTTTGTTTTTCTCTCCAAACTTTTTTTTTTCCTTTATTTTTAAAGATTTTTAGATTATAAAAAAGTTACATAGAAAATATAGGGAATTCTCATATACCCCACTCCCTCCCACTCCCACACTTTTCAACATTAGCAACAACTTTCATTAGTGTGGTACATTTACTACAATTGATGAACACATATTGAAGCATTGCTACTAACCATGTCTAGAGTTTACATTATAGTTTGCACTTTGCACCACACAATATTATAGTTGTTTTTTTTTTATTTTAAAGATGCTTAGATTACATAAATGTGACACAAAAATTACAGGGATATCCGTGTTCCCTACCTCCCACACCTCCCATTACATCCCACATAAACATCTTTCATTAGTGTGGCATATCACCGGCAATGGATATACACATCCTGGGGCTTTGCCACAAAGCATGGACCCTAGTTCACATTGTAGACCACACTCTCTCCAACACAGTTCTGCATGTTACATGCTGATGTAAAATGGCCTATATCTGTCATTGTAATGTCACTCAGGATAATTCCCAAGCCCTGAAAACCCCCTACATTACAACTGCTTTTCCCTTCCCTGCCCCGACAGCGTCCAGTAGCCACTGGCCTCACCACACTGTTGTAATTCTTCCATTGCTTGAACAATCACAATATGTCTACAACAGAAGATTATTAAGTCCACTCTAATCCATACCTCTTCCCCCAATCCTGAGGAGCTTGGGATGGTAATGTCCACTCCACCTCTATGTGAGAGGTGGCTTATATCCCATGGATATGGTGGATGGGATTATCCTGCCTGTAGCTGCAGGCTCTCTCCATTCCCTGGAATGGCCGTTGTCCATCAATGTCTCCTCATCAGGTGACTTGGGTGAGTCCATTAAGCTGTAGAGTAGGAGTTGAAGCTCCACCGAGATTCCGAGTGCAGCTGCACATGGGCAGACCAGAGGCTCCAGTCTCTGTAAGTACACCTACAAACTCCAGCATCACATATAGTTTTGAATAGAAGGGACTGATGGACCATGTACAGGGAGGACTTATTTGAGTCTAACTCTATTACTCTCAGGAGCACAGATTCCAAAGAAGAGCCCACTGATAAGGCATCAATCTCTGGAGCTACCACCCCTTTTATGGGACCTGGGTGTCTCCAGAGCTCTCAGGAACCCCTCTGTGTGGGGTGATATCCACTTTGGTGTTCTATGAGATCCTACCGAGGTGTGCATAAGCGTTACTTCTGGGTTGACCTCCCGACTCTCTTTGCAGTCTCTTAGCCACATGAACTCATTCGTCTTTACCTTTTCCTCCTTTTATTCAAGGTCTTTTTCAAGCCATATTGCCAGTTGGCACTCGGTATTAATCCCTTGTTGCCAGGGAGGCTTATTACTGGCAGTCATGTCCCACGCTGGGGGAAGGTAATGCATTCAATTCATATGCTGAGTTTGGCTTAGAGAGAGGCCACATTTGAGCAACAAGGAGGCTCTCAGGTGGCAACCCTTAAGCACCCCATAACAGTAGACTAAGTTTCAACTACAAGAGCAAAGACCCATAAGGCTAGTCATCAATAACAAGAACCCATCAATGGACCATCCTCCTTTGCCAGACACTGCCTCTGCACTCGGGAGACTGTGCTGCTCCCTTGGAGAATGTGGCAGAGCTCTCCAGGCTGGGAATTCAGTATTTCCTCATTCATTGAGAGATTGTCTACCCACTGTGACCATGCCTCAACTCTTGATCATTTGAACAATTTTGTATCTTTCATGTATATTCAGGTGAACTTCATCCCATGAAACCCCCATCCCAGACACCCAACACCAATGATCCTCTGCTGCCCCCATTGTAAGCCTTCTGTGATCTAAACTTTCCTTGAAGATGAAGCCTATATAATAGCCAAATACAATTTTAGAAAATGAAGTAATAATGATAAGCTTAAATGTAACAGAGAAAACACATGGAAACTCAGAAAGAAAAAAAAAACCCTAAAAATAAAATGAAATTCAAGGATTGGGGCATTCAAAAAATGGGAAAAAACAAAAAAATTAAAAATAAATAAAACCTGAAAAAATTATTATTGTTTCCTTTTATCATTGCATTATTGGGTGTCCAGTCTATACCATGGCACCTTCCCCTCTCACTCCCCAGCATCTCCCAAATTTTCATCTAATTTTCAAAGAAGTTTTAGGTTACAGCAAAGTCACACAGAGAATACTAGAGAATGGCATATACCCAAACTCCTTCCCCTTTCCTCACTCCATATTTAAACCTATTTTATGTGGATGGCAGCATTGTTATAACTGTTATACGGATAGTGAAACATAGTTACTAAACATTGTCAATGATTTACGGTATAGTTTACAATTTAGATGGTACAGTTTAACAATTTTTTAATTTTTTTTTACCATGTCCTGTGTCCATTACCATAAGGTAATGAAAAACATTTCCCATGACCACTAAATAACCCCTGTTTGATGTTTTCTATTCCATCCTCCCCATCCCCCTGGGGCACATAACATTCCCCTGTCTTGACTCATTGGATGACAAGATTCATAGTTACATGCAACAAGAGGACTTGACACACTGATTATCCTCTCCTATTAGGATCCAACCTTGCACCTAAGAGATACCCATCTATCTGTTTCTGGGTGAACTGGTCCTCCCAAAGATGGGGGTCCATCTCCTTCACACTCACCATGTGGGTCTCCACTCCCCAACACAACACATTTTGACAGGATGAACACTCACACACTCCCCAGAAGCCACTCCAGATGCACCCCTTCCTGAATGTCCCCCCAACCTACACCCTAAACCAGTGACATTACCTTGTCATATTGCCGTAAAAGCATTCCCATTACTGCACTATCAACATTATACTAACAAATCCCATATTCACCTTGTCCCCCTCCCATCTCTCCCCCCAGTATCCTGGGTATTCTAACCCACCCTTCCTAATCTAACCACCTGTCAACCCTGCACCATCAAACCCAATAATATCACTACCCGCCTGTCCTATCCTTCAATATGCAACTATACTCTATCACTTTACCATAGATTATGTCTATATGGGTGATGCCTCACAACCTTCTGTTTTCTTTCATTCACTTGTTAACAAATCTTTCAGACAATGGTTCTCAGAGACTGCTCATTTTCCTCAATTCAAATCAATGAGGTCATATACTGTTCATCCTTCAATGCCTGGCTTGCTTCACTCAATATAAGGTCTTCAAGATTCATCCATGTTATTCCATGTGTTAACACTTTATTCCTTCTTACAGCTGAGTAATATTCCACTCTATGTATATACCACATTTTGTTTATCCATTCATCTGTTGATGGGCATTGGGGCTGATTCCAACTTCTGGCAATTGTGAACAATGCCACTATGATCTTTGGTGTGCATATATCTGTTCATGTCTTTGCTTTCAATTCTTCTGGGTGTATAACCAGCAGTGGAATCACTGGATCATACAGAAGATCTATTGTTAGTTTTCTGAGGAACCGCCCAAGTGTCCTCCACAGTGGCTGGACCATTCCACAATCCCACCAACACTGGATGATGGTTCTGATTCCTCCACATCCTCTCCAACACTTATAGTCTGCTGTTTTTTTTAACAGCTGCCATTCTGATGGGTGTAAGATGGTATCTCATTGTAATTTTTATTTACATTTGCCTAATAGCTAGCGATGTCAAACATTTTATCATGTGCTTTTTAGCCATTTGTATTTCTTCCTTGGAGAAGTGTCTTTTCAGGTCACTTGCCCATTTTTTAAATTGGTTGTTAGTGTTTTTATTTTTGAGGTGTAGGATTTCTTTATATATGCAGGATATTATGCTCCTATCAGATATATGGTTGCCAAATGTTTTCTCCCATTAAGTAGGCTGCCTGTTTATTTTCTTGATAAAGTCCTTTGAGGTGCAAACGTTTTTAATTTTGAGGAGATCTCATTTATCTATTTTTTTCTTGTGCTGCTCGTTCTTGGGTGTGAAGTTTATGAAACCATTTCCCATTAAAACATCCTGTAGATGCTTCCCTACATTATCTTCCAAGGTCTTTATGGTCTCGGCTCTTATTTTTATATCTTTGTTCCATCTTGACTTGATTTTCGTATAAGGTGTGAGATGGTGTTCCTCTCTCATTCTTTTGGATATGGATATCCAGTTCTCCATGCACCACTTGCTGAAGAGGCCATTCTCTCCCAACTGAGTATGCTTGGTGGCCTTGTTGAATATCAGACGACTGTATATGTGATGATTTTTATCAGGGCTCTCAATTCAGTTCCATTGTTCAATATATCTATCCTTGTGCCAATATAATGTGGTTTTCACCACTGTAGCTTTGTAGTATGTTTTAAAGTCAGGTAGTGTGATACCTCCAACTTCATTTTTCTTTTTCAATATGTGTTTGGTGTTTCAGGGCCTCTTACCCTTCCAAATAAATTTTATAGTTAGTTTTTGAAATCCTTAAAAAATACAGTGTTGATTTTTATTGGAATTGCATTAAATCTGTAGATTAGTTTGGGTAGGGTAGACATCTTGATGATGTTTAGTCTTCTTATCCATGAACAGGGAATATTATTCCATTTATTTAAGTCTTCCTTGATTTCCTTTAACAGTGTTGTGTAATTTTTTGTATATAAGTCCTTTTTATCTTTATTTAAATTTGATTGTTTTAGTTACTATTGTAAATGGTATTTTTTTCCTGATTTCCTCCTCAGATTGCTCATTATTGGTGTACAGAAATGCTACTGATTTTTGAGCATTGATCTTATGGCCTGTGATGTTACTGAACTCCTTTATAAGTTTTAGAAGATTTATTGTAGATTTCTCAGGGCTTTCTACATATAGGATCATGTCATCTGCAAATAATGAAATTTTTACTTCCTTTCCAATTTGGATGCCTTTTATATCTTTTTGTTGCCTCAGTGCTCGAGCAAGAACTTCTAAGACAATGTTAAATAGCAGTGGTGATAGTGGGCATCCTTGTCTTGTTTCCGATCTCAGAGGGAAGGCATTTAGCATTTCATCATTGAAGATGATGTTACCTGTGCGTTTTTCATATATACACTTTATCATGTTCAGAAAGTTTCTTTCTATTCCTATCTTTTGCTGTGTTTTTATCAGGAAAGTGTACTGTATTTTGTCTAATGCCTTTTCTGCATCTATATAGATCATGATCATGTGATTTTTTTCTTTCAATCTGTTTATGTGGTGTATTACATTGATTTATTTTCTTATGTTGAACCATCTTTGCATATCCAGGATGAATCCCACTTGGTCATGGTGTATAATTCTTTGATATGTTTTGTGAATGTGATTAGCAAGTATTTTGTCAAGGATTTTAGCATCTAGGTTCATTAGAGTAATTGGTCTGTAATTTCCTTTCTAGTGGTATCTTTATTTGGCTTTCGTATTAGAGTAATGTTGTCATCGTAGAATGAGTAAGGCAATGTTCCTTCTACTTGTATTTTATTGAAGAGCTTAAGCAGAATTGGTGTTAGCTCTTTCTGGAATGTTTGGTAGAATTAACCTGTGAAACCATTTGGTCCAGGGCTCTTTTTAGTTGGGAGGTTTTTGATGACTGAATCTATCTCTTTAGTTGTAATTGGATTGTTGAGTTCATCAATTTCTTCTTTCATCAGTGTAGGCTGTTGGTGAGTTTCTAGGAATTTGACTAATCCTCTAAATTATCATCCTTGTTGGCATTTAAATTTTCAAGGTGTCCTTTCATGAAACTCTTTATTTCGGTGGGGTCAGTACTGATAACCCCTTCTTCATTCCTTATTTTGTGTATTTGCATATGCTTTCTCTTTTTCTTTCTTAGTCTGGCTAAAGTTTTGTCAATTTTATTGATCTTCTCAAAGAACCAGCTTTTGGTTTTGTATCTTCTTTCTAGAGCTTTCTTATTTTTTATTTCATTTAGTTCTACCCTAATCTTTTCTATTTCTTTCTTTCTACTTCCTTTGGGATTAGTTTGTTGTTATTTTTCCAGTTCCTTCAGGTGTGCAGTTAGGTCTTCAATTTTAGCTCTATCTTCTTTTTTAATATATGCATTTTTGGCTATTAATTTCCCTCTCAGTACAGCTTTGGCTGCATCCCATAGGTTATGATATGTTGTGTTTTCATTTTCATTCAATTCGAGGTAGTTACTGATTTCTTTTGAGATATCCTCTTTGTCCCCCTGTTTGTCTAAGAGTGTGTTCTTTAACTTCCATATCTTTGTGCCGAATCTGTTTCTCTGGCCCTTTGTGATTTTCAATTTCATTTCATTGTGGTCAGAGAAATTACTTTGTATAATCTCAGTCTTTTGGAGTTCATTGACAGTTGTTCTGTGGCCTAGCATGTGGTCTATCTTTTAGTATGATTCATGTGCACTCAAGAAGAATGTATATCCTGCTGTATTTGGGTGCAGCGCTCTGTATATGTCTATTAGGTCCAGGTCCTCTAATGTGTTATTCAGTGTCTTTGTTTCTTTATTGATTCTCTGTCTAGATATCTACCTAATATTGAAAATGTTATATTAAAGTCCCCCGCTATTAGTGTAGAGGCATTTATTTCTCCACTTAGTTTTCTAGTGTTTGCCTCATATATTATGCTCCCTGATTTGGTGCATAAATATTTATGATTGTTCTCTGCTTTTGGAAGATTACCCCTTTTACTAATATATAGTGTCCATCTTTGTCTCTTATAGTAGTTTTGAATTTAAAGTCTATTTTGTCCAATATTAGGATAGCTACTCCTGCCCTTTTTTCATTATTGTTTGCTTGTAAAATTTTTTTCCAGCCATTCACTTTCAGCATCCTTGAATCCCTGTGTCTAAAGTGGGTTTCTTGTAGACAATATATAGATGGGTCATATTTTCTTATCCATTCTGCAATCTGTGTCTCATGACTGGTGAGTTTAATCCATTAACATTCGGTGTCATTACTCTCAATGAATTTCTTACATCAGCCATATTTTCTATGGGTTTATGTATGTTATATGTTGTTTTTATTTCTCTTTTTGTCTTTTATTGTTCTTACACTGTCCTCCAATGCTCTCTCTCTTGTTTTTTTTTCCTTTCAACCTGTAGAACTTCCTTTAATATTTCTTGAAGTGCAGGTTTCTTATTGGCATATTCTCTTAATTTCTGTTTATTTGTAAATATTTTGAACTCTCCATCATTTTTGAATGCCAGCTTTACTGGCTAGAGAATTCATGGCTGGAAGTTTTTTTCTTTTAGTACCTTGACTATGTCATACCACTGTCTTCTTGCCTCCAGGGTTTCAGATGAGAAATCAGCAGTTAATCTTATTGTGTTTTCCTTGTATGTGATGGTTCTCTTTTCTCTTGCTGCCTTGAGTATTTTCTCTTTCTCTTGAGCATTGGGCATTTTGAAAATTATAGGTCATGTAGTAGGCCTATTCAGATTGATAGTATTTGGACTGTGCTGTGCTTCCTGGACATGTATATCCATCTCCCTCAATAGGGTTGGGATGTTTTCAGCCATTATTTCCTTCAACACTCCTGTTCCCTTTCCCTTCTCTTCTCATTCTGAGATGCCTATAATGTGTGTGCCTGTTCGTTTTGTGTTCCAGTAAAATCCTTAAGTCCGTGCTGGATTTTTTCTATCTTTTTATCTATCTGTTCTACTATCTGTTTGATTTCCTATGTACTGTTTTCCACATCACTAATTCTTTCTTCTGACTGTTCAAATATGTTGTTATATGAATCCAGCATCTTTTTGATTTCTTGGATTGTGCCATTCATCACCATCATATCTGTTATCATTTTGTGTATGTTTACAATTTCTTCAGTATGTTCTTCCAGTGTCTTCTTAATATCCTTAATCTTTTCCTTCACTTCATTAAGTTGGTCCATGATATTTCTTTGGACAGCTTTGATTAGTTGTTTATATTCTGCACCTCTTTCTGGTTTTTAGTTTGGTCATTGGAATGGTCCATGACTTCCTGTTTCTCAGTCTGGTTTGTAATTTTTTGTTGCCCTCTGGTCATCATTATAACTTGATGGATTTATTCCGTTGATTAGCTTCTCTCTCTGCTCTAGAGTTTTATTTAGCTGGTGGTTCTGTGTGTGTGTGTGTTTTTTTTTTTTTTTACTGTTCGTTCTTCATGTTTTACCTTGCTTTTTTTCTCTGTTCCCTTGATAGAAAAAGTTTAGGGCCAGAGAATTGAAGGAGGTAAGCATGGAAAAAAATCAATAATAATATTGATAAAAGTTAGAAGAGTGGCTGTATCAGATTTAGTGAAATGAATATTTAACTCTTGTAGACAGTGTAGAGTAATAGGGGGAAAAAAGTGGAGTACTTATAATGGAATGGGTATTCAAATAGGGAAAAATATATAGAATGATTTAAAAGGCCAGAATGATGAGGATGGAGGGAAAGAGTAAAAAGGGCTGAAAGGAAAAAGTTAATAATAATAATAATAAATAAAAGAAAACAGAATAGACAAGATAGAATTTGACACCCATGAAGATTGAGACTAATGAAAAAAGGTGGAATGTAAGAGCCACAACAGAAAGCAGAAGATGGAAAGATGAAGGAAGGAAAAGAGAAAGTGTTAGGCAAAATCAATATACACAGAGAATGGGAAATCAAGGAAAAAGAAACACAGCAAAGAAGAAAAAAGTAGGAGCATCTAATAATAAAAAAAAAAAATCCCGGTAAAAAATAAAATAAAATAAAATAAAATAAAAAAATTAAATTAAAAAAACTTCAAATATAAAAAAAAATGAGTTGGGGAGGAAAGAGAAAAGAAAAGCAAGACACAAACAAAGAAATCCAAACAAACACACAAGCATGCAGTCAAACAAAGCTAAGGAAGAACAGCATTCTTTCTTGGGCCCTTATGGAGCCTCTCAGCCTGTGTTCATCAATCAATTAGCCTGCAGCCTTCTCTCTGCAGATTTTGAGGCAGATTTTAGTGATTAAATTAAGTTTAAAAAATGTTTTGAAGAAATAAGGGACCCAAATTAAGGCCTCTTCTTGACCACCCCCTCCACCGCGGGGACCCTAAATAGGCTCATGGAAACTTATCAAACAATTCCCAATGCCTGGACCCCCAGGGGAGCTGAAACTCTGACATTCAGCATGAAATTATAAAATTGGCCGGCTCCGCCCCCTCCTGAGCCAAGCCTCTGTGTCCCATGGCTGTCAGGTAAATCAGGCTTCCTCAGCAGTTTCACCTCTCCCCACAGCCTAGCACCACTTCTGGGCAGCTGGTTTGTCCCCAAAAAGCTTCAAGGGGGTCAAGACAGCCAAACCAATGGAAAAGAACCCTCTCACCATTTTCCAGGACCCTCCCAGTCTCAGAGAGTGCTCCCTCTCACCAGGTTGCCAGGAGGGTGGGGCTTAGCCTTCAGCTTCCACGATTTCTAGCTGGGGAATTATCTTTCAATTTTTTATTGAGCAGTCCACCTCACTGTCCAGCTCCCTCCAGATCAATGTCCCCAAGGTTCTCACTCTGCAGGCTCCCAGAAGAGACCACCTAGGCTGGATCCTGTCCCCAATCAGCTGTCTTACGTGAGAGAAATGGTGAGTGCCCAGCTAAACCGATGCCACCTTCTGCCCCTCTCAGATGTTTCTTGAGGAGCTTACAAACTGTTAGTAACATTAGAATAAAGAGTTATAATGCAATGCCTGTATTAAGGGAATTTTACATTATTCCATGAACTTAAGGGCTTTTATCTTGCAGTTGAACCTGGTACTATTCAGCATGTCTTCTTGCCAATAGTTAATGCAAATATCTGTGCAATTGAGCTCTACATTTGTTAAATATGAAACAGGCCTATAGGCCCACTAGTGATACTGGACTAAATTTAAGAATGTCTAGATCACATGTTTATAAATGCCTGACACTGATGTCATTTGATTTAGTTTTTGATTTCCAATGTAAAATTGTGCCCAGTGAATATATTTCAGGTCATCATTATTTAGAAATTTCACCTTCCCCTAGCCAGCTCTTATATTTAAGCAATGTAATTAGAGTTCCTCTGCTAACAAAGTAAAGACCGTGTTGAGAGCTGTTTTGGCATCCTTGTTCTTTAAGGTATAGTTGAGAGCATTTAAGGTGTTGCTCAAGTGGAATAAAGCACAGTCATGACCTTCTCTGTCTCTGTGAAGTAACTAGAGCCTGGGGTCAGATAAGCATAGATGACCATAGTATAGTACATGGTGGCCACAGTGAGATGGGAAGAACAGGTGGATAAGGCTCACCATTTCCCCTAAGATGTATGAATCTTCAGGAAGGTGTATATAAGAAAGTCATAGTATACCACAGTGAGCAGGAAATTCAGCTCAGCTAAGAAGATGTCAGTCATATTGCCATTATGCCATGTGTATTCATCAGCCAAAAGGGGTGCTGATGCAAAGTACCAGAACTTTGTTGAGTTTTTTAAAGGGTACTTATTTAACATAAAAGCCTATAGTTACAAGGCCCTAAGGAGTCCAACTCAAGGTTGATTTCTCACACATAGTCATTTGCCACATGTTGAAACAAGATGGTGGGTGATGTCTGTGAGGGTTCAGCCTTTATTTTTCCTATTAGGCCCACCTTCTTTTGATCTCAGCTGTAGGCTGGAAGGCTTGTTTCTTTCTGGGACTTCTCAGCTGCTCAAGGCTCTGGTCTCTTCAGCTGCAAACTATCAGGTGAATTGTTCAGCTCTTCCCTGGGCTCCAGCATCAAAACTAAGTTCTCTCCTTTACCATGTCTTTCTCTGTGTTCCTCTTTGTGAATGTCCATTTATATAGCCCACCAATGGAGTGGGAAATCAATTCTGAGTCACCCTAATGATGTGATCGAGTCAAAGCCCTAATCTTGATTTAATCAAGTAAATGTAAATCCTTTGCATTTAACACAAAGGGGATCGTACCCAGAGAAACATACCAATTTACAAACATAATCTGTATCTCCTTTTGGAATTCATAAATAATATCAAACTGCTACACCATGCAAACACATGGAGGAAAAGAAGAGTGGCAGCATAGTGTGGATCTCATCAGAAAATGATCAGTCACATGGACTTACAGAATTTCAGCTCTAACACCAGACAAGTGTTGACTTCAATGCAAAACAAGTTAATGTCCCACCCAGCTCCAGCCAGAGCTGCACACACTCAGAGGATCATCATCAAGCCATAGTTCAGGGATGTGGTGAAGAAGCAGTCATAGACCATCTCTCAGTGAAGAGAAGCATCTATTCTGTGACTGACCATGACAGGAAGCACATCTGGGCAATGCAGCCCCACAGATGGCTCTCCTCTGTCACCAGAATCTCAGGCAACATTGGCATAATAGTATATGCACAGAAAACATCAAACACAGCCAAGTTTCTAGGAAAAAGTACATGGTGATGTGGCTCTTGGGACTGAAGCTAATGACTATCATGATGAGGGAGTTGCCACATTGGACAACAATGTAGAGATAAAGGAAGAAGATGAAGAAGAAGCCAGGGGTTTGGTGATTCTGAGAAACCCTGCAGGACAAATTGCATCATCAGGTCTGGTTCTTCATGGCCATTGACTTTTCTGATCAGCCACTTTATTGTTCTACAGCTGAGCTAGAAAAAGATATTTTAAATAATGTTCAATATAGGTAGGCTACATTTGTCAGGTTCTCCCTGAATAAGGCAATTTTAAATTTGATTAAAATTCAACAATCACTGCCTAACAAAGTCCTCCTAGCCAAATATCTGGGAGATTATTGTGGGCAAAAGTACTTAATCTTTTCTAAAGGTCTCTGCCTTTCCTTCTAGGTACCATCTTATCAAACCTCATTTCATCTTTACATCGTCGTTCTCACCCATTCTTCATTTCTTCTGTCTTCCCTTCTTCCCTTGCTCTGTCCCATTTTCCATCCTTCCCTTCTTCCATCTCATCCTTCCATGCAGACATAATACCATCAGTCAATGACCACTTTTTGATGTACACTCTCAACCACATATGGCTTCTTTGCACACAGCGATGATATTCTTCACAAAGTGGAAAAGTGACGAAGACATATCTATTCAGATAATTTCATGACCTTTCATGTTTGGAAGAGGTCCATCATATATATAGAGGACAGAAAGCATGAGCAAGATTAGCGATATCATGATGATGGCCAAGCAGGATGCTCTGGGGCTCCATTCTTATACAGAGGTTTGAAGCCATTACCAGAAATGATAATAGCATCATTCTAAAAGCTCTGGAAATCCATTAATGGGTGCAGTAACAGGACAATTGTCATACCAAGGGAAAAAGAAACTAGATTTCCAGGGAAGATGGCAGAGTAGGGAGCTCTAGGGTTCAGTTCTTCCACAAAACTAACTATTAAATGGGCAGGAACTCCAGAGTCTAGAAGAATACTGCATCCAGACAAGAACAGGAGGAAAAGGCAGATAAATTGTGGTAAAGAACCATAAATTGCCTCTCTGCATGATGGATTTGAATGCAGATCTCTGAATCTTGTAAAAGGCCACCACAGTGTTCAGTCCCTGGCTAGCTGTCAGTATCAGAAAAGGATATAAAAATCCTTTTTCTCCCAAAAAACATGGCTGATAATTGATCATGGTTTTTTTATAAAGATTTATTTTATTTATTTATTCCCCACCATTGTGCTCACTGCCTGCTTTCTGTGTCTGTCACTGTGTGCTCATGTTCTTTTTAGGAGGCACAAGGAACCAAACCTGGGACCTCCCCATTTAGGAGGGATATGCCCAATGGCTTGAGTGACTGCCACAACTGCTTGTGTCTCTCATTGACTTTCCTTGTTGTGTCTCTTCATGACATCATCTCATTGTGTCATCTTGTTGCATCAGCTGATCATGCCAGCACATTGTGTCAGCTCTCTTGCTTGTCTTCACTTAGAAGGCACCAGGAACAAAACTGTTACCTCACCTGTGGTAGGTCGGTGCCCAACCACCTGAGCCACATCCACATCCCTGATCATGGTTTTTGATCAGTGAATTCTGATGGCTGTGTCCCAGATCTGAGGGCAGCCATTGTTTCAACCCACACTGGACAAAGCTGGTGGCACACATTGTTCAACCACACCCCAGACAAAAGTGGTGAAAGCCATTGTTTCAAAAATTTCTGGACAGGCACAGAAATAGTGGAGACTGAAAGATATAATGTTTCCTCCAATCTACAGGGCACAGTTCACTGAAGGGCTGCATTTTCTGGGCAGGCCAGGAAATCTAATCTTTGGGGAGTTATCAGAGAATCTTTTGGCACCCTTCCCATTCCCCTCCTCAGGGCACTTTGGATAGTCTGTGACCCTTTGTGGGTTCCCTTCCCTGTTTTGGAACAGAAATCCTGACTTGGGAATATCCTCTCCATGGTGACACTCCTCCAAGAATTTGTCCTCCAGCAAAAGCAGCATAAGACAGCAGTTCACATCATAGACCACACTCTCTCCCATACAGTTCTGCATGGTATATGTTGAAGTAAAATGGTCTACATCCATTGCCACAACACCACTCAAGACAAACCCCAAATCCTGAAAAAGCCCCTGTATTTCAACTGCCTTTCCCTCCCCTGTCCTGATTGTGTCCAGTGGCCACCAGCTTCACCTCACTGTTATAATTTCTTCCATTGCTTGAATCACAATATGTCTACAACAGAATACCATTAAGTCCACTCTAGTCCATAGCTCTTCCCCCAATCCTGAGGGGACTGGGATGGTGATGTCCACTCCATCTCCAGGTGAGAGAGAGCTTATATCCCATGGATACAGTGGATGGGATTATCCTGCCTGCAGCTGCAGGCCCTCTCCATTCCCTGGGCTGGCCGTTGCCCATCATCATCTCCTCACCAGGTTGGATGAGTCCATTGAGCTGCAGGGTAGGAGTTGCAGCTCCATCAAGATTCCAGGCACAGCTGGCACATAGGTAGGCCAGAGGCTCCAGTCTCTGGAAGTACACCTAAAAACTCCAGCATCACATATAGGTTTGAATAGAAGGAACTGATGGACCAAGTACAGGGAGGAGTTGAGTCCAACTCTGTCACTCTCAGGAGCACAGATTCCAAAGTAGAGCCCACTAATAAGGAATCAATCTCTGGGGCTATTGCCCCTTATATAGGACCTGGGTGTCTGCAGAGCCCCCAGGAACCCCTCTGTGTGGGGTGATATCCACTTTGGTGTTCTATGAGTTCCTACTGAGGTGTGCATAAGTGTTACCTCTGGGATGACCTCCAGACTCTCTTTGAAGTCTCTTAGCCCCATGAACTCATTTGTCTTTACCTTTTCCCCCTTTTATTCAAGGTCTTTTTCCAGTCATGTTGCCAGTTGGCACTTGGTATTAATCCCTTGTTGCCAGGGAGGCTCATGTCCCACGTTGGCGGGAAGGTAATGCACTTATATGCTGAGTTTGGCTTAGAGAGAGGCCACATTTGAGCAACAAGGAGGCTCTCAGATGGCAACCCTTAGGCACCCCAAAACAGTAGGCTGTTTGAATTACAAGAGCAAAGACTTATAAGGCTAGTCATCAATAACAAGAACCCTTCAGTGGGCCATCCTCTTTTACCAGACCCTGCCCCTGCACTCAGCAGACTATTGCCTCTCCCTTGGAGAATGTGGCAGAGCTCTCCAGGCTGGGAATTCAGATTCCCTCATTTATTGAGTGATTGTCCAACCACCATGACCATGCCCCATCCCTTGATCATTTGCACAATTTTATGTATCTTTTATGTATATTCAGATGAACTTACTCCCATGAATCCCCCACCCCGACACCCCCCAACCAATGATTATCTTGGTTACAAAACCAAGAACAGAACTAACATTTTAGATTATTAATTAATCATTGAGTTAACATTTTAAAATATTAAAAATTGCAGTGTGCAACAAATATTGCAAAGCAATATAAGAAACAGGAATTGATGCACCGTCCAAAGGAAGAGGATAAAAGTATAGAAAACACCAATGAAAAAGACAAGGATGTGGGCATACTGAACAAATCCTTTAAGAAAAATTACCTTATAAAATTCTCAAGAAGGTGAAGGAAAGCATAGAGAAAGAACGAAAGTATATAAGAAAAACAGTGGCTGAATAATATGAGAGTCTAAGTAAAGAGATAGAAATTATAAAAAAAAAACCAAACAGAACTACTGGAGTTAAAGATCACAGAAAGTGAAATGAAAAAAAAAATCCTGGAAAGATTTCAGGAGTAGATTGAAGATGGAAGAAGAAAAATTAGGGAACATGAAGACAAGACACTTGAAATGAGTCAGAGAGGAGCAGAAATGAAAAAGAATTATTAAAATAAAAAAATATACTAAAACACATCTGGGATACCATCAAGTGCACATGTTATAGGAGTCTCAGAAGGAGAAGAAAGAAAGGGGAAACAAGAATATCCAAAGAAATAATGACAGAGAATTTCCCAAACTTAGCAAAACACATGATTATGCACATCCAAGAAGCTCAGAGAACACCAAACAGGATAAATATGAAGGAAAATACAACCCTTTATTTATTACAGTATTAAATGCAAAGGACAAGAGAGTTCTGAAAACTGCAACAGAAAAGCAACATGGTACCAAGAAGGAAGTCCCAATTTCATTGAGTACTGATTTCTCATCAGAAATAATGGAAGCAAGAAGACAGTGGGTTGAAATATTTAAGTACTGAAAGAAAATAACTGCCAATCATTAATTTTATATCCAGTGAAACGCTTTAAAAAATGAGGGCAATATTAATATATTCTCAGATAAAAACAAAACAAAGCAAAACTGAGGGACTTCTTCATCATTAGATCTGCCCTTTAAGCAATTCCAAAAGGAGTTCTCTAGATGGAAAGGAGTCAATATTAGACAGTGGTTCATAGTAACATACAAAACAAAGATTTATATATTTTTATTCAGTTTTATTGTATTTAACTCCTTGGTATGTAACTCCACTTCTTACTTTCCACAGGTGCTAAAATGCAAATGCACAAAAAGTAATGATAAATCTGTTTTTGGATATACACAGTACACAGACATAAGGAGTAACAAGTACAAAAATACAGTGGGTGAACAAGTGGTATGGCAGAAGTATATGTGTATGCTATTGAAATTAATTTGATATCAAACCAAATATGATTGTTATTTATTTGGGATGTTAAATTTTAACCTGATTGTAACCAAAAGATAGTAGATCAAAAATATATCCAGAGAGTAGTAAGAAGGCATTCAATATGGTACAACACAGGAAAGTAAATAAATATAAAGTATGCACTAATGGAAGTGAGGAACAAAAAAGTTATAAGATTTAAAAAGGTTGAATTGCAAAATGACAGGAGAAAGTCCTATATTATCAATAATGACTTTAAATATTAATGGATTAAACTCTCCAGTCAAAAGGCAGATTTGGCAAAATGGATAAAACAGCATGACCCAACATATACTGTCTGCAAGAGATCCACCTTAAAATCAAAGAAACATGTAGGTTGAGGGTGAAAATACGGAAAAAAATATACCATGCAAATTGTAACCAAAAGAGAGCTGGAGTGCTATACTACTATTGGATAAAGTAGACTTCAAGACAGAAAGAAATATGTGGGAAAAGTTGGTCATTATATACTCATAAAGGAGACAATTCAACAGGAATGTAAAACAATTAAAAATATAAAGGTACCTAACAAGAGAATACCGAAATATACCTGACATACCAAGCAAATACTCATGAAAGAAAGGTGAGATAGTCCTTCAAGTATTAAACAAAAACAGTCTTTTTATTTCTTTTTTAGTGAAGTTGTGTGTTTACAGAACAATCATGCATAAAATAGAGGATTCCCATATACCACCCTATTATTGACATCTTTCTTTGGGGAGGAACATTTGCTATAATTGAGGAAAGCATATTTTAATAATTTAACTATTAATTATAATCCATGGTTTAGCATATGGTTCACTCTGTAGTTCAGTTCCATGGATTTTTAAAAATTTTATTCTGTCACTATATGTACAACCTAACATTTCCCCTTTTAACCACATTCAGATACACACACACACACACACACACAAAATGCTGCTAATTTCAGTGTGCAACCATCAACCACTATCCATTACTAAAACATTCCTATTATTCCAAATAGGATCTCTGTTCATTTTAAGCCTTAACTTCCCATTCCCTATCCCCACCCTCTTCCCTACTAGGCTATATTCTAGATTCTGATTCTATCATTTTGCTTATTCTAATTATTTCACTAAGTGAGATCATACAGCATTTACCCATTTGTGTATGGCTTATTCCACTTAACATGATGATTTCATGGTTTCTCGATGTTGTTGCATATTTCAGAACTTCATTCCTTTCCCAAGTGAATATTATTCCATTGTTTGTATATACCACTTTTCATTTATCCATTTACTGGTCGATGGACTCTTAGGTTGCTTCCATCTTTTGGGAATTGTGAATAATGCCATTATGAACATTGGTGTGCAAATATCTATTTGAGTCCCTCATTTCAATACTTTTGGTTATATACTTAATAGTGGGGTTGCTGGGACATATTGTATTTCTATACTAAAGTTTCTGAGGAACCACCAAACTGTCTTCCAAAGTGACTGTGCCATGTTTACTTTGCCACAGGCAATTTATATGAATGAGTGTTCCTATTTCTCTGCAACTTTTCCAACTTATTTTCTGTGATTTTAATAGCAGCCATGCTAATTTGTATGAAATGCTATTTGATTGTAATTTTGATTTGCATTTCCCTAATGGCTAATGATGTAGAACACCTTTTCATGAGCTTTCTGGCCATTAGCAAGACTTCTTGAATAGATGTCTTTTCAAGAATTTTGCACATTTTAAAATCATGCTGTGTGTATTTTTGTTCTTAACTTGAAGGATTTCCTTACATTTTCTGGATATTAAACATTTATGGATATATGGTTTCCAAATATTTTCTCCCACTTCATAAGTTGTTGTTTTACTTTCATGATAAGGTCTTTTGAAGCTCAAAAGTTGTTTTTGTTTTTAATTTTAATGAGGTTCCATTTACATATATATTTTTTGTTGTTGAATGTGATTTGGATGTAAAATCTCAGAAAGCATTACCTAATATGAGGTCCTGAAGATGCTTCTAAATGTTTTCTTATACAAGTTTTATAGTTCTAGGTCTTATATTAAGGTATTTAATCCATTTTGAGTTGATTTTTGTATAAGATTTGAAATAAGGGTCCCCCTTCTTTTCTTTGTCAATGGAGGTCTAGTTTTCCAAGCTCCATTTGTTGAAGAGGCTATTTATTCCCAGTGGAGTGGTCTTTTCCACCTTGCCAAAAATCACTTGGTCATAAATGTGAGGGTTGATTTCTGAACTCTCAATTTGATTTCATTTTTCCATGTGTCTGCCCTTTTTCCAGTACAAAGCTGTTTTTTTAGTAATAAACTTGATTTTTAGAGAAGATTTATATTTATAGGAAAATTACACCAAAATTATAGGGAATTCCCTTATATTCTGCCACACAACCATATACATAGTTTCCCCTATTATTAACATCTTACTTTAGTGTAGTATATTTGTTACAATTGATGAACCAATATTTAAGCATTGCTATTAATCAATGCCTTAAGGTTACAATTTGGTTTACAGTTTGTGCTGTACAGTTTTATAGGCCTTAATAAATGTCTAATGTCATGTATCTGTCCTTGCAGTATCATACAGAACAATTTCACTACCCTAAAAATGCCCAGTGTTTCACCCATTCATCCCTCTCTCTCTCCTCTGAAGCCCTGACAACCACTCTATTTCTATTAATGTTACAAGTTCTACCATTAATACAAGATAATAACTACAATAGCAATAAATCTACTTTGGTCCATTGTTACATTACCCCTTTATGTTTGTTCATTCCTCAGTCTTGAGGGATTTAGGATGATGTCTGCTCTGACTACTCAGATGTTTTGATTACTGTATCTTTAACATAAATTTCAAGATTGAGTAATCTGACTCCTCCACAAACCTCCAGAATTTGGAAAACTAGGTCCTGAAAACCACCCTGCCACCAGTACACTACACCAGGAACCATGGGTGCAGTTCCCACTGCTGCATGATGGAGAATGTTAACTGCTGCAGGGTGCTTGAAATTCCCCATTATGTAACACAATTCAAACAGGCTTTCCTAAAACAATTCCCTGGATGCTTAACTCTGTTCCATTAGACTGAAGAGTTCAAAGTAGTTAATTCAGACTGTTTCTGACAGTTCAGTAGTTATTTTGGTAGAGGGACTAATCCATGGAACTTCCTACACTGCCATCTACCCACAATTCTCTCTGGGGTGCACCATTTTGCATTCTCATTAGCAATGAATGAGAGTTACTGTTGCTCCACATCCTTGCCAAAATTGGATATTGTGGTTGTATTGGATCTTAGTAATTCTAACAGTGGTGTAGTGATATCTCATTATTGCTTTAATTTTCAGTTCCCTCATCATATATGATATTTACCACCTTTTCATATGTTTATCATGTTTATCCCTTGTTTTGTGGGGCATCTGTTCACCTACTTTTAAAAATTCAGTTTCAGTTCCTATATTATTAAGTTTTAAGAGTACTTTTGTTTTTTATTTAAGGTCTTTGTCATTATGTGTTTTGAAAATATTTCCTGCCAATCTGTGGATTGTCATTTTATTTTAAAGCATCCTTGGCAGAACAGAAGTTTGTTATTGTAATGAAGACCCACTTATCAATATTTTCATTCATGGGTCTTGCTTTTGGAGTTGTATCTAAGAAGTCATTGCCAAGTCCAAGGTCACCTATATTTTCCCTTATGTTATTTTCTAGAAGTTACAGAGTTTTGCATTTTGCACTGAACTCTATGATCAATTGAAAACCATTTTCAATTGATTTTTTTAAATATGTAATATCTTGAGAGAGATTTTTTAAATAATTCATTTACAATATTATGGAATCTGGCAAGTCAGAGGTCTTTAAAGAATACCAGAAGCCTGGAAATACTAGCAAGAGTGATGTTTTGTCTTTGAGTCAGAAATCTGTAGAGAAGACCAGGAGCCTAGAAAGTCTGAGAAGAGTGCATTTTATTGCTTAAAGACAGATGTTCCTCTCTTTTGGAAATCATAATTCTTTTTCTACTAGTAGTGATGCAGTAGCAAAATTTTGTTTCCTATCCCTATGAAAATATTCTCTGCAGGTCTAGTGGTCTCAGTTACAAAGGAAGGGGCTTCCACTAGAAGAGACAATGATAATTTCATTGAAATGGAAGTTCAGACTGTCACCCAATCCCTTTGGGCTTCTCATACCTCTGAGTTGATCGGAAAAGAAGGGTGTTCATCCAGTAAAGGAATGGATTGAAATCTACCCACATTATATTTGTACACCAATGTTCATCTCAGCATAATTCACAATAGCGAAAATGTGGAAGCAACCCAAATGTCTATTAACAGATGAATGGAATAAACAAAATATTCATACATTGGAAAATTTTTCAGCCATAAAAAGAAAAGAAGCAGAGAAGCAATAAATAAGTCCAAGTCTGTTATACTGGGGAGCATAAATTTGCACATGGCTCTTCTGCCCCTTTTAGTTGAACTCATAACTAGCACTATACTTGATAAATATATGTCCCAGAAACTTACATCTTTGGTCTGTCCATGTGCCAGTTGAGCCCTGAATTTCAGCAGAGTTGCAACACCTACTCTTCAGGTCAGTAATTATTTTTTAAAAAGTGCTGAAATATGTTACAAAGTGGATAACATCAGGTTGACTGAAAGTCATACATAAAATGAAAAATATTGTATTATTTCTGTTGTTTAACATAATTAGAATAAACAAACTCATAGAAACAGAAAACAGAATACTGGTTACCAAGGTTGGGGTCAGGGGAAAGGAGAAGTTATTATTACATGAGTATAAGTTTTGGTTTTAAATGTTGAAAGTAGTCTGGAAATGGTGGTAAAAGGTACACAGTATTGTTAATATACCTAATGTCAAAGAATTGTCCACTTATGGTTAAAATGATTTATACATTACATTTATTTTACCAAAATTAAAAACAAATGAATAAATTTTAAAAAATTAGAATGGACATGCAGTATGGGACATAGGGAATTCAAGAGAATCTCCATGGTCACTCCACTAGAAGGCATGGAGGAAGATATCAGACACGAGACAATGGGACATCATGGACCTGAGTCATCACAGGTGGACAGCAGTTGTCTCCTCCAATTTATCCTTCCATTTGAGGGTTGGGTGAGACTGAATGGTCCCTGAGCCTAACCCCCTGGTAGGCCATCCCTCTATCTTAGGTAACATGGATACCCATCATCATAGATTGATAACCTCATATTTCCATCCAGGTCAACTGAGAAGGAAAGGTAAATGTTCTCTGAGTGATCTAGCAGTTTCCTTCTACTGCCTGGTGTATTCATGAAAGAAACTAGGCTGGGGAATGTTGGGTGACTCTCTTCAAACCAAGTTCAATAAAAATATAGAGACTTTGGCTCAGCAGACACTTCCCTTTACCTGTGGAAGTAGTAAGCATAGACTGAGAGTCCCAGTTGTGGGCTTTGTTGCTCCTGTGTGACAGTGAAGGGAACTGACCTGCTGGGTGTACTGTGATGCTGATTATGGCTTAATGACAAAGTGATTTTTTCAGTCCACTGGGGAATAATTTGAGTTTACTCCACTGAGCCTTAAAGCCTTTCTCCATCTAATGCCTTAGTCATTAAAAACTCTCTGAAATCCCATTTAGTTATGCTATGTATAGAAGACAGAATTCAGAAGTAGAGAATGAAAGGAGATAAAATAGAAATATCAGCTTAATTTTATTCCTTTTATTAGTCAAAATGCAGTACAGATCTTAAATTGATAAAAGACACAGTTAATAAAAATTATTTTTTTATATTTTGCTTTTTATTTTTGTATTTTATTTGCTATTTTTAATTATTATGATTTTATTTTATTATTATTTTTATTTGTTAATTTTTGGGCTTTGTTTTGGGGGAAGTTTTGGGTTGTAGAAGGATCACAACCGTGGTAGGGGAGGATTATTCATGTAGAATGTCAGTGATGGGCGAATGTGTGGGAAGGGTGCACTTGTGGCATGCCTCTATGGCATATGAACAAATGTACCACACTAATGAAAGATGTTGTTAAAATGGGAAAGTGGGGGAAGGGGAAGGGTTGTGGCATATGGGAATCCCCTATATTTTTTATGTAACATTTATGTAATCTAAAGCCCCTTTTTGAAAAATATTTTTTAAAATGTTAAAAATTTGCAGTAATGATTTCAACACATTCTACACCATAATAAATCCAGATACACAAACTAGGATCATTCTTTAACCCAGCAAGGTGGAGTCATCAAAGGAAAATCCAAGTCACACTTATGAATCATGGAAGTGTACTTTATTATTTGTTCAGGTCTTCATATCAAGCCTACTTTATCACATCCCTTCCCTTGCCTGGGAATCTCCCCACCCTGAGTTAGATACAGTCTCTGTGCTCCCCAAAGCACTGTGCTAGAGACTGACCTGCATGGATGATGTCCATGGGCTTCTGCCCTCAGCTTCCAGGATGGAGGGAGAAGGATGGAGGACTCTTTCCCCAGAGCAGCACCTTCTGCTTACTCTGGTTCCAGGCAGCCACCCACCCTTACTCTTGCTGCAATGGAACCCATTGTTGTCATCCCCAGACTCCCTCCCCTTATAGGCTTCCTTCTAGCTGCCCACACCTTGTGAATAGTCCTATGGTTCAACTCTCCTCAGCCATCCTCTGAGCTTTCCACTTGCTCATCACTGAGTCACCCACCAACTCTCAATCAAGATCTTGGTCCGTGACTTTGAGAAGTTAATGGGTTTTTCTTTGTTTCTTGAACCCAGGAAAATATCAGCAAGAAATTAATATAATAAATGGGTGCAATATAAAAGCGCTACCTTCAGCACAAGTGTCCATTCTTGTTAACATGGTCAGTGTATTAGTCAAACAAAAGTGTGCTGATGCAAAATACCAGAAATCTGTTGGTTTTTATAAAGGTTATTTATTTAGTGTAGAAGCCTCCAGTAACCAGGCCATAAAGCATAACTTTCTTACCTCACCAAAGTCTGTTGCCATGTATTGGAGCAAGACAGCTGCTGATGTTTACCAGTGTTCAGGATTCTTGGGTTCCTCTCTTCCCAGGGCTCAGTTTCTCTCTGGGCTTAGTTCCTCTGTTTCCTCCACAAGGTCAGCTGTAGACTATGAGACTCTCTAGGCTTTGCCTTTCTCCACAAGACCAGCTATGAACTGTCAGACAAATGGCTCATCTCTTTTCCTGGGGCTTTCTCTCCTTCCTCACAACCAACTTCCTCTGTGTGCTTACTTCCCTGGGCTCCAGCATTAAAACTCAACATCAGAACTCCAACATCAAAACTCCAACTAACTCCTCTGCTCTGCCATGTAGTTTTATCTCTGAGTCCCTGCCCATCAATATCCTACTGATGTGGCCAAATCAAAGCCTTAATCATAACTTAATCATGCTCAGAAGAACAGATCAGTTTACAAGCCTAATCCAATATCTATTTTTGGAATTCTTAAATAATGCCAAACTGCTACAGTCTCAATCATTTGTGTTATCATATTCTAATCGAGTAGCAGGGAGATAAGATTGAAGAAATATTAATGGAAGAATCATTTCAACTTGAGAAAATTTTTCTATATAGATGTGAGATATGGTGTGTGCATGTGTTTGGGGTGTCATTGGTCTTTGTAGTGTCTCTTTGCATGTGTGTTTAAGTGGTGTGTGCATGGTGTTGAGTTTGTGGGTGTGCTTTTATGTCTGCATGAAAGAAAGAATTGTGGAAAGAACTTCCTCTCTTAGTTTTACTGACATCACCATGGTAGAGGATGTAAACATCAGTTAACTACTAACCCAGTTCCAAAATCACCATTTATCCACATGCACAGTAACTTGTCCAACTGAGCACCCTCTTGACTGTTTTCAATAATGAAGCCTTCTGGAACTGGGATGGGAGTGGAAGCTGTGGCTACTTGGAGAGGGAGTGGATGATAAGGAGTAGTGAATGAATCCTGTCCCTGCCCTGCTCAGCTCCAGGAGATGCTGCTTGTTCTTTGAGCAGCCTCCAAGTGACCTTGGCTGAGCTCTTGCTGGGGGCCAAGATCTGGTCCTTGAGCTCCAAGTACTTGCTCCCCACAGATGGGGAAGCTGAGACCCAGAGCTCAAGTAGGGTCTCAGACGTCACCTGCTTAAGAAGGTACACAAAGGCTCTGATCCTCAAGGGTCTCATACTCTGAAGTCTCTAGAGGTTCCCAGAAGCTCCCCTTTCTGCCCCCAACACCCTCATCCACCCAACTGAGGGGCAACAGGCTCTCTCTGAGCCACTCATAACTCCCACCAGGTTCATTTCAGCAAATATGTTTAAGTGCCTGGAGGCAAGATGTGGGAGATGGAAGAGAAGACGGTGAAGGGAAGCAGATGGATTCAAGCCCTTAGTCACCAGTCCATTCCCACAACCTGCTGCTTAGAGCTCAAGATATTCCCAGAGGCCATTAGGGACAGCTGCTCTGTTATGTGCCATAATGAGTGCAGGTTTATCTGCCCAGGTGTGTCTAGGGGCAAGGCTAGATGCCCAGGGACAGAAGCATAAAGGACATACATTGACAGGGAAGAAGTGTCCAGCTGGAGTGATGCAGGCTGGGTGGAGCCCAGATCTCAGTAGCTGTTCCTCCTACCTTTTGCACCTCATCAGGGCCCCAGGAAGCAGAGGACAGGTGCTGGGCAAAGCTGTGGCTCAGGGTTGATAGGTGCCCACAGCCCACCATCTCCCTTTTCTGCTTCTTCCCCATTGAACCTGCATCACAAGACACAGCTCAGTAAACCCCTTCTCCAGGGCTTTCCAGGCAGCTCTCCAATCTCTGCAAATCAAACAAAGGCAGACCTCACCTTCTTGGTTAGTTTGAGACTCCACTTTCCTTCCCAGGATCCAGGATAGACTGGCAACCCCATAGGCCATTGGGTCCTGGCTGAGCTGAGGGGACTCTGTGCTGAGGGGACACTGAGCTGATCAGTGGGTCCCACCCACTTATGCATGGTCTGGGGATTCCAGGGTTGAGGTCACTGCTCCAGTGGGATTTGATCCTGATGGCAATAATTTGCCACAATTCCATTAGCTGAGAAACCCTTTTGTCCACTCCCTCGGTCTCTGGGTGAATGCCATAGAGGCTTCAACAGCAACCAATAGACAACTCTGTTCCTGAATAGAAATGACAGAAAACTGAAGGGAAGGAGAAAGGGTCAGAAACCCTCACATGAGCAGCCAGGACTAGCAGGATTCTCCTTCTGATGGGCAGTCAAATGTTTGAGGAGCTCTGACTTATTTTGATTGTAGGATTATCAGTTTTCAAAAAACATTTAAATAATTAAAGTACTGAAGGAAAATGGCATTTCAATAGAGAGAGTTCCCTTGTACTCTATTTCAGAATTTCCTTGAAAAAAGGGATCTCAATTGTACATTCTTTAGACAATTCAGGAAACCATCTTGGGGGGTCCAATGAAAAATTCACCCTTTTCTCCTTTCCATTCTGTTCTCCCCAAACTCCATCAACATAGACTATCCAGTCCAGCAAGAAGCCTGCACCTTATCCTGCAGCTTTCATAGTAGATATGAAAGCTGACCTGCACATAAGCAGTATCAGAATTCTAGTGGGTGTTAAATGTTGAAAACAAGCCCTGGAATGATAAGATCTCAGGACTTATTTACAGTTATTCATTGGTGAAAGAAACCCATGAATGTGCTACACCATTGTGTGATGTGTCTGCATCCTTTGAGGGGTCCCAAAAGGAGACCCAGATGGTGCACAGGACTTTGGTGGCTCCATCTTCCCTGTAATCTCAGCTGATGCCCACCACACCCCAGTCTAGTCTTCCATTCTGAGAAGACTCCAGGGGAGGGAAAAGGAGGGACCACATACTGATGGTTCAAGCTGTTAACTCTTGTCAACTGTTGTGATATTGAAATAGGTGATTTGATACCTAATGGGAATGGGCTAGCCAATTTGCTCAGGGTGAAGTCAGCCCCTTGCCACTTTGTGGCATGGTCTGTCTTCCAGCTCTGCATTCTGATTTCTGTTACTTCCCACTCTGGCCAGGATTTCCCCACCCAGAGACAGGATGAATCAACCCTGTGTTTCTGAGATTGAAGCATGTTACTGGAAGAAGTTGCTCACTCCTTAATGTAAGTTAATTCACTGACTCAGTGTAAGTGGGTCCCCTGATATTTTATGAAGATGGAATGAACTACCTAGTGGAAGGTGCTCAGGACCTGGCAATTGCATTACTGTCATCAAAGAAAACAAGCAAGGCTTAAATATAAGACGTTTATTTCCCTCTTTGATACTGTTTTATTCAAAATTTCTTCTCTGAAAGTTTGAAGAAAGTAGCATCTGATTTTACCTGTGAGTCCATTGAACTCCTGTCTCTATTAGATTAAAATATTTCAAAATAAAATAAATCTCCCAGATGAGCTTGTCACTTAAATTAGTGGCACTTGGTGTAATTCTTTGGAAATATAAAATTCAAAAGGCATTTCAAGGAAACACTTTAAAAAGATGCCAAATGTCAACTGGATCACCTCCAATTCAAGGAAGCAGTAATGATGGTTCAATGCAGAATGGACTCCAGAAAACCATGTCATTAGAGCTAATCCATTCCTATGGGTGTGAACCTATTTTAGGTTGGACTATTTTTATTAGATTACTTCAGTAAGATGAGACCAAGGATGGGTGTTAATCTTCTTACTAGAGTCCTTTATAAATGGGATGAATACAAAGAGAGAGACAGAAAAAAGGACATAAGAACAGAGAGAAAACACAGAAGCTAGGAGAGGAATCCATAGAAACCATGAAGCTGAGTGCAACAATACCTGAAGGAGAAGGGAGAAGCCACCATGTGCATTTGCATTTGACACAGGAGTTCAGAATCACTGGCAGCCAGTCTTCAGGGAAAGAGCATTACCTGATGCCTTTATCTGGACATTTTTTTCAGTATCAGAACTGGAAGTTAATAAATCCCCATTGTAAAAGTCAATCCTTTTCTGGTATATTGCTTTTAGCAACTTTTAGGAAACAAAAACAGATTTTGGTACCAGGAAATTGAAGTGCTGGAATTGGGAATACCAAAAATGTTAAAAAGGCTTCCTAACTGGCTAGTGAGTAGAGGCTTGAAGAATGGTGAGATGCTTAATAGAAAGGGCATAAATTACTTTGAAGAGACTCATCAGAAATATGGATACTTTGGGTACTTCTGTTGAAGCCTGAGACAGAAAGGATGAATGTATCATTGAAAACTGGAAGAAAGGCCATCCTTATTTTAAAGTGGCACAGAACTTAGCAAAATTGGGTTCTGATGTTGAAAGGAAGGCAGAATTTGAAAGTGACAAGCTTGGATATTTAGCTGAGGAGATTTCCAAGCTAAATAGGGAAAGTGTGGCCTGGCTTCTCCCTGCAACTTATAGTAAAATGTGAGAGGAAAAGGATAAGCTGAGAACTGAAATCCTGGGCACAAAGAAACCAGAAATTTATGGTTTGAAATATTTTGAGCTTCCAGAAAGCAAATCCTTGCAGAAGAGTGCCCCATGTGAGAACTTAAATGAACAGCCTTTTCCTTGCAAGTCAAGATTGGCCTTGCAGTTATTCAGAGAGGCTTTGTAGAAAGTCCTATTATCTGATGGTTGTGACCCCTTTGTGCTGCATGTGAAACACATTTTTGAGAGATCTGTATGAATGGAACCACTGCCATCCTTGACTAAAAGTGAAAGAAATGGAACAGATTGAAGGAAAATGAGCTAGAAGGCAGAACCATGGAAGCTGAGATATATACTGAAGACACTTTTTTGTGACGAGAGAGAGCCTATCCATGTGTGTGGAAAGGCTGAGTATGTCCCTGGCACCTGAAGAGGGTGGGTCTTCCACCTCATTTTTCAGGAAGAGTGCTGCCATTCTAGGTTTCAGAAAGGGTGGGTCACATTCTGCAAAGGTGGGGGAGAGTCGGGCCACCACCCTACTGTTTATAAGGGGTTAAGCCTTTATCCCAGAGATTGGGAAGAATCTGGCCATAACCCCAGTGTTCTAAGTGGGTGGGGCCTAAGGTTTGGCCACCATCTGGATGCTTGGTGAAGGTGGAGCTAAGAACATGTTTGCTGGGTAAACCCTTGGAAAGGGTGGTGCTGCTATTCCATCAGGCCCCAAGGGAAACAAAACATCATTCCATAGATAACCTTCAGACCTTGAAATCTAATGCAGTATGTCCTACAGGTTTTTGGAATTGTTTGGGACCAATGACCCATGTTTTCCTTCCAATTGCTTCCTATAGCAATGGGAATGTGTATCTTATGACTGCCACTTCCTTGTATATTAATAAACAGGATGAATATGGAAAGAGAGACAGAAAAAAGACCCAGGAATGGAAAGAACCCCACAGAAGCTGAGAGAAGAAGCCACAGAAACCAAGAAACTGAAAGTGATAATATCTGGAAGTGAAGGGAGATGCCACCAAGTGCCTTGCCATTTCACAAAGCAATCCAGGATTGCTGGCAGCCAGTCTTGAGGGAGAGCATTGCCTGATTCCTTGATTTTGGACAATTTTCTCAGCCTCAGAACTACAAGTTAATAAATCCTCATTGTAAAAGACAACCCATTTCTGGTATATTGCTTTTGGCAGCTGATAGGAAACCAAAGCATTGGTGTTTCCTGGCCCTGTATATAAAATAGGGTCAAGATGAAAGCAAAGGAAGAAAGAACAATTCTCAGTACCCACCACCATGACCCTTGGCTTCTGGCAGAATCCTGGGGAAGGGGCTGAGGTTCCTCCACAGGTTACAGTGCCCTCATTGTTTGTCTCTGCCAGGAAACCTTCTAGAGTCACCAGGGTGACTCCTAAGATCCCCACCCTCTTTCCCACTGAGAAGAGAGTGGTAGACCAGAATTTATCCTCTGTCTTACTCCCTCCCAAGCCTGGAACCCTTGGGGTTTTCCCATGCCTCCACATTGCCCTGGGTTTGCAGGGACCAGTTTTCACTGCAGTACCATGTGAATGGCTTCACTGACCTGGAGTCGTTACATCTGCCAGCCACAAGGAGGCATGATTAAAGGTGTGAGCTAATCACCTTAAAAATGGCATTTACTGGCTGTGATGGCTGAATAATAAATGTTCATGTTGAGAATCGTCTTATGATTCAGATGAACAGAAACACCAATGGGGAGATTTTGTTCCCTGAAATGGGTGCTTCTGTGGGAGGTGGGACTCCTAGGTCACCTTTCCTTCTACACTTTCCTGCAAGTCCTAATTGATCTTTACAAGTCCAATCCTCCTCAGAATTCCCTTTAAGTGGATGCAGGTGTTTTCTTAGTCCTTCTTTCAAGAAAGGCCCCTGACTATCTCTACTCTTCCCACATCACCATCTCACCCTTCTATTATCTCGCACCTCCATTCTACTTGAGCTTCTTGGGGACATGAATTTTTCAAATTTATTTGTGAATGCACTTGGTAATGCAGTTCAGATTTTGGTCACCCCTGCCACTTTGTTTATTTAACTTCCTAGCCATCCACAAAAGCTGGCTTCTGTGACCATAAAATACCATGCAGAAGTGTGGCCCAATTCTAAGACCCTGAAAGATCTCATTTAGAGTCTGTAGTCCAGCATCTAAGTTCTACAGAAGAACACAGGGATATCGTTCATTCAACAAATGTTTATTAAGCACTTAGCGTATATCAGGCACTTTGCTTTGTGCTTAGCTTGAATTAGGCATACAAGGTCATCACATTCTCAGTACTTACACTTTATTGTGGGGTGATATTCATTCATTCAACTTGCACTTATTAGATGCCTAATACATGCCAGTTAGAGGCTAGATGCTAGGAATATAGCAGTAGACCCTCTAGACAAACCCCCATCCCCTCAAGGAGAGGCTTATATTCTAATAATATATAAATGAGTAAATAGTAAACAAGATACTTTCACATATTGATTGATGCTTCAAAGGAAATAAACAGAATCTATAGTGTGACTATGTGGAAGAAAAACTTGATAATGTGACAAAAAGAGTTCTCTGAAGTTGCATTTCTTCTGAGACCTGCATGATGTAAAAAAGCTTGAGCCAGGTGAAGTAACAGAGGGCAAGAGTGGGGGGCTGTCAGACACATTGACAGATGGAGAACTGGGCATAGGGACTGGAACAGGGGTGAGGGAAGAGGGAGGAAGAGAGATTAGAATGGGTGAAGCTGGATCACACAGGGACTTGGACCATATAAGGAGTGTGATGAGAAATGATAGCACAGTCTGAAATTTGTGGGAAAAAAATAGGGAAAAGGATATATGTCACTGGAGAGCAATTTTGTGATCCCAAACCTCTTAATTCTGTAAGTCAAAACTTCTTCTTCCCCATTAAGCATTTCTCTGTATAATGCCAATTGTTAATTGGGATGTGGAAAACCAGAATGCCAATTTATTGCTGGAGGGTCTGTAAAATGGTACAAACATTTTTGAAAAAAAATTAATGGTTTCTTATAAAAGTAAACGTACACATTCCCTAAAACCCAACAATTACATTCCTAGTCATTTACACAAAAGAAGCAGAAACACATCTCTAAAAGGACATGTACACAAATGTTCATAGCAGCTTTATTCATAATAACCAAAAGTTAGAAAAATAAAAATGTCCATCATCAGGTGAATTTATGAATAAAATGTGGAATATTCATACAATGGAATATAAAAAAAAAATAAAAAAATAAAAGGAACAAACTGATACATGGAGCAAAATGAATGTATCTCAAAAACAATATGCTAGGTGAAAGTAGCCTCATGTACTCAATATTTCCATTTACATGAATTTCTAGACCATGCAAAACTGATCTATAGTGTAAAAATATCAGAACAGTGATAATTTTAGCAGGGAGTGGTGTGAGGACTCATTGGATAGCAGCAGGAGGGAACCTTGTGGGGTGGAAGTTTTATTCTATATCTTGATAAGGTTTGGGGTTAGCAACTGTATGCAGTTGTAAAAACTCAGAAAATATTCTCTATTGCGTATACATTGCATTAAAATCTTTATCCAAAATAGGGAAAGAAACTGTAAACAAAAGTTGAACACTAATTAAGAATCTCAATGAAGGATTTAAGGAAAAGTGTACAGATATTTGAAATGTAATTTGAAATTCATAAAAATCAAGGTGACTTGATGGATGGAATAGTGGTAGATAAGTAATAATACAAATGTAGAAATAATTTAAAATAGAATTTAGATAATACATACATAAGTGTTCACTGTATAATTCTTTCAACTTTGCTATATGCTTGAAACCTTCCATTATAAAATTCTGTGAGATTTATTAACTTTGGATAAAGGGCATAACCTAATCATGGGAAGTCAAAGAATACATGTTGGTAGACCAGTTGGAAGTTTCAGGTCATCTAGTAAGGATGCTATGGCATCTTCAGATGAGCGTTAGAGATGGGGGAAGTTGAAGACACAGAGAGTGTTCTGATTCAATCAATATGATTTGCGGATGCTTTGGATACAGATATTAGGAAGAGGAGCAGGAATTTATTCAGTAATTGTGACTTTTAGTACTAGAAGAGTTTGAGGACAATGAAGTACATGCTTTAATTTGTTGAAAGGTATGCCTGGGAAAATTTTAAATGTCCTATTAACTAGACAGTTATATCAATGACTCTGGGGTTTAGAGATGAGGAACATTCTCTAGCTATAAATTTGGGTAATCACTGGCAAATAATGCTAAATTCAGATGTGACCATGAATGCAATTATCAAAAGAAGAGAAGAAGAAAATCTCGGTTGAAGCAGTGAAGAACACAAAAAGAGGCTAGAAGCCTCTTCCACAGGGAATAGATTTGTGGGTGGAGGGTGGAGCTGACTCCTGAATACATGACAGTGACCACTTTAATATTTTCCATGGAGGAACCAGACACTGGAAGGATGTAGGTGTAGATGAGAGTGAAATAGTGCATGCAGACCACCAGAAGGTGGGATGATCAAATGGAAAAGCCTGGTATTTGCCCTCAGCTGTTCAGATTCATAGAATGCTGGCAAAGATGAAGCCATAGGATGCTATGGTGAACAGGAATTTCACCTCAAAATAACCATCTGTGATGATGATGATCCTGACATTGTTCAGGTATTTAGGGCCACAAGCAAGCAACAGCATTGTGGAGACATTACACAGGAAGTGATGGATCTGCTTGGAGACACAGGAAGTTAGCCATGCCATTAAGCAGGTTTGTAAGGAACTGTTGATCCCATTGATCACCCACCTACTGCCTGCCAGCAGGACATAGAGGTGCTTGCTCATCACTGTGTGATAGTGCAGGGGCTGACAGATGGCCACATAGTGGTCATAGGCCATGATGGTGAGCAGCAACAGCTTGGCCCCCACAATGCATGTCAGGAAGAAGAGCTGGGTCATGCAGCCTCCATAAGAGATGGTGCTGCCCTTGCCCACCAGGTTCTCCAGCAACTTGGGGAGAATGGTGGATGTTCAAATGATGTCTACAATGGCCAGGTTGGTGAGAATGAAGTACATCAGGGTGTGGAGGGCTGGATTCAAGAAGATATCCCTGAAGATGAGACAGTTCCCTGCAAAAGCCATCAGGTAAAGGAGAAGGAAAGTAGCAGTGAAAAAACCCTGGAGTTGGGGGTTTTGTGAGAAGCCCTGCAGGACAAATTCTACCACAGCCATGTGGTTGTTTGCTGTTATTAATTGGGTGAGACTCTCCCAGGAGTTCTAGAATGCAAAAACCACATGGGCAGAAGGAGGTGCAAGGACTAGGTACTGATGTGTCCTCTCTGCATGCCAGTCTTGCTAAGACTCTACAGGGATGTTTGTGGTGGTACCTTTGCCATAGGAAACACACGGTTATGATGTTGAAGTAGGTCTCTGCACTAAGTGGAACAATCAGAGGATTAACTCTCCCTTTTGGATCACCCTATAACCCCTTCCAGCCCCACATATTCCCCTCCCCATTTCAACATCTCC
>JAKSZT010035715.1:37551-134351 GCA_026826555.1 Tolypeutes matacus | reverse complement strand
TCTGAATATCATTTTGGGTAAAAGTGACATCTTAAGAATACTTAGTTTTCCAATCAATAAATACAAATATCAATCCATTTATTTAGGTCTTCTTTGATTTCTTTCAGCAAATGTAATTTTCCATATTTAAGTATTTATGTCATTAGTTGGATTTATTCCTAGATATTTGATTCTTTTAGTTGCTATTGTAAATGGAATTTTAACTTCATTGTTTCTACAGATTGTGTAGAAAAAATATCAATTGTTGCATGTGGATCTTGTAACCCACCACTTTGCTGAATTCATTTATGAATTATAACAACTCTGTTGTGGATTTTTCAAGCCTTTCTATATATAGGATTATAATGTCTGGCAATAGGAAAAGTTTCACTTCTTTTCCAATTTGGATGACTTTTACTTCTTTTTCCTGCCTAATTGCTCTGGCTAGAACTTCCAGAACCATTGATTAACAGTGGTGACAGTGAGAATCCTTGTATTGTTCCTGTTCTTAGAGAAAAGCTTTCAGTCTTTCACCATGGAGAATGATGTTAGTGTTTTTTTGTTGCTGATTTTTCAAATATGGCTTTATCATTCTGAGGAAGTTTCCTTCTTTTCCTGCTTTATTAAGTGTTTTAATTAACAAGATATGTTGGATTTGTAAAATGACTTTTCTTCATCAAATGAGGTAATTATATTTTTCCATTTCATTATGTTAATGGGGTCTATTATATTAATTGATTTTCTTATGTTGAACCACCTTTGCATTCGGGGAACAAATCCCACTTCATCATGTTGTATAATTTTTTCATCGTACTGTTGAATTAATTTTGATAGTATTTTTTCATCTATATTTGCAAGGGATATTTTTATGTATTTTTTTCTCATGCTATCTTGAGCTGACTTTGGTATTAGAAAGATTTTGGCTCCATAGAATAGGTTAGGCAGTTCTCTTTTATTACTTTTTTTAACAAATGAATTTTATTGATACATATTATTAAAGCACAAATTCATCCAAAGTGTGTAATCAATGGTATTCAGTATAACCAAATAGTTGTGCATTTGGCATTTCAACCATTTTTAAAGCATGTGCATTATTCCAATAATAATAACAATAAATATAAAACAATAAATACAACTCATCACTTCTCAATCTCTCTATGATTCCCCTGCCATACATGGTTGCTATTCTGTTTCTTTCTTTCTAGTATATTTGTGTTTATATTTTCTAAAACAGTCTTATATATGCTGTTTTACATGAGATTTCACTAAGTTTACAGCCCCAAGTTATAGTTTTTAGTTTTCTTTCTACTAATATACATGATCTTAGAATTTCCCTTTCAATCTCTCTCACCTGTATAATAGCTCTGCTACTTACAAGCACTATGAAGTGCTTTCACCATTTCTTTTATTTCCAAAGATTTACAAACAACCTTTTAAGCAATTCTACATAGACTAACCCTCAGCTTTCCATTTGCTCATTCTATTTTCCAGTGACCTATATTCTAATTATTAACTGCATGAGTTTACATAATATAGTTCTTAATAGTGCAATCATACTGGGTTTGTCCTTTCATGTCTGGCTTGCTTCACTCAAAATAATGTATTCAAGGTTCATCCATGTTGTCATATGTTTTATGATTTAATTTGTTTTTACCACTGCATAATATTCCATTGTGTGTAAACACCACAATTTATTTATCCAATCATCAGTTGATGGACACCTGGATTGCTTCCAACTTTTGGTAGACATGAATAAGGCCACTATGAACATAGATATGCAGATGTCTGTCTGTGTCACTGCTCTTGGTTCTTCTGGGTATATATCTAGTAATGGTATTGCCGGTAAGTCTACATTTAGTTTCCATAGGAGAGGCCAAACTGTCCTTCACAGTGGTTATACAATTCTACATTCCCACCAACAGTGAATAAGTATTCCTATCTCTCCATATCCTCTCCAACATTTAGAGTTTTCCTACTTTTGATAGTTACCAGTCTAATAGTTGTCAAATTATATCTCATTATAGTTTTGATATGCATTTCCCTAATCATTAGTGATGTTGAACATTTTTTATGTGTTTCTTTGCCATTTGTATTTCTTCTTTGGACAATTGTTTTTTCAAGTCTTTTCCCCACTTTTTAATTTGATAATTTGTCTTTTTATTGCTGAGTTTTATGATCTCTTAGTATATCATGAATATTAAACCCTTATCGGATATGTGATTTCCAAATATTTTCTCCTATTATGTCAGCTCCCATTTCACCATGTTAACAAATTCCTTTGTGGTACAAAAGTGTTGAACTTTGGGCAGGTCCCACTTATATATATTTTCTTTTGTTGTCCATGCTTTGGGTGTAAGGTTTAAGAAACTTCACCTACCACAATATCTTGATGTTGTTTTTCAGCATTTTCTTCTAGGAGTTTTATGGTTATCACTTTTATATTTAGTTCCTGGATACATTTTTATTTAATTTTTAAATTAATTAAAATAAGGTATGAGATAGGGGTCCCTTTGTTTTTTAATATATGGCTATCCAGTTCTTCCAGCATCATTTGTTGAATAGTTAGTGTATTAATCAGCCAAAGAGGTGCTGATGCAAAATACCAGAAATCTGTTGGCTTTTATAAAAGGTATTGATTTGCAGTAGAAGCTTATAGTTTCCAGGCCATAAAGCATAAGTTACTTCTCTCACCAAAGTCTATTGCCATGTGTTGGAACAAAATGGCTGCCAATGCTGTGAGGGTTCAGGCTTCCTGGGTTTCTCTCTTCCTGGGGCTTGCTTCTCTCTGGACTCAGCTCCTCTGTGTTCTCCACAAAGCCAGCTGTAGACTATCAGGTGAACAGCCCATCTCTTTTCCTGAGGCCTTCTCTCCTTCCTCATGTTGAAGTTCCTCTGTGTGCTTACTTCCTGGAGCTCCAGTTCAAAATCTCAGCATCAAGATTCCAACTCTGTCCTTTCCCATGTCTTTTATCTGTGTGCCCCACCACCAAGGGGTGGGGACTCAAAACCCTATTGATGTGGCCCAATCAAAAGCCCTAATCATAATTTAATTAAGTAATAATAAAACCTCTGAATCCAATACACTCTAATATGCCCAGAGGAAAAGACCATTTACAAAATAATCCAATATTTCTTTTTGGAATTCAATAATATCCTAATATCATACTGCTACAGTTGGTTCTGGCCCAGCTGGGGAGGCTTGTTAACATTTTCAAAAATCACTTGATTTAAGATATGAGAATCTATTTCTGAGTTGCTGATATGGTTCCCCTGGTCCATTTATTTTTTATGTCAATAAATGATATTTTTACCACTATAGCAATGTAATATGCTTTAAAGTCAGGGACTGAAGGTCCTCCAACTTCATGCTTCTTCTTAAGACATATTTTGTCTATTCCAGGGCTTCTTACCTTCCAAATAAATTTGATACTTGGCTTTTCCATTCCACACACACACAAAAGGCTGTTGAGATTTTTATTGAGATTGTGTTGTATCTGTACATCAGTTTGGGTAGAATTGGCCCTTAATGAAATTTATTCTTCCAATCCATGAACATTTATTCCATTTATTTAAGTCTTCTTTTGTTTTTTTTAGCAATATTTTGTAGTTTTGAGAATACAGGTACTTTGTGTCCTTTGTTATATTTATTCCTAAATATTTCATTCTTTTAGTCACAATTATAATGTGGCTGGCATTTTTTCTGATTTCCTCCTCAGATGGCACATGAGTAGTGTATAGCAATGCTATTGATTTTTGTATATTAATCTTGCATCCTGCCATTTTCCTGAACTTTTCCATTGGATCTAGGAGGTATTTTGTGGATTTTTCAGTATTATCTAGATAGAGGATCATATCATCAGTGGATAGTGGAAGTTTCACTTCTTCTTTTTCTATTTGGATGCCTTTTATTCCTTTATCTAGCCAGTTGAACTAGCTTGAACTCCTAGTACAATGTTGAATAACAGTCATGACAGTGGGCATGCTTGTCTTGTTCCTGATTTCAGTGGGAAATCTTTCCATCTTTTACCATTGAGTATAATGCTAGCTATAGGTTTTTCATATATTCACTTTACCTATTGAAAAAGCTTCCTTCTATTTCTATTTTTTGGAGTGTTTTTTATGAAGAAACGGTGTTGTTTTTTTGTCAAATGACCTTTCTGCATCAATTGAGGGAATCAGGTCATTTTTTCTTTCAATTTACCAATGTAGTTTATTACACTAATTGATTTTCTTGTGTTGGACCACCATTGCACCCCTGGGATAAAACCCACTTGATTGCGGTGTATAATTCTTAAAATGTGCTTTTTGATTCAGTTTGCAATTATTTTCTTGAGGAGTTTTGCATCTATATTCATTAGAGACACTGGCCTGTAATTTTCTTTTTCATAGTATCTTTTTAAAATCAATTTTACCAATACATATTAATAAAGCATACAATTAATCCAAAGTGTACAATCAGTGGTATTTGGCATAATCACATAGTTGTGCTTTCATCACTTCAGTCATTATTAGAGAATTTTCATTATTTTAATAATAATAATAAACACAAAACAAATAAACAAGAAAACTCCCCACATTTCAATTGCTCTATCTTTCCCCTGCTATACATAGCTGCTCTTTCTGGCTATTTGTGTACCTTTTTATTTATTAAGCAGTTTTATTGAGATATAGTCACATATCATATAACCTATCCAAAGTGTATAATCGGTGGTTTTTATTATAATCACAAATGTTGTACATTCATCATCTCAAAAAATTTAGAAAAATTTCCTTACTTCAAAAATAAAAAATCCACACCTCTTAGCATTCCTTCCTCAGCCTTACATAACGACTAATCTAATTTCATGTTTATAAATTGATTTATATTTACATTTTATATTAATGGAATCATACAATATGTTGTACTCTGTGTCTGGGCTCCTTCACTGAGTATGACTGGTTTTGTTTGATTTAACCTTTTGTAGTGTTAACCTAGATTTGTTCAACTTCAGAGAAAAATTGTCTTATATATGCAATTTTACCCATATTCATATTTCATATAACACATTTTTATTTCACATAATATATTTAGTTCATAAGAGTGAAATCATAAAGTTTGCTGTTTTGTGACTTTCTTGCTTCACTCAACCTAAATTCCTCCAACTTCATCCATGTTGTCATATGCTTCATGACTTCATTTCTTCTTACCACTACACAATATTCCACTGTATGTATACTTCACAATTTGTTTATCTATTCATCAGTTGACAGACACCAAGGTTGTTTCCAACTTTGGGCTAACATGAATAATACTGCTATGAACATTTGTTGTTCAGATGTCTATTCGTGTCACTGCTTTCAGTTATTCTGGTATATACTTGGCAAAGGTATTGCTGGGTCCAACGGCAAGTTGCTATTAAACTTCCTTAGGAATAGCCAAATAGTACACCACAGTGGCTGTACCTTATACATTCCAAACAACAGTGAATAAGTGTTCCTATCTCTACACATCCTCTCCATCTGCTCACCTCTGAGTCAGTTTAATGAGCCAGGGATTTTACTCCCACTTAATATGATGAGAGTGGGGAGGGGAGCACTTCCCAGCATTACTGAGCTTTAATAAGTCAATCAAAGTTTGTTGTATTGCATTCTGTCTCTTTCTGTTTGAAGAATTTGAAACTCTGTCCTTCTCTGTCGGTTTCCAAAGTAGATCCCTAAGGCAGCTTTTGGCTTTTTCCCCATTATTTTTGTGAGAGAGCTGAGCCTTGCCTGCCTAATCTGATGCCATCTTTGCACAATCACACTTTTACATAATATCTTTAATCTTGTTTGGGGATTAGAGTGATGTTGACTTCATAGAATGAATTTGGTGCCTGTTCAGATTTTTGGAAGAGTTTGAGTAAGATTGATATTAGATCACCTTTCAATGACTGGTAAAATTCACCTATGAAGCCACCTGGTCCTGGGCTTTTCATCTTTGGGAAGTTTTTTTTTTTTTTTTTTTTAAGATTTTATTTATTTATTCATTTATTCCCCCCCTTGCTGCTTGTGCTCTTTGGGTCAGCTAACCATGCCGTGCGGGTGGGCTTGCCTTCACCAGGAGGCCCCGGGAACCGAACCCGGGGCCTCCCATATGGTAAATGGGAGCCCTACTGATTGAGCCACAGCCGCTACTGTGGGAAGTTTTTGATGACTGTTTCAATCGCTTCACTTGTGATTGGTTTGTTGAGGTCTTCATTTCTTCGAGGGTTGGTGAAGGTGGTTCATGGGTTTCTAGGAATTTGTCAGTCTCATCTACATTGTCTAGTTTTTTGGCAGACAATTGTTCATAATATCCTTTTATGATCTTTCTTACTTTTGCAGGATCAGCTTTAATGTCCCCTTTCTCATTTCTGAATTTATTTATTTGTATCTCCTCTCTTTTTTCATGTCAGTATTACTAATGGTTTGTCAATTTTGTTGATCTTCTCAAAGAACCGACCGTTAGTTTTGTTGATTATCTTATTGTTTTGGTTCTTGATTTCATTTATTTCTTCTCTGAGCTTTACTATTTCCTATTGCTTTCTTTGTGATTAGTTTCCTGTTCTTTTTCTAGTCTCTCCAGGTATGCAGTTAAGTCTTCAATTTTAAGTCTTTTTTCTTTTTTAATGCAACCATTGAGGGCTATAAATTTCCCTCTCAGTACAGCCTTTGTAGTGTCCCATAGGGTTTGCTATGTTGTGTTCTCATTTTCATTTATCTCAAGATATTTTCTGAATTCTCTTCCAATTGCTTCTTTGACCAAATCATTATTTAAGAGTGTGTTGTTTAATCTCCATATATGTATGAATTTTCCCTTAAGCTGTCCACTATTGATTTCAATCTTCATTCCATTATGATCAGAGAAAGTGTTTTGTATATTTTCAATCTTTAAAAATGTTTTGAGTCTTGTTTTCTGACCCAACATATGATCTAACCTGAAGAAGAATCCAAGAAAACTTGAAATGAACATATATCCTTATGTATTAGGGTATAATTCCCTACAGATGTCTGTTAGGACTTGTTCATTTATCAAATTTTTCAAGCTGTTTGTTTTTATTTTCCCTCTGTCAGATGTTCTATCCAATACTGAGAGTGATGTATTGAAATCTCGAATATTATTGTAGAGACATATATTTCTCCCATCAATTTTGCCAGTTTGTGCCTCATGTATCTTGGGGCACCCAGGTTAGGTGCATACATATTTAGTATAATTATTTCTTCTTGATGAATTGCCCCTTTTATTAATATATATTTACCTTCTTCATCCCTTATATTAGTTTTGCATTTAAAATCTATTTTGTCTGATATTAGTATACTAATCCAGCTCTTTTTTGGGTTACTATTTTCATGGAATAACTTTTTCCACAGTTGCACTTTTAACCTGGTTTTGTCCTTGTGTCTGAGGTGTCTCTTGTACACAGCATATAGATATCTCATATTTCCTGATCCATTTTATCAGCCTATGTCTTTTAATTGGGGATGTCAAACTATTAGCATTCAATGTTATTAATGTAAAATTATTACTTAATTAATGATTTTTGTCCTTTGGCTTTCTGTTACCATATCTTACTATTTTCTAACTTTTTACTCTTTAACTTCCCCTTCCAAATAATTTTTATTTCTACGCTCTTCCCCAATTTTCTTATCCTTGTTTTATTCTGTCAGGTTGCAACATTTTGTTCTATCAGGTTTTGTTTGTCTATGAAAACTTTGAACTCATTCTCATTTTTGAAGGACAGTTTTGCCTAATACACAATTCTGGGCTGGCGGCTTTTCTCTTTTAGTACATTAAATACATCAGACCACTTTCTTCTTGCCTACATGGTTTCTGATGTTAGGTTGCCACTTAATTTTACTGAGGTTCCCTTGTATGTGGTCCTTTGGTTTTCTCTTGCATGTGGTCCTTTGGTTTTCTCTTGCTGCTTTCAAAATCCTCTTTTTTTCTGTTATATTTGACATCCTTAACAGTAGATGTCTCAGGATAGGTCTATTCATATTTATTCTGTTTGGGATGTGTTCTCCTTGAATATTGATATTTATGTCTTTCATAAGGGTTGAGAAATTTTCAGTCATTATTTCCTCTAATATTCTTTCTGCCACTTTTCCATTCTTTTCTCCTTCCGGGAAATTGATAATGTCTATTTTTGTGTTCCATATTGTCCTGTGACACTGTTCCATTTTTCCATTCTCTTCTCTTTCTCTTTTCATTTCTTTTCCAGTTCAGATGTCCTGTCTTTGAAATCACTAATTCTGTCTTTGACTAATTCAAATTTCTTGTGTGCTTCTAATATATTTTTAATCTCATCCGTCACGTCTTTTATTCCCATAAGGTCTGTTACTTTTCTTTGCAGACTTTCAAATTGTTCTTTAGGCACACCCACTGTCTTCTTAATATACTTTAACTCTTTAGTCATATTATCCTTCAATTCTTTGAATTGATTCAGGAGGGTTGCTTGATAGTCATTGCCTTAAATCCTGTATCTCTTCAGGCTTTTTTGTTTCTTTATTTGACTAGGCCATCTCTTCCTGTTTCCTAGCATGGTGTCTAATTTTTTTTGCTGATGTCTAGGCATCTGAATATATTGATGAATTTACTCTGATGGGCAATCTCTCTTGCTTATTGTTTTTCTTCACAGATCTCCTTTGAGATTTGGTTCTTCAATATTTTAAGTCTTGAAAATTGTATAGCTCAAGTTATCAAAATTGGGCTATGGACTCACTAATAGGGTGCAAATTTTCTCCCCAAGTTTCAGGTTAAAAGATATCTAAAAGCAATTTTTCTCTGCAAGTCTAGACCAGCCAGCACATGGCACACATTGGCATAACTTCCCATGAAAATGTTTCTTTTAATCTCTGTCTTCTTGTATTTTGGTCTGGTCTGAATCAAGATTGAAAGCATGCTCCACCAGGATAATTCATTGAAGAGAAGACTCTCTAACTACCCTTCCCTTTTCCCTTGTAACAGATGACAGGGAGGAAAATGTCTGTTCACCTCTCAGTCAGCTGCAATGAGTCAAGGGTCTTACCCCAGCTTAATACTTTGAGTATGGAGGTGAGTAGCCCTTCCCAGCCACTGTGGGACATTGATAACTCACAAATGTTGCTTTAGATTCTTCATCTCTCAGTCTCGCACCCTACTGGGAGTTGTGCAGCACTGTGCTGGCCTGCTGACACCCAAAGCAGGTTCCTTGGACAGCTTTTGGCCCTTTCGCTATTGATTTTCTTAGAGTTGAGCTCTGCCTGCCTACTCTGATACCGTCTTCCCAGAACTCTTTTTGTTTTAAATTTTTGGAAGTTTTGGAGTTGATTCCTCTTTGAATATTTGGTAAATTTCACCAGTGAATACATCTCGTACTGGGCTTTTGTTTGTTGATATTTTTAAATTAATGGTTCAATCTTTTTATTAGGTATTAGTTTATTGAGGTCCTCTATTCCTAAGTCATTGTAAATAATTTATTTATTTCTTGGAATTTTCCCTTTTATCCATGTTATCTAATTTATTGGAATATAATGATATCATGTTCATAATATTCTCTTATAATACTTTTTATTTCTTAGATTTGGTAGTACGGTCCACCCTTTTATTTCTTATTTATTTATTTATGTTCTCTCTCATTTCTTTTCCAATTGAGCTAAAGTTTTGTCAATTGTATTGATCTTTTCAAAGAAACACTTTATGGTTTGTTGATTCTCTTTGTGTTCTCTACTTAATTTATCTTTTTTATTTACTTCATTTTTATTGCTTTAGGTTAAGTTTTCACTTCTTTATTTTTAATATGATTATGGACTTTGTTTAATATATTATTGATATTTTAATATTTTATTTTTTAAATACAAGGGATTCTTTTTGAATTTTCATTCAACTGTCAATTATTCATAAAACATTTCTATTTTTCATGCTGCCTGGTCTCTTAGAATTTGAAACTCTTAATAATTATTCTTTTTTTGTTTGTTTGTTTGTTTGTTTTTTATATTTTAAAATATGTGTAGATTATATAAATACTACACACAAAAAAATACAGGGATTCCCATGTTCCCCACCTCCCACACATCCCATTACCTCCCACATAAACATCTTTCATTAGTATGGCACATCATCTGCAATGGATATACACATCCTGGGGCTTTGCCACTAAGCATGGACCATAGTTCACATTGTAGGCCACACTCTCTCCCACACAGTTCTGCATGTTATATGCTGATGTAATTTCATTCTTTTTTTGGATCTTCTCATTGTGACCTTAGGTCTATTATTTGAGATACTTCTTTCTTAATCTAAGCATTTAATCTATATATTTATCTCTCAGCACTGCCTTCACTGTATCCAGTAACTTTTGGTGTGCTGTGGATTCATTTTCATTCATGTCAAGATAGTGCCTCTTTTCCATTGTGATTTCTGTTTGACCCATTTGTTGTTTGTTTTAAGAGTGCATTGTTTAATTTCCGCATATTTGTGGATTTTTCAGCAATTCCTCTGTTATTGACTTCTAATTTCATTCCATTGTGGTCATAGAAAGTACTTTTATGATTTCATTATTTTATAATTTCCTGGGAATTGTTTTATTAACTACCATGTGGCCTATCCTAGAAAAAAAGTCATGTGCACCACAGAAGAATGTGTATTCTTAGGGGTGAAGTGTTCAATATATATCTGATAGGTCTACTCAGTTGACAGTATTGCTCAAATCACCTATATCCTTATTAATCTTATGTCTAGATAATCAATCCATTATCAGAATGATGTATTGATATTATCAGAATAATGAAAGTGCTCTAGGAATGACTGAGTGATGAATGCACAAATATGTCATTACACTGAATACCATTTAATGTACACTTTGGATAAATTTATGCTTTTTAAATATGTATCAATAAAATTGATTTGTTAAAACACCTACAAAAGAGATATGAGAACTATAAGGAACTTGAGGGACATCTAATCTTTTCTCCTGTCCTGCTAAACATCAAGGAATTATGAAGGGATAGAAATTCTATCAGAGTGATGAATGTAGCAAAGCTTTCAATTTGAGCTCACACCTTACTAGCCATCAGAGAATCCATACTGAAGAAAACTTTATGAGTGTAAAGGGTGTGGTATGACCTTCAGGCAGACCCTTCCACCCAAGGTACTTTTTATCTCAGACATAGTAATTTTCATTTCTAAAAGTTCAATTTGGGTACTTTTTATATCTTCCATGTCTCTACTTAACATGTTCAATGTTTCCTCTGGATTTTTGATTATATAATATATATAGTATAATAACTTTAAAATTCTAATAATGGTTCTAATATCTGTGGAAAAAAGTGTTGTATTGAAATTTATTATTAATGTAGAACTGTGTATTCCTCCCTTCAAATCTGTCAATATTTGTGTCATATTTTGGCACTCATGGTTTTCATTTGCATTTCCCTAATGCCTAATGATATTGAATATCTTTCATATGCTTTCTGGCCATTTGTTTATTTTCCCGGAGAGATGCCTTTTCAAGCCCTTTGGCCATTATTTAAAAATGGATTGTTTTCCTTTTTGTTGTTGGATTCAAGTATGCCTTTATATATTATGGATATTAAAGATTTATGAGATATATGCTGTGGCAGTTTGAGATTATTTTATAAATTCCAAAAATAGAAAGATTATGTTTGTAAACTAATCTTTTCCTCTGGATGTGATACCCTTTTACTGATTTGAAATCTGTTGAGGGGATCCGGATAACATTACCTATTAAAATTGCTGTAGGGCTTTATATTGGGCTTCATTAGTGAGGCATGACTCAGGTTGAGTCTCCACTCCCTTGCCAGGTCTGATAGAAATGGACTCAGACAGACACAGGAAGAGAGGGTTCTGCCATTTTTGAGCCTGCCATTTGAAAGACAAGAGAAGGTTCAAACAAGCTGAGACGCTGGAAAAGACTAATCTTTCCCAATGGAATGATTTTTACTCTTTTGTAAAAAATCAATTGGCCCTAAATGTGAGGGTTCATTTCTGAGCTCTCAGTTTATTCCTTTAGTGTATATATCTGTCCTTATGCCACTACCATTGATTTGATTACTGTGGCTTTGTTATAAGTTTTAATAACAGCAAGTAAAAGTCCTCCAACTTCATTCTTCCTATAAAAGTTACCTTGGCCAATTCTGTGCACCTTATCTTTTGAAACACATTGGTTGATTGCCGTTTATATTTATGGAAAGAAAGTTGTTTGAATTTTGATTGAGACTGTATCAAATCTATAAATTTCTTCAGATAGCTTTGACAACTTAATGATATTTAATCTTCCTATCCAGGAATAGGAAACATCTCTTTATTTATTTAGGACTTCTTTGACTTCTTTTAACACTGTTTGGTAGAATTATGTGTATAAGTCATTTGCATCCTTGGTTAGACTTATTCCTAGAAATTTTTATCTGTAAGTTTCTAAATTGAATGGAATTTTTTAATGATTTCTTTTTCTGATTGTGCATTGCTAATGTAAAAATGCACTATTAATTGTTGGGTGTTGATCTTAATATCCACCACTTTGCTGAATTCAATTATTAGCTCTGAGAGCTTTGCTGTAGACCTTCAAGATTTTATGTACATATGATCATGTTGTCTGGCAAATAGGGAAAGTTTTATTTCCTCCTTTACAATTTGTATGTCTTTTCCTACTTTTTCTTTCCTAATTGATCTGGCAAGAATTTCCAGTACAGTGTTGAATAACAATGGTGACAGCAGGCATCATTGTTTCTTTCTGATCTTAGAGGAAAAGCATTCAGTCTTTCCCCATTAAGTATGATGTTAGCTGTGGACTTTTCAAATATGCCCTTTTTCATTATGTTGAAATTTTTTCTATTTCTAGTTTTCTACTTGTTTTTATCAAGAAGTTGTCATGGATTTTGTCAAATGTCTTTTCTGCACCAATTGAGGTGAACAGGTTGTTTGTTCTCTTCATTCTGTGAGTGTAATATAGTAAATGAATTTATTTTCCTATGCTGAACCACAGTCATACCACCTAAAATTTATAAACTATCCACACCAGAGATAAATTTCACTTGATCATGAAGTGTAATTCTCTTAATATATTGTTGGATTCATTTGCTTATATTTTATTGGGGGCTTTTGCATCTATATCATAAGAATTTATTGGACTGTCATTTTCTTTTCTTGTGGTGCCACTATCTGGCTTTGGGATGCAGGTGATGTAGAACTTGTAGAATGCAAGAGGGAGTGTCCCTGTCTATTCAATTTTTTGGAAGAGTTTCAGCAGAATTGGAGTTATGTCTTCAAGGACTGGTAATATTCCTCTGTGTAGCGATCTGGTCCTGGATCTTAGTTGGCAGGTTTTGGATTGCTGGTTCAATCTCTTTAGTACTGATTCATTTAAGATCTTCTATTTTTTCTGGGGTCAGTGTAGGTAGTTTGTGTTTTTCTAAGAATATATCCATTACAATGTTTTATTGGCATACAGATGTTCATAGTATCATCTTACAGTCCTTTTTATTTCATCAGGGTCAGTAGCAATGTCCCCCTTTTCATTCATGATGTTTATTTGTATTCTTTCTCTTTTTTTTTTCTTTACCAGGCTACCTAAAATTTGTCAAAATTATTGATATTTTCAAAGAACAATCTTGGTTTTGTTGATTTTCTCTATTGCTTTTGTCCTCTATATCATTTATCTCTGCCTAAAATTTGTTATTTCGTTTCTTCTGCTTGCTTTGGGTTTAGTTTTCTCTTCTTTTTCTAGTTTTTCCAGTTTTGAGGCAAGATCTCTGATTTGCATTTTTTCCCCTTTTTAATGTAAGTATTTAAGGGCCTAAATATGCCTCTCACCACTGAATTCCATGAGTTTTGGTGCGTTGTATTTTCACTTTCACTCACTCAACATGTTTCTTAATTTCACTTGTGATTTCCTCTTTAAGCTACTGGTTGTGTAAAATGTGTTGCTTAATTTTTGTATATATGTGAATTTTCCATTTCTCCCTCTGTATTGATTTCTAGCTACATTACATTGCTTAGAGAAGGTACATTGCAAGATTTCAGTATTACATTTTTTATGACCTAATATGTGATCTATTTTTGAGAATGGTCCATGTGCACTAGAGAAGATTTTATATTTTGTTTATTTCAGGGGGGAGGTGAAGTGTTCTATTATGTCTGTTGGGTCAAGTTGATTTAGAGTATCATTCGAGTCTTGTATTTCCTTATTGATCATCTTTCTAGATATTCTATCCATTATTGGAAGCTGTGTATTAATGTTTCCTATTATTAATGTAGAACTGTCAGTTTCTCCCTTCCAATCTGCCAGTATTTTCTTCATTTATTTTGGGGTTCTGGTGTTATGCACATATATATTTATAATCACTACATCTTCTTGTTGAAATGACACTTTCATTAGTATATAATTACTGTATTTGCTCCTCATAACTGATTTACTTAACACCTATTTTATCTGATATTTGTTCAACTACATTAGGTCTCTTTTGGTTACTACTTACATGGTATAATTTTTTTTTATTGTGGGTAAAAATCAAATTTTTCACAATACAAACCAATATTTGTAACATGATATATAAATATATATATGCATATTGTGCATTTGCTTACATAACCGTTACTTTTTTTCAAATATATTTTAAAAGATGCTTAGATTACATAAATGTTACACAAAAATTACAGGGACTCCCATGATCTCCACCTCCCATACCTCCCATAACATCTCACATAAACATCTTTCATTAGTGTGGCACATCACCTACAATGGATATACACATCCTGGGGCTTTGCCACTAAGCATAGACCACAATTCACATTATAGACCACATTCTCTCCCACACAGTTCTGTATGGTATATGCTGATGTAAAATGGCCTATATCTGTCACCACAATGTGACTCAGGACAAACACCAAGTCCTGAAAAAGGCCCTGTATTACAACTGCCCTTCCACTCCCCACCCTGAAAGCATCTAGTGGCCACTGGCTCCACCTCACTGTCATAATTTCTTCCATTGCTTGAATCACAATATGTCTACAACAGAATACCCATAAGTCCATTCTAGTCCATAGCTCTTCCCCCAATCCTGAGAGTAAATTTTCTCTAATCCTGGTGAGGTCCACTCCACCTCCAAGTGAGAGGGGTCTTATATCCCATGGATAAGATGGATGGGGTTATCCTCCTACAGCTGCAGACTCTCTCCATTCACTGGAATGGCCATTATCCATCATCATCTCCTCACCAGGTGACTTGGGTGAGTCCATTCAGCTGTAGAGTAGGAGCTACAGCTCCACCAAGATTCCAGGCACATCTGGCACATAGGCAGGCTAAAGGCTCCAGTCTCTGGAAGTACACCTACAAACTCCAGCCTCACATATAGGTTTGAATAGAAGGGACTGATGGACAATGTGCAGGGAGGACTTATTTGATTCCAACTCTGTCACTCTCAGGAGCACACATTCCAAAGTAGAGCCCACTGATAAGGCATCAATCTCTGGGGCTATGCCCCCTTATATAAGACCTGGGTGTCTCCAGAGCCCTCAGGAGCCCCTCTGTGTGGGGTGATATCCACTTTGGTGTTCTATTAGATCCTACTGAGGTGTGCGTAAGCATTACCTCTGGGATGACCTCCCGACTCTCTTTGCAGTCTCTTACCCACATCAACTCATTTGTCTTTACCTTTTCCCCCTTTTGTTCAAGGTTTTTATCCAGTTGTGTTTCCAGTTGGCATTTGGTATTAATCCCTCGTTGCCAGGGAAGCTCATCCCCAGGAGTCATGCCCCACTTTGGGGGGAAGGTAATGCATTCATATGCTGAGTTTGGCTTAGAGAGAGGCCACATTTGTGCAACAAGGAGGATCTCAGATGGCAACCTTAGGCTCTGCAGAACAGTCGGCCAAATTTCAATTACAAGAGCAAAGACTCATAAGGCTAGTCATCAATAACAAGAACCCATCAGTGGACCATCCTCTTTGATAAACACTGCCCCTGCACTCAGGGGACTGTTACTGCTCCCTTGGAGAATGTGGCAGAGGTCATGAGGCTGGGAATTCAGTATTCCCTCATTTACTGGGTGATTGCCTACCCATCATGACCATGCCCAATTCCTCGATTATTTGAACAATTTTATATATATTTCATATATATTCAGATGGACCTCCTCCCATGAATCCCACAACCCAGACACCCCTCACCAATGATCCTCTGCAGCCCCCATTGTAACCCTTCTGTGATCTAAACCTTCCTTGAAGATGAAGCCCATATAATAACCAAATAGAGTTAATAGTAAAATGAAATAATAACAATAAACTTAAATGCAAGAGACAAAATACAAGGAAACTCAGAAAAAAAGAACTAAAAATAAAATATAATTGATGGATTGGGACATTCAAAAAATGGGAAAAAACAAAAACAAATTTTTAAAAATTATTTTTTATTTTTATTATTTCTCCTTTTATCACTGCATTAACGGATGTCCATTGTGTACCATGACACCTTCCCCTTCTCATTCCGCAATGTTTCCCAAATTTTCATTTAATTTTCAAAGAAGTTTTAGGTCACAGCAAAGTCACCCAGGGAATACTAGAGATTCCCACATACCCAACCTCCTTCTCCCTTCCCTACCCCATATTAAAACATTTTTGCGTATGTGCATGGTAGCATTGTTATAACTGTTATACAGATAGTGAAACATAGCTACTAAATATTGTCAATGGTTTACAGTATAGTTTAAAATTTAGAATGCAGAGCTTAATAATTTTTGATGATATTTACCATGTCTTGTGTCCATTACTGTGAGATAATGAAAAGCATTTCCCATGACCACCAAATACCCTGCTTGATCTTTTCTGATTGTTCCTCCCCATCCCCCTGGGGCATATGACACTCCCTTGTCTTGACTCATGAGATGACAATATTCATAGTTACATGCCCTGGGTATTCTGACCTGCCCTTCCTAATTACCCACCTGTTAACCCTGCACCAACAAACCCAGTAACATTACTACCCACCTATCCTATCCTTCAATATACAAATTTACTCTATCACTTTACCATACAATATGTCCATATGAGTGATGGCTCTCAACCTACTCTTCTCTTTTTCTCCCTTGTTAACCTATCTTTCAGACAATGGTTCTCAGAGTCTGCTCACTTTCCTCAATTCAAATCAGTGAGGTCATATATTGTTCATGCTTCAATGCCTGGCTTGCTTCACTCAACATAAGGTCTTCAAGATTCATCCATGTTATTCCATGTTTTAGCACTTTATACCTTCTAACAGCTGAGTAATATTCCATTGTATGTACATACCACATTTTGCTTATCCATTCATCTGTTGATGGGCACTGGGGCTGATCCCAACTTTTGGCAATTGAGAACAATGCTGCTATGAACATTGGTGTGCATATATCTGTTCGTGTCTTTGCTTTCAATTCTTCTGGGTATATACCCAGCAGTGGAATCACTGGATCATACAGAAGATCTATTGTTAGTTTTCTGAGGAATCACCAAACTGTCCTCCACAGTGGCTGGACCATTCCACAATTCCACCAGTACTGGATGAGGGTTCCCATTCCTCCACATCCTCTCCAACACTTATATTCTGCTGTTTTTTTAGCAGCTGCCATTCTAATGGGTGTAAGATGGTATCTCATCGTGGTTTTGATTTGCATTTCCCTAATAGGTAATGATGCCGAATATTTTTTCATGTGCTTTTTAGCCATTTTTAATTCTTCCTTGGAGAAGTGTCTTTTGAGGTCACTTGTCCATTTTTTAAATCAGTTGTTTGTCTTTTTATTATCAAGTTGTAGGATTTCTTTATATATGTGGTATATTAGGCTCCTATGAGAAATATGGTTGTCAAATATTTTCTACCATTGGGTAGGCTGCTTTTTATTTTCTTAATAATGCCCTTTGAGGTGCAGAAGTTTTTAATTTTGAGGAGATCCCATTTATCTATTTTTTCTCTTGCTGCTCATGCTTTGGCTGTGAAGTTCATGAAACCATTTCTTATTACAAGTTCCTGTAGATGCTTCCCTACATTAACTTCCAAAGTCTTTATGATTTTGGTCTTATATTTAGATCTTTGATTCATCTTGAGTTGATTTTTGTATAAGGTGTGAAATGGTATTCTTCTCTCATTTCATTTGGATATGGATTTCCAGTTCTCCAAGCACCACTTGTTAAAGAGGCCATTCTCCCCCAACAGGGTGGGCTTGGTGGCCTTGTTGAATAAAAGATGACTGTATATGTCAGGATCAATATCAGAACTCTCAATTCGGTTCCATTGGTCAGTTTGTCTATCCTTGTGCCAATACCAATCAGTTTTGATCACTGTAGTTTTGTAGTATGTTTTAAAGTCAGGTATCATGATACCTCCAACTTCATTTTTTTTTCCAATATGTCTTTGGCAATTCGGGGCCTCTTACCTTTCCAAATATATTTTGTGGCTAGTTTTTCCAGTTCCTTAAAAAATACAGTTTTGATTTTTATTGGGATTGCATTAAAACTGTAGATTAGTTTGGGTAGGATAGACATCTTGATGATGTTTAGTCTTCCTATCCATGAACAGGGAATATTTTTCCATTTATTTAAGTCTTCTTTGATTTCCTTTAACAGTGTTGTGTAGTTTTCTGTTTATAAGTCCTTTAGGTCTTCAGTTAAATTTATTCTTAGGCATTTGATTCTTTTAGTTACTATTGTAAATGGTATTTTGTTCTTGATTTCCTCCTCAGATTGCTCATTATTGGTGTACAGAAATGCTACTGATTTCTGAGCATTGATCTTATAGCCTGCAACATTACTTAACTCCTTTATAAAGTCTAGAAGCATTGTTGTATGTTTCTCAGTGCTTTCTATGTATAGGATCATGTCATCTGCAAATAATGAAAGTGTTACTTCTTTTCCAATCTGGATGCCTTTTATATCCTTTTCTTGCCTCAGTGCTCAAGTAAGTACTTCTAAGACAATGTTAAATAAGAGTAGTGATTGTGGGCATCCTTGTCTTGTTCCCGATCTCAGAGGGAAGGCTTTTAGCATTTCACCATTGAAGATGATGGTAGCTTTGGGTTTTTCATATATACCCTTTATCATATTCACAAAGTTTCCATCTATTCCTATCTTTTGCAATGTTTTTACCAGAAAAGACTGCAGTATTTTTTCAAATACTTTTTCTGCCTTTATATAAGTGATTATGTGATTTTTTTATTTTAATCTGTTTATGTGGTATGTTAAATTGATTGATTTTCTTATATTGAACCATCCTTGCATACCCGGGATGAAATCCACTTGGTCATGGTGTATAATGCTTTTCATATGTTGTTGAATGCGATTAGCAAGTATTTTGTTGAGGATTTTATCAGCATGTTCATTCGAGAAGTTGGTCTGTAATTTTCCTTTCTTGTGGTATCTTTGTTTGATTTTGGTATTAAGGTAATGTTGGCATGGTAGAATGATTTAGGCAATATTCCTTCTACTTCAATTTTTTGGAATAGCTTAAGCAGAATTTGTTTTAGTTCTTTCTGGAATATTTGGTAGATTTCAGCGGTGAAACCATCTGGTCTTGGGCTCTTCTTAGTTGGGAGGTTTTTGATGACTGAGTCTGTCTCTTGTAATTGGACTGCTGAATTCATCAGTTTCTTCTGTCATCAATGTAGTCTGTTTGTGAATTTCTAGAAACTTGTCCATTTCCTCTAAATTATTATTCTTGTTGGCATATAATTTTTCAAAGTATACTCTTATGATATTCTTTATTTCTGTAGGGTCAGTAGTTATATACCCTTGCTCATTCCTTATTTTGTGTATTTACATCTGTTGTCTCATTTTCTTTGATAGTCTGGCTAAGGGTTTGTCAATTTTATTGATCTTCTCAAAAAAGCAGCTTTTAGTTTTGTTTATTGTTTCTAGTGCTTTCTTATTCTCTATTTCATTTAGTTCTGCTGTAATCTTTGTGATTTCCTTCTTTCTACTACCTTTTGGTTTAGTTTGTTGTAGTTTTCCCAATTCCTCCAAGTGTACAGTTAGGTCTTAAATTTTAGCTCTTTATTCTTTTTTAATATATATAATTATGGCTATGAAATTCCCTCTCAGGACTGCTTTTGCTGCATCCCATAGGTTTTGATATGTTGTGTTGTTTTTCTCATGAGTTTCAAGGTAGTTACTGATTTATTTTGAGATTTCCTCCTTGACTCACTGTTTGTCTAAGAGTATGTTGTTTAAGTTCCATTTCTTTGTCCCTAACCTGTTTCACTGGCCCTTAGTGATTTCCAATTACAATCCTATTGTGGTCAGAAAAATTACTTTGTATAATCTCAATCTTTCTGATTTCATTGAGACTTGTTCTGTGGCCTAGCATATGGTCTATCTTGGAGTATGATCCATGTGCACTCGATAAAAATGTAAATCCTGCTGTATTTCGGTGTAGTATTCTGTATATGTCTATTAAGTCCAGGTCCGCTAATGTATTGTATAAAGCCTTTGTTTCTTTATTGATTCTCTGTCTAGATGTTCTGTCTAATGATGATAATGGTGTATTAAAGTTCCCCAGTATAATTGTAGAGGCATTTATTTCTCCACTTAGATTTTCCAGAGTTTGCCTCATGTATTCTGAGGCACCCCGATTAGGTTAATAAATGTTTATGATTGTTCCCTCTTCTTGAGAGATTACAACTTTTATTAGTATTTAAGTGTCCATTTTTGTCTCTTACAATAGTTTTGCATTTAAAGTCTATTTTGTCTGATATTAGAATAGCTACTCCTGCCCTTTTTTGGCTATTGTTAGTTTGCAAAATTGTTTTCCAGCCAGTCACTTTCATTGTCCTTGATTCTCTGGGTCGAAGGTGGGTTTCTTGCAGACAGCATATAGATGGATCATATTTTCTTATCCATTCTGCCCACCTGTGTCTCTTGAGTGGTGAATTTAATCCATTAACATTCAGTGTTATTACTCAAAACAAATTTCTTACTTCAGCCATATTTTCTTTGGGTTAATGTATGTCATATGTTATTTTGTTTCTTTTTTTCTTTTAGTTGTTTTTAAACTCTCCTCCAACTCTCTCTCCCTTGTTTTCTCCTTTCAACTTGTAGAACTTCCTTTGGTATTTCTTGAAGTGCAGGTTTCTTATTGGCATACTCTCTTAATTTCTGTTTATCTGTGAATATTTTGAACTCTCCATTATTTTTTGAATGCCAGTTTTGCTTGATAGAGAATTTGTGGCTGGAAGTTTTTTCTTTTAGTACTTTGACTATGTCATACCATTGTCTTCTTGCCTCCATGGTTTCAAATGAGAAATCAGCATTTAATCTCATTGGGCTTCCCTTGTGTGGGATGGTTCCCTTTTCTCTTGCTGCCTTGAGTATTTTCTTTTTGTCTTGAGCATTGGACATTTTGACAAGTTTATGTCTTGGAGTTGGCCTGATTGGATTTATACTGTTTGGGGTGCACTGTGCTTCCTGGATCTGCACATCCATCCCTCTCCATAGGGTTGGGAAGTTTTCAGCCATTATTTCCTTCAACACTTATTCTGTTCCCTTTACCTTCTCTTCTCTTTCTGGGATGCCCATAATGCCTATGTTTGTGTGTTTTGTGTTGTCGGTTAATTCCCTGAGACCCTGCTGGATTTTTTCTATCTTTTTGTCTATCTGTTTGATTTCATATGTATTGTGTTCCATACCACTAAAGAATACCACTAATTCTTTCTTCTCCCTTTTCAAATCTGCTCTTTTGTGAATCCAGCGTCTTTTTGATTTCTTGGATTGTGCCATTAATCACTATCATATCCGTCATCTTTTTGTGTATGTTTACAATATCTTCAGTAGGTTCTTCCAGTGTCTTCTTTATATCCTTAATCTCTTCCTTCACTTCTTTAAGTTGGTCTATGATATTTGTTTGGAAAGCTTTGTTTAGTTGTTCAATGTTCTGCATCTCTTCCTGGTTTTAAGTTTGTTCACTGGGTTGGTCCATGTCTTCCTGTTTCTCAGTGTGGTTTGTAATTCTTTATTGCCCTCTAGTCATCATTTTATCTTGATGAGTTTATTCATTTGATTAGCTTGTCTCTCTGCTCTAGAGATTTTTTTAGCTTGAGGTTCTATGTGTGTTTTAATTTTGCTCTTTGACACTTTTTCTTCATATTTTATTTCTTTGCTTCTTTCTATGTTCCCTTGAATGCAAAAGATTAGGGCCAAAAGAATCAAAAGATGTGAGAAAGGAAGAAGGATACTCGTAATGTTGATAAAAGTTGGAAGAGGGGCCAGATAAGACTGATTGAAATGAATATTTAATTCATGTAGGCTGTGTACTGTAATAGGAAAAGTGTGGAGTACCTACAATGGACTGGGAAACCAAATAGAGGAATATATACATAAGGATTTAGAAGGCTAAAATTATGAGGAGGGTGAGAAAGAGTAAAGAATGGGCTGAAAGAAAAAAGTTTATATTAATTTAAAAAGAAGAAAACAAAATAGATAGAATTGAAATTGACACCCTTAAGTTGTGGGCAAATGAAAAAACGTAGTATATAAGAACCATAACAGAAAGCAGAATGCAGAAAGATGAAGGGAAGATAAGAGATAGCTTGGGATAGAAAATCAATGTAGACAGAGAATGGGAAATCACTGAAGAACCACAGCAAAGAAGAGACACGATATCAGCACGTAATTTAAAAAAAAAAATGAAAGAAAAAAGAAAGGGGGTTGGAAAGAGGAAAGAAAAGCAAGAGCCAACAAACAAACAGAGAAAAAGCAAACAACCACACAGGCAAGCAGTCAAACAAAGCTAAGGAGGAACAGTGTTCCTACTAGGGTCCTTGTGGATCCTCTCAGCCTGCTGTGTTTATCAATCAATTTCCCTGCAGGGTTCTATCTGCAGGTTTTGAAGCAGATTTTAGCTATTAAACTAAATTATAAAGAATAATTCATTTTTCATTTTTTAAAGTGACTGCCTTTTAATTTAATTTTATTTTTTTGCTGAAATACAGGACCTAAAATAAGTTCTCTTCTAGACTACCCCCTTCATTAAGGGGACCCTAACTAGGCTCGTGGAAACTAATCAAGCACTTCCCACTTCCTGGTCTCCCCTGGAGAGCTGAAGCTCTGATGCTAGTCAGTGCAGAACGATAAAAATGGCCGACTCTGCCCTTTCTGGAGCCGAGCCTCAGCATCACTGGGCTGCTGGGTAAATCAGGTTTCCTCAGCAGTTTTGCCTCTCCCCTCAGCCTGGTGCTGCTTCAAGCTGACTTATCTGCTCCCCAAAGCTATGAAGGGATCCAGACAGCCAAATCAACTGTAAAGAATCCCCTCTCAGCCTTCTGTCAGAGAGTGCTCTCTCTCCCCAGCTTGGCAGGGTTTGGGGCTTATCCCTGGGCAACTAGGTAAATCAACTTCCTCAGCAGATTTACCCCTCCCCTCTGCCGGGTGTTGATTCAATCTGGCTATTTTGTTCACCCAAGCTGCAATGGGTTCCAGGCAGCCAAAGCCACAGAAAGGAAAGATATCTCACCCCTTTGCCAGAGGCCTCCCACTCCTAGAGAACACTCCCTCTCACCAGGCCTGGTCACCCGGTTGCTGGGCGGGAGTCGCAGCCCAAACCAGCCTTTTTTTTCCCCTAAAGGTGAGAGGCTCAGCCATCTGTGTTATCCACCAGAGGCAGGCTTAAAACTCACGAATCTCTACCAATCAGTCCACGCCGTCGATCTGCACAGATAGATGTCCCAAGCTTTTTGTTCCGTGCGCCCACAGCACAGACCCCCGGGCAGGACCCTGTCCAAAATCTGCCATTCTCAGGGAGATCTCTGTGAGTGTCCTCCTAAACTGACACCATCTTTCCTCCCCCATGGTATAAATTTTTCCATCCTGTCACACACAAGCTACATGTATATTTGAATTATTTTTGAGTTTCCTGCAGACAGCATATAGTTGTTTCATGCTTTTATACCCATTCTTCCAATATATGCCTTTTGACTAAAGAGTTTAATATAATAGCCTACATCCATTGCCACAATGGTACTCAGGACAACCTCTAACTCCATGAACTGTGGTCTATGGTTGGTGGCAAGGTTCCAGGATGTGTAAGTTCATTGAGGGTGGTGGGCCACACTTGTGGGAGATGTTTGTGTGGGATGTGGTGGGAGGTGTGGGAGGTGGGCAACATGGGAATCCCAATGGGTTCCATGTAATATTTTGGGTAATCTAAGCACCTCTTAAAATATATGTATATATAAATAACATTTTTGTAAGCAAATACACATATATGCATATATATTTATATATCATTTTGCAAATGTTTGTATGTATTGTGAGAATTTTGATTTTTACCCACAATAAAAATAAAAAATAAAAAATAAATAAATAATTTTAAAAAAGAGGTTAATATATTTAAATCTTTAGCAATAATGTAGGAATTACTTCTGCTATTTTTTTCAGCCTTTTTAAGTCTTACATTTTGGACCCCTAATTCTACCTTTAATATCTAATTTATATTTATTTGAATTTTTGTGTTGTACCATATTGACTGACTTCTCTTTTCTGTCTGGATACACTTTTCATCTATTATCCTTGGTGTTACCATGGGGTTAAAATTTAACATCCTAAATATATAAAAAATTATATTTGGTTTGCTATTAACACAACTTATATAGCATACACATATATTTTTCCTATCTTCCTCTGCTACCCATCTTTTTGTTTTGTAGTTGTTATTACTTATATCTTTGTTCACTATATGCCTAAAACCATCTATTTATCATTACCCTTTATGAATTTGCATGTTAGCACCTGTAGGAAGAAAGACATAGAGTTATATAATAAACAATACTCTACAATAGTACTGGCATCTACACTTATGCAAATGGTTAATTTTATCATATGCATTTATTTCTATATGCCACCTGGAACCACTGTCTAGTGTCCTTACCTTCAGTCTTAAGAACTCCCTTTAGCATTATTTGTAGAGCAGATCTACTGGGGATGAACTCTATCAGCTTTTGTTTATCTGTGAATGTCTTAATCTCTCCCAAAATTTTGAAAGAAGTCTCACAGGAGATAAAATTCATGACTGGCTGTTGTTTTATTTCAGCATTTAAAGAATTTCAACCCACTGCCATTTTGCCTAAATGGTTTCTATTGAGAAATCAACATTCAATCTTATTGGGACCCACTTGTACAGAACATAATGCAATTCTTGCAGCTTTCAGAACACTCTTAATATTCTTTGCATTTGATAGCTCAATATTTGATGGGGTGTATTTAACTTCACATTTTTCCTATTTGATATTCTCTAAGCTTCTTGAACATGCATATTTATTTCCTCTATTAAGTTTGGAATATATCTGGCATTATTTTTTTTTTAATATTCCTTCTACCCTTTCTCTCCTTCTTCTTCTAGGACTCCCATAATGTATATAATGATATACTTCATTATGTCCCAGAAGTGTATTAGTCTATTGTAAATTTTTCTCATTCTTTTTTTCTTTCTGATGCAGCCTGACTCATTTCAATTGTCTTGACTTTGAGTCCACTGATTCTTAACTCTGCTAGCTCCAATCACCTCTTGATACCTTTCTGGGAATATTTTATTTTAGTTTTTGTGGTCTTCAACTCCAGTAGATCTGTTTGGTTCCTTTTAAAATTTTTATATCTCTTTACTAAGATTCTTATATTTCTCATTAATTGTTTTCCTGCTATCCTTTAGTTATTTCTCTGTATTTTTGTTCATCTTACTGAGAATTTTTAAGTACACTTTAAAGGCTTTGTTGGGTAGATATACATTCTGGTCTTTGTTGGTGTTGTCTGGATTTTTATCCTCTTTCTTTTGATAACCCATCATTTCTACTTTCTTTATTTGTCCTGTACTTTTTTGTTATACATGTACATTTTTCTTTTAATAATTTTATTTAAGTATCATAAATAAATGAACATTGATGAATAATAAGTATGTGGTAGAAGTTATTAACTTACAAACACGCATATCATACAGGGCTCTCATATATCAAGTCACCACCAACACCTTGCATTTTTATGAAACATTTGTTTACAAACTGTGGAAGAGCATGGTCAAAATATTACTAGTACTAAACATTTGGTGTATTTTCTCCCAAATCACCCAATTATTAAGACCCTATATTAGTATTATATATTTTTTTATAGTTCATGAGAGAAAGTTCTTGTATTTGTTCTGTTAACCACATCCATCTTCCACCATAGGATTCACTGTGTTACCCATTATCATGCTTTGTATAATCCATTCAAAGTGTACACTCAGTGGCTGTCTGTTTCATCACAGAGTGGTGTTGTCATCATGTCCGTCAATTTTAAAACATTTTCATTATTCCAAAAGGAAGAATCTCATATCCCTATTTTTGTCCCTTGGGATTGATATAATATCTTCTTTTCCATTGCAGCAAAAATGTTACAATATTACTGTTAACTTTTGTCCATAATTACATTGGTTTTAATTTTCCCATGAATCATATTATTAACAATTTGTAAAAATCATTCTTCTAATTATGCTATTAACCACAATCTTTATCTACCAATTAAATCGTTATAAAATATTCCCCAGATTACCCTCAAGCTTCCTTTCAATTGACTTTTGCCTCCATGGACTGCCTGTTTCAGTCACAATCACAATTACAAATCAGCAGTTTTAGTTATACATTTGGTTACAAATCAGCAGTGTTAATTATACATTTAGTTAGTGTATACATACCAAATGTATTTATATACTAATATGGAGCAGACATAATCACATTTACAAATCAGAAGTGTTAGTGTATACATACCTTTGGTATATTTTTTCCCAGGATGTATTGAAAAACTATACCAAATGTATGCTATGGACCACAGTTAGTGGTAATAATCTGATCATGGTCTTTCACAATCTGTAACAAATGTTCCACATAAAGTAAGGAGTTGGTGGAGGGATGGTGTATGGGAATTCTGCACATAATGCATGATTATTTTGTAAGCTCACAACTTCTCTAGTAAAACAAATCACTTGGGTCTATTTTGAGTTCTTAGTTCAGTTCCATTGATCAATATATCTATCTTTATGCAAGTAAGAGGCTGTTTTTACCAATGTAGCTGAGTAATATGACTTAAATTCAGGACCTGAGAGTCCTTCAATTTCATTCTTCTTTTTAAAGATATTTTTGGTTACTCAGGACTCCGTACCATTCCAAAGAAATTTAATAATTCAGATTTCCATTTCTGAAAAAAAAAAATCAATAGGTCTTTTACTGAGATTTTTTTGAATCTGTAAATCTGTTTGTGTAGAATTGACACCTTAGTGATATTTAGTCTTCTAATCCATGAATAAAGAATCCATTTATTTAGTACTTCTTTGATATGTTTTAGTAATATTTTATAGTTTTCTGATTACAGGTCCTTTATGTCTTTGGTTATGTTTATTCCTAAATATTCCTAATATTTGGTTATGTTTATTCCTAAATATTCTTTTAGTCACTATTATAAGAATGATTTTTTTCTCATTTCCTCCTCAGATTGTTCATTAGTAGTATATAGAAACAATAATGACTTTTGCATATTAATCATATATCCAGATAATTGGCTGAATCCATCTATTTCTTCTATTAGCTTTGTTGTGGATTTTTAAAATGATTTTTCTATATATAGGATCATATCATAAGTGAATAGTGAAAGTTCTATTTCTTCCTTTCCTATTAGGATGCCTTTTATTTATTTTTCTTGCCTAATTATTCTAGCAAGAACTTCTAGCAGAATATAGAATAACAATAGTGACAGTAATTCAAGACTATTTTGGATTGTTCCTGAAATAAAGGGAAAGATTTCATTCTTTCACCAGAGTAAAATGTTAGCTGTGGGTTTTTAATATATGCACTTTACCACGTTGAGAAAGCTTATTTTTATTCATATCTTTTAAAGATTTTTAATCACAAAAGGATGCTGTATTTTGCCACATGCCTTTTCTGCATCAATCGAAATGATCATGTAATTTTTCTTCAACTTATTAATATGATTACACTAATTGATTTTCTTGTATTGAATCACCCTTGCATAGCTAGCATAAAACTCATTGATAATAGTGTATAATTCTTCTAAAGTGCTTTTGGATTCAGTTCACAATGATTTTTATGAGGAATTTGCATCTGTATTCATTAGAGAAATTGTTCATTTAACTATCTTTTTTTCATTATATCTTTACTTGGTTTTGGTTATAGGATGATGTTGTATTCATAGAATGAGTTTAATAGTATTCCTTCCTGTTCCATTGTTGGAAGAGTTTGAGCAAGTTGGTATTAAATCATGTTGAATAATCAGTAGAATCCACCTGTGAAGCCATCTGGTCCCAGCCTTTTTTTTTTTTTTTAATTGCTGTCTTTATTTATATATTTTAAAAGATGCTTAGATTACATTAATGTTACACAAAAATTACAGGGATTTCCATGTTCCCCACCTCCCACACCTCCCATAACATCCCACATAAACATCTTTCATAAGTGTGGCACATCACCTGCAATGGATATACACATCCTGGGGCTTTGCCACTAAGCATGGACCATAGTTCACATTGTACACCATGCTCTCTCCCACACAGTTCTGCATGTTATATGCTGATGTAAAATGGCCTATATCTGTCATTGTAATTTCACTCAGAATAATTCCAAAGTCCTGAAAAAGCACCTGTATAACAACTACTTTTCCTTTCCCTGCCCAAAAAGCATACAGAGGCCACTGGCTCCTCCTCACTGTTGTAATTTCTTCCATTGCTTGAACCACATTATTTCTACAAAAGAATACCATTAAGTCCACTCTAGTCCATAGCTCTTCCCCCAATCCTGAGGAGTTAGGATCCTAGGGATGGTGATGTCCACTGCACCTCCAAGTGAGAGGGGGCTTATATCCGATGGATATGGTGGATGGGATTATCCAGTATGCAGCTGCAGACTCTCTCCATTCCCTGGGAAGGCCATTTTCCATCATTGTCTCCATATACCAGGTGACTTGGGTGAGTCCCTTGAGCTGTAGAGTAGGAGGTACAGCTCCACTGAGAGTCCACCGAGCTGGCACATGGGCAGGCCAGAGGCTCCAGTCTCTGGAAGTAAACCTACAAACTCCAGCATCACATATAGGTTTGAATAGAAGGGACTGATGGACAATGTGCAGGGAGGACTTATTGGAGTCCAACTCTGTCACCCTCAGGAGCACAGGTCCCAAAGTAGAGCCCACTGATAAGGCATCAATCTCTGGAGCTATACCCACTTATGTAGGACTTGGGTGTCTCCAGAGCCCTCAGGACCTCTCTGTGTGGGATGACATCCACTTTGGTGTTCTATGATATCCTACTGAGGTGTGCACAGGAGTTATTTCTGGGATGACCTCCCGACTCTCTTTGTAGTCTCTTAGCCGCATGAACTCATTTGTATTTACCATTCCCCCCTTTTATTCCAGGTCTTTTTTCCAGTCATATTGCCAGTTGGCTCTTGGTATTAACCCCTGGTTGCCAAGTCGACTCAATCCCGGGAGTCAGGTCCCATGCTGGAGGGAAGGTAATGTATTTATCTCCTGAGTTTGGCTTTTTATTTTCTTAATAATGTCCTATGAGGTGCAAAAGTTTTTAATTTTGTGGAGATCCCATTTATCTAATTTTTCTTTTCCTGCTTGTGCTTTGGGTGTGAAGTTCTTGAAACCATTTCCTATTACAAGGTCATCTAGGTTCTTCCCTACATTATCTTCCTTGTTTTTTTTATGATTTTGGCTATTATATTTAGATCTTTGATCCATATTGAGTTGATTTTTGTATAAGGTGTGAGATGTATTCCTCTCACATTCCTTTGGATATGGATAGCCAGTTCTTTAAGCACCACTGGTTAAAGAGGCCATTCTCTCCCAACTTAGTGGGCTTGGTGGCCTTGTTGAATATCAGATAACTGTATATGCGAGGATCTATATCAGAAATCTCAAATCAGTTCCATTGGTCAGTATGTCTATCCATGTGCCAATACCATGCAGTTTTGAGCACTGTAAATTTGTAGCATGTTTTAAAGTCAGGTAATGTGATACTTCCAAATTCATTTTTCTTTTTCAATATGTCTTTGGCAATTTGGGGCTTCTTACCTTTCCAAATATTTTGTAGTTAGTTTTTCCAGTTCCTTAAAATATACAGTGTTGATTTTTTTGGGATTGCATTAAATCTGTAGATTAGTTTGGGTAGGATAGACATCTTGATGATGTTTACTTTTTTTGTCCATGAGCAGGGAATATTCTTCCATTTATTTAAGTCTTCTTTGATTTCCTTTAACACTGTTGTGTAGTTGTCTGTATATAAGTCCTTTATACCTTTAATTAATTTTATTCCTAGGTATTTGATTCGTTTGGTTACTATTGTAAATGGTATTTTTTTTTACGGATTTCCTCCTCAGATTGCTCGCTATTGGTGTACAGAAATGCTACTGATATTTGAGCATTGATCTTATACCTTGCACCATTACAGGACTTCTTTATAAGTTCTAGAAGCTTTTTGTTGTAGATTTTTCAGGGCTTTCTACATATAGGGTCAGGTCGACTGGAAATAATGAAATTTTTACTTCTTTTCAAAATTGGATGTGTTTTATATCTTTTTTTTTTTCTTCAGTGCTGGAGCAAGTACTTCTAAGACAATATTAAATAGGAGTGGTGGTAGTGGGCATCCTTGTCTTGTTCCCGATCTCATAGGGAAGGCTTTTAGGATTTCACCATTGAAAATGATGGTAGCTTTGGGTTTTTCATATATACCCTTTATTATATTGAGAAAGTTTCCTTGTATTCCTATCTTTTGCAGTGTTTATATCAGGAAAGGGTGCTGTATTTTGTTGAATGCTTTTTATGCATCTATAGAGATGATGTTGTAATTTTTTTCTTTAAATCTCTTTATGTGGCATATAACATTGATTGATATTCTTATATTAAATCATTCTTGCATACCCGGGATGAAACCCACTTAATCATGGTGTATAATCCTTTTGATATGTTGTTGATTGTGATTAGCAAGTATTTTGTTGAGGATTTTAGCATCTAGGTTCATTAGAGAATTTGGTTTGTAATTTTCCTTTCTTGTGGTATCTTTGTTTGGTTTTGGTATTAGGTTAATGTTGGTCTGGTAGAATGAGTTAGGCAATATTTCTTCTACTTCTGTTTTTTGGAAGAATTTAAGCAGAATTGGTGTTAGTTCTTTCTGGAATGTTTGGTAGAATTCAGCTGTGAAACCATCTGGTCTTGGGCTCTTCTTAGTTGGGAGTTTTTTGATGACTGAGTCTATAACTTACTTGTAATTGGACTGTTGAGTTCATCAATTTCTTCTGTCATCAATGTAGGTTGTTTGTGAGTTTCTAGAAACTTGTCCATTTCCTCTAAATTATCATTCTTGTTGGCATATAATTTTTCAAAGTATACTCTTATGATACTCTTTATTTCTATGGGGACACTAGTGATATCTCCTTGCTCATTCTTTATTTTGTGTATTTGCATCTGTTGTCTCTTTTTCTTTGATAGTCTGGCTAAGGGTTTGCCAATTTTATTGATCTTCTCAAAGAACCTGCTTTTGGTTCTGTTTATTGTTTCTGGTGCTTTCTTATTCTCTATTTCCTTTAGTTCTGCTCTAATCTTTGTTATTTCCTTCTTTCTACTTTCTTTAGATTTAGTTTGTTGTTGTTTTTTCCAATGCCTCCAAGTGTGAAGTTAGGTCTTCAATTTTATTATTTCTTCTTTTTTTATATATGTATTTATGGCTATGAACTTCCCTTTTGGGACAGCTTTGGCTGTGTCCCATAGGTTTTGATATGTTGTGTTGTCATTTTCATTAGATTCAAGGTAGTTACATAATTTTTTTAGATTTCCTCCTTAAACCACTGTTTGTCTAAAAGTGCGTTGCTTAACTTCCATATCTTAGTGCCTAATCTGTTTCTTTGGCCTTTGATTTCCAATTTCATTCCATTGTGGTCAGAAAAATTACTTTATATAGTATCTATCTTTCTGAATTCATTAAGAGTTGTGTTGCCTAGCATGTGGTCTATCCTGGATTATGATCCATGTGCACTTGATAAGAATGTAAACAGTGCTGTATTTGGGGGTAATGTTCTGTATATGTCTATTAAGTCCAGTTCCTCTAATGTATTGTTAAGGGTCTTTGTTTCTTTATTGATTCTCTGTCTAGATGTTCTGTCTAATGATGATAATGGTGTACTAAAGATCCCCCTATAAATGTAGGGGCATTTATTTCTCCACTTAGTTTTTCCAGAGTTTGCCTCATGTATTTTGAGGCACCCCGATTAGGTGCATAAATGTTTATGACTGTTCTCTCTCCTTGAGAGATTACCCCTTTTACTAATATATAGTGTCCATCTTTGTCTCTTACAATAGTTTTGCATTTAAAGTCTATTTTGTCTGATATTAGAATAGCTACTCCTGCCCTTTTTTGGCTATTGTTAGTTTGCAAAATTGTTTTCCAGCCATTTACTTTCAACCTCCTTGAATCTCTGGATCGAAGGTGGGTTTCCTGCAAACAGCATATAGATGGATCATATTTTCTTATCCATTCTGCCCACCTGTGTCTCTTGAGTGGTGAATTTAATCCATTAACATTCAGTGTTATTACTCAAAACAATTTCTTACTTCAGCCATATTTTCTTTGGGTTAATGTATGTCATATGTTATTTTATTTCTGTTTTTTTCTTTTAGTTGTTTTTAAACTCTCCTCCAACTCTCTCTCCCTTGTTTTTTCCTTTCAACTTGTAGAACTTCCTTTGGTATTTCTTGAAGTGCAGGTTTCTTATTGGCATACTCTCTTAATTTCTGTTTATCTGTGAATATTTTGAACTCTCCATTATTTTGAATGCCAGTTTTGCTGGATAGAGAATTTTTGACTGGAAGTTTTTTTCTTTTAGTACTTTGACTATGTCATACCATTGTCTTTTTGCCTCCATGGTTTCAAATGAGAAATCAGCATTTAATCTCATTGGGCTTCCCTTGTGTGGGATGGTTCCCTTTTCTCTTGCTGTCTTGAGTATTTTCTCTTTGTCTTGAGCATTGGACATTTTGACAAGTTTATGTCTTGGAGTTGGCCTGTTTGGATTTATACTGTTTGGGGTGCACTGTGCTTCCTGGATGTGCACATCCATCCCTCTCAATAGGGTTGGGAAGTTTTCAGCCATTATTTCCTTCAACACTCCTTTTGTTCCCTTTCCCTTCTCTTCTCATTCTGGGATGCCCATAATGCCTATGTTTGTGTGTTTTGTGTTGTCGGTTAATTCCCTGAGTCCCTGCTGGATTTTTTCTATTTTTTGTCTATCTCTTCTACTACCTGTTTTATTTCAGATGCATTTTCTTCCACATCACTACTTATTTCTTTTGCCTGTTCAAATCTGCTATTACGTGAAACCAGAGTCTTTTTGATTTCTTGGATTGTGCCAGTGATCACCATCATAGCCGTTATATTTTTGTATATTTACAATTTCTTCAGTATGTTCTCCCAGTGTCTTCTTATTATCCTTAATTTCTTCCTTCACTTCATTAGTTTGGTCCATGATATTTGTTTGGAAAGCATTATTTGTTGTTCGATGTGCTGCATCTCTTCCTCGTTTTTAGTTTGTTAATTGGGCTGGTCCATGTCTTCCTGTTTCTCAGTGTGGTTTGTAATTTTTTATTTCCTTCTTTTCCTCAATTTATGTTGATGGGTTCATTCAGTTGATTAGCTTCTCTCTCTGCTCTAGAGTTTTATTTAGCTAGTGGTTCTGTGTGTGTGTTAATTTTTCTCTTTGACACCTTTTCTTCATATTTTATTTCTTTGCTTCTTTCTATGTTCCCTTGAATGCAAAAGATTAGGGCCAGATGAATCAAAAGATGTGAGAAAGGAAGAAGGATAATCATAATATTGATAAAAGTTGGAAGAGTGGCCAAATAAGACTGATTGAAATGAATATTTAACTCATGTAGACAGTGTAGTGTAATAGGAAAAGTGTGGAGTATCTACAATGGACTGGGAAACCTCATAGAGGAATATATATGTATAATGATTTAGAAGGCTAAAATTATGAGGAGGGAGAGAAAGAGTAAAGAAGGGCTGAAAGGAAGAAGTTAATATTAATAAAAAAAGAAGAAAACAAAATAGATAGCATAGAAATTGACATCCTTTAGTTGTGGGCTAATGGAAAAACATGGTATGTAAGAACCACAACAGAAAGATGAAGGAAGGAAGAGAGATAGCTTGAGATACAAAATCAACATAGACAGAGAATGGGAAATCTCTGAAGAAGAAGCACAGCAAAGTAAAGACAAGCTAGCAGCATCTAATTATTTAAAAAAATGAAAGAAAAAAAAAAAGAAGGGTGGGAAAAAGAGGTAAGAAAATCAAGAGACAACAAATAAACAGAGAAAAACTCAACAACCACACAAGCAAGACATCAAACAAATTGAAGGAAGAACAGAGTTCCTTTTGGGCCCTTGTGGAATCTCTCAGCCTTCTTGTGTTTATCAATCAATTGTATTAAACTAAATTAAAATGATAAATTCATTTTTTATTTTTTAAAGTGACTGTCTTTTTTTTTTTTAAGCAAAATAAGGGACAGAAATGAAGTTGTCTTCTAGACCACCCCCTTGCCACTTCCTGGCCTCCCCAGGGGAGCTGAAGCTCTGATGCTTGTCCTTGAAGAATGATAAAATTGCCTGGCCCTGCCCCCTCTGAAGCCAAGCCTCAGTGTCACCAGGCTGTTGGGTAAATCGGGCTTCCTCAGTAGATTCGTCTATTTTGCCCATTTTTAAATTGCATTTTTTCGCTTTTTGTTGATTTGTAGGATATTTTATATATTCTATTTTCTGGATATTCATTCTTATTGGATATGTGCTTTCCTAATTTTCTCTCCCATTCTGGAATGTGTATGTTTACTTCCATTATGAAGTCCTTTGATACACAAAAAATTTTAATATTCATGTAGTCTCATTTATCTATTTTTTTTTCATTGTTGCTCAGAGTTTTAGTATAAACTCTAAGAAACCAGTGCCTAACAGAAGTTCCAGAAGATGCTTGTTTATGTTTTTTTCCAGGAATTTTATAGTTTTGGCTCTGATGTTTAGATTATTGATCCATTTTGAGTTAATTTTTGAATATGTGTGAATGAGGAAACCACTTAATTCTTCTGCACATGAATATTCAGTGTTCCCAGCACCACATGGTGAAGCAAGTATTCTTTCCCCATTAAATTAACTCAGCAAACTCTCAAAAATCAGTTGTTCAGAGATCGAGGGTTTATTTCTGAAGTCTCAGCTTGATTCCATTGGGCTATATGTCCGTTCTTGTGCTGGTACCATGATGTTTTGATAACTATGACTTTGTAAGTTTTAAAATAAGGAAGGGTAATAATTTCATATTCATTCTTGTTTCTCAGAATGGCTTTGACTCCTAAGGTTTCCATACCCTTCCATAGTAATTTGAAGACTGGCTTTTCCCTTTCTTCAAAGAAGGGTTTGGGAATTTTTTATTGGGGATTTTGTTGAATCTGTACATTGCTTTGGATAGAATTGACATCTTACAATATTTTTAACTCCAATCCATGATCAAAAATTGTCTTTTCATTTATTTATGTGTTGTCTGATGTATTTTTAGCAATATTCTGTAGTTATCTATGTACAAGTCCTTTACATCTTGGCTTAAATTTATTCCTAGATATTTGATTCTCTTAGTTGCTACTGTGAATGGAATATTTTTCTTGATTTCCTCTTCTAATTATTCATTAGTAATATATAAAAACACTATTGATTTTTGAGTGTTGATCTTGTCCCATGCCACTTTGATGAATTTATTTAATTAGCTCTTGTACCTTTGTTGTGGATTATACAGGAGTTGCTATATATAGGATGATGTCATCTGCAAATTGGGGTTTTACTTCTTCCTTTCTAATCGGGAAGCTTCTCTTTTGTTTCTTGCCTATTTTCTCTGGCTAGTACTTCCAGTACATTGTGGTATAATAGTGATAATGTGGGCATCCACGTTTGTTCCTGATATTAGAAGGAAACCCTTCAGTCTTTCACAATTGAGAATGACGTTAAGTGTGAGATTTTCACATGTGCCCTCTATTATTTTGAAGATATTTCCTTTTATTCCTAGGTTTCTAAATCATATATTTAAGAAGGGGTGCTGTATTTTGTCAAATTCCTTTTCTTCATAAATTGAAATGGTTTTGTTTTTTCCCTTTGTTCTGTTAATGCAATGTATTACATTAATTTATTTATTTTTTTTGTTTTTGAATCACTCTTGTAAACCAGGGATAAATCCCACTTGATCATGGTGTTTAATTCATTTAATGTCATCTTGGTTTTAGTTTGCTAGTATTTTGTTGAGGATTCATAAGAGATATTGATCTGTAATTTTCTTTTCTTGTTGTATCTTAATCTGGCTTTTAAATATTAGGGTGATGTTCTCATAGAATGAGTTGGGGAGTGGTCACTCGTTTTCAGGTTTTGAGCAGGATTGGATTTAATTCTTTAAGTGTTTGGTAAAATTCACCACTAAAGCCATCTGGTGTTACATTATCTTTGTTGGAAGGTTTTGATTATTGACTCAATGTCTTGACAAGTTAATGCTTCCTTGAGATCTTCTTTTCTTCTTAAGTCACTATAGGTATTTGTGCATTTCTAAGAATTTGCCCTTTACATCTAGGTTAACTAATTTGTTGGTGTACATTTGTTCATGGTATTCTCTTATAATTCATTTTTATTTCCATGATATAAGTAGTAAAATCCCCTCTTTTGTTTCTAATTTTGGCTATATGTGTCCTCTCATTTTTTCCTTCATCAGCCTAGCTAAAGGTTTGTCCCTTTTATTCAACTTTTCAAAGAACCAGTTTGAGTTTTTGTTAATTCTCTTCATTGTTTTAGGTTTTCTATTTAAATTATCTCTGCCTAATGTTTTTATCCGTCCTTCTGTGCACTTTGAATTTAATGTGTTCTTTTCCTTCATCGTCCAATTTTAAGGTTAGGGCTCTTATCTGAGATCTTTCTTCTTTTTTAAAGGCAGCATTTACAGCTATAATTTTCCTTCTCAGTACTGCCTTTTCTGCACTCCATAATACATATATTGATATGCCTAATAGTGTCCCATGTCTCTTATGTTCTATTTGCTTTTTTATTCTTTTATTCCCTTTGTTCCTCAGCATGAATCGTTTCAATTGTCTTGCCTTTGTGTTCACAGATTCTTTCTTCTGCAAGCACCTATCTGTTGTTGATAGCTCTAGGGAATTTTTTATTTCAGTTTTTTTTTGGTCTTCAACTACAGGATTTCTGTTCAATTCCTTTTTAATATTTGTATCTCTTTATTGAGATTCTCATGTTTTTTATTCATCATTTTCCTTAAGTCTTTTTAGTCATTTTCCCTTCTTTCCTTGATGTACTTGAACATACTGAAAACCATTTGTTTAAGTCTTTGTCTTTAGTCCTTATCTTTAGACCAAAAGATAAAGACTTGGTCATCTTCATTGATTGTTTCTTGATTTTTAACTTGTTTCTTTGGATGTGCCACCAGTCCCTGTTTCTTTGTTGGTCTTGTAATCTTTTGTTGCACAATGTATATTTTAATACTTTAAAGGTTAATTCTGGGATTTAGTCCCTGATCTGTCTGTTCATTAAGCTTGTTTACAGGGAATGATATGGCAGAGATTTCCATGAGTGCCAAGATGTAACAAAATCAAATCAATGTAAAATGAATACATAAATAAATAAAATGTCTTTGCAAATTATTCTGCTTGAGGTGCTGGTCTTCAGAGCTTAGCCATTCTGTCAAGAAGATCTACCTGAGGTAAATGTGAAGTGCAGCATCTTTTCTGTCCTATATGTGCTTGTGTACATCCTGCCTTGGGTCATGGGCCTGTGCTTTCTTGTGGCCTTATGAATTTCCCTGCTTACCTCTTCTCCCTCTGAAATAGACTCCCACCCTTCTGGGTCCTCCATTCCATGACTTAATACTGGTAATCCTTTGCTCCAGGCTACATTGAATTAGTTGCTTCTTACACTGTCTTTGCTGTCTATAAACTGCTTCTTCATTCAGGACAAGTTCTTGGAGTTCAAGCCTGAAATGATTTTCATGGTTTATTCTTTTAGGCTGTCACTCAATAGATTGGCACCAACATACAGGGAATCCAGTACGTATGTAGGGAATACTCTACTCCTTCTGGAACCAGCCAAAGACCTGTAATGGGAGCACAGGCTGGCTCCACACCACACCAGGGACAAGTAGGTGGAGGGGCTAGCAAAGGTGCTATGACCTTTGCTTACCACTTTTAAAGTTCATGTTTTTTATTTGATCATTGCTCAGTTACTGTTACATTATAACTGTTTTCTAGAGTATTGAGGAAGATGGCTCTGCCAGATGTTTCCAATTGTTCAATGATTCTGTGAGGGAATAGCACCCTTGAGCATCTTACTCTGCCATGCACTAAAACAAAATGCAATGAATAGAGTATGATGATTTATGAATTTGCCAAAGGTACATGGAAGTTGGATGGTGCACTGATGAAAAAACCTCAAACATGGGAGTGGACACAAACCATAAATACTTGAGGGATATTATTAGTGAAAGCAAGATAAGCCTTGACTAAACTGCTTCATTCCTCTCATGCTCACTAATTTGATAGCTAATTTGATTTCATTATTAGCACCATTTGAGAGGTGACAAAAGTATGGCACAGTGAATTTCTCTCAAATGCCTGAGAGCCCACAGGCAGTAAATACCTAAGCTGGGATTCAGAGTTCCAATTCAAGAGTTCAGACTCTTAATCACCAACCTAGACTGACCCCAATAAACCACATAGGGATTTCACCTGAAACAAACTCATAAGCTCAAATCTGAAAGTAAAATTTATTCTTCCACCCATATTTGGCTCTTATTTTCTCTAAGTTCTCTGCCTTGACACAAACCTCTCTGTCCCAAAACACAGCTAACTCCCACGTGTGACATTCTCTTAAAGCACATTTCTGGTCATTTCATGAGAGAAACAAACAGCTCAGAGCTTGCTTCATTTCCAAATTCATGTATGAGGAGAACACCAAAGATATCTAGTACCACATTCTATGTAGCCCTCATTTTCCTCCACAAAATATTGTTGAAATTAAAGGCATTACAAATTCTCTCCAGGAGGAAGCCAATGCGCATCCATACAAAAAGTGCCAGATGCAAATAAGTGCAGTAGGGAGGAGGGAAAAGGCCCAAGCCTCTATGGCTCCCATCACTCCCTGGCAGGAAAAGCCTGAGAAGACCACTGATTAGGCCACCCACACATATAGGAGGAAATCACAAGACAAAGAGGAAATCATGAATGCCCTTGGAAAATGAGGATGGTGGAGTGTCCTCTTTCTTCCCTGAGAAAATTATACTTTCCTAGAACATGGCTTTGAGGTAGGAAGCAGACATTCTTCCTTGCTCCTGTGACACTTCTTCTTGAGAAATGCATAGCTTGTGAATGAGAAGGGCTTTAGGGTTTAGAGGCCTCTCTGTGAACCATCCAAGACCTAGTTATCTTGTTGCCCTCTCTTGGAAGTTCAGGGTCACTGTCACCTGGGGCTACTGGACTCTCTCAGGGCTCACACACTTGGGAAAAAGTGCCATCTGGGAAAGCTCCTAGGAATGTTCTTGGCCCTTTTCAGAGGAGAAAGGCTCCATCAACCAGTGCCCAACACACAGGTCTGGGATTGGATCTTTGCTGAGAAGACATCCTGAGAAATGTAGACACCTGGATAAATGCTATATGTAGTATTATTTCTTGCAATATTTTTTAGGTTTGTTTTCCATCTCTCCCATAAGCCTATGAGTTCCAGAGGAATTATCAAAATTTTTACCCCCTATATTACTTGAGAGTTTGCTAGTGATTTGCTGACTTCCAGGATGGAAAGTTAAATCAGCTTCAGACAAATGGAGAAGCATGTGTATGATACATTGTTGTACATTTAAGAAAGGGATTTTTATTTCTGAGACTGCTATCAAACTTCATGCAGTTTATTGTTTTGCTCCATGTACATGTACAGTAGCTGTGCTCTCTCCTGATAGGGCCTAGATTTGTATGTGCACATAGTCTTCAACACTGAATTTATATGTGTAACTGTGCATTTCACCCTGGCTTTCTGGAAACTGTCTCTGGGAAAGGAAGGCTCATTGTTCAGCCAGTGTTTAATTGGAGGTGGTTCTTATGCTCATGCAGGTATGGTTTCTGCTATTTGTTGATGGGTCTATGTGATGGTTAAGTTCATGTATCATCTTGGCCAGGTACTGGTGCCCAGTTATTTGTTCAAACAAACTGGCTGAATTGTAGTGTGAGGACATTTCATGTATTTCAATCATCAGTGAGTTGATTATGTCATAGCTGATAAAATCTACAATTAACTGAGGAGTTTCCCTTCAGCAATGAGAGAAGTCTCATCCAATCATTTTAAGGCCTTAAAAGGAGAAGTGATTTCAGCATTCAGAGAAAGAATTCCCATCTCTACTTCAGGAAGCCAGCAACCTATCTAGGACTTTCATCAGCGTTCCTGGCTTGCAGCATGCCCTACAGAATTTAGAATTGTGCACCCCCAGAGTAACATGAGACAATCTTTTAAAATCTCTTAATATTTGCAGATATCTCCTATCAGTTCTATTTCCCTAGATAATCTTGACTAACACAGCCTGTATGTGTCTTGGGGAATTATTTCATTTTTTTAAATTATCATAAAATACATACATCTCAATCTTTCTCTTTTTAACCACTTTCAAGTATACAATGCAGTAGTAATAACTACATTCACAATGTCAGCACAACATTGTGAATGTAGTTATATTCACAATGTGTGTGTGGTTATATATATATATATATAAATTTCTTTTAATGTTAAAAGAAATTTCTGTTGAGGAGCAGATGTAGCTCAGTGGTTGAGCACTTGCTTCTCATGTATGAACTCCTGGGTTCAATTACCAGTACCTCCTAAAAATCAATCAATCAATCAATCAATCAATGATTGGATCTTCATCCAGAGCATTCCTTAATGTCCCTAATTCTCATAACATAGTCACAGGTCCTGGGGATTAGGACATGAACATATGTAAGAATGTGAGAAAGCATGCATCCAGACATAGGGGTAGGGCTGGTTACTGACTGGGGGTGTGGGCTGTGGGAGGAGAATCCTCACATTCAGACAAGGGTTGTGTGGGAAGTGTGTGCAAGTAACCAGGAAAAGCAGATCTAGGTAGGAGATAAGAGTTCAATGTACAAACCTTTTTCATTTTGGAAATTTTCAAACATACACAAAAGCAGAGTGAATTGTATAATACAAATGTTTGTACACATTATTATTCAATAAATTATAAATATATATCCAATATCTTTTCATCCTTTATTCATTCCTTCCCACTACCCTCTTGGTTTATTTAAAAGAAAATTCAATATATACTATGACTTTATTCATAGAGTAATTAAGAAACAAAGACACTTTAAAAAACATAACCCACAGATTAATACACCTAAAATATATAACAGCTGTTCCCCAGTTTTGATAAAGTTATTTAGAGAAACACCTCAAGGCCCCTACCAGCCAAGAGTTAGAGTTTCCTCTTTATGTTTTAAAATTTGAATCCACACCAAGGCAGCAAACCCAGATAATCAATCAAGCCCCTGCTTCATTATCTTGGACCCAACACAAAACAAAGTCCAACTGTCCTAAACACAACCTTATATGACTGACAAACCCTCGTGCAATTAATGAGAGTCAAGCTAACTTCCTTTCTATGTCTATAAAAATCATTTGCCCTCCTTAGAACCCCAAAGCAATGTTGATTCTGGCTTACTTTGCTGCAGAAAATTAGTACTTTGGATATATATATATAGAACAAGAAGGTGCTCTGAATCATCTAGGAGGGTACTGGAAGGATAAAGAAGCCAAAGGAAAACTGTGAGTTGCTTTCCCCTGTGGCTAGAAATGGCACATATACCCCACCATCAGGGCAAGTAGCATCAGCCCCTACCTCATGGCTGCCAGTAGACTGGGAGGAGGCATTCCCTGGGAGTAAGAGGGATCTGACAGAGGGTGGTTCCTTTGCAGTGAGTTTGGCCAGTTGATCTCCCTTTAAATCTTGGAAGGGAACCAGACCACATGGGGAGAGGGGAGGGGTGTCCTCTCAGGAAGGCAGTCACACCTAGCTTCCCAAGAAGAGAGAGCACCTAGATTAGAGAGTGGGTGGGAACAGGTGACTGACTAATCAGCAGGACTGTAACAAGCTGTACAATTCTAAAATACCTGGGGGGAAAGAGGAGTAGATAGCTTTCTGAAGATTAATTAACCTAAGGAGGCAATTTACTTCTATGGGGGAATTCTTGCCTTGCATATACCTGGTTTGATTCCTGGGTCTCCTTAGAGAAGTAAATGAGAGAATGATCCATCTGGTTATCAGCAATCCAGCTGATCCCATATGACAAGGAACAGATAGATATTTTCTTTGTTCTAGGCTTTCATGGATCTGTTATTTTTTTTTTAAAGTTCCTTTTCTCCCCCTGATTTTACTCACTAAAACTCTCACCTGCAGAGGGCAGGCTACAGGGTGATTGATTGATGAACATCAGCAGCATGAGAGGCTCCTTATGGGTTTAAGATGGAAGGCTGTTTTTCCTTGTTTGATTATTTTTTGTTTTTTGTTTTTTAGTTGCTGCTGATTTGTTTCTTGTTTGTTGTGTTTCTCCTTTCTTTGTTTCTCCCTTTTTTTCTATTACCAATTTTACATACCTATGTTATTTCTTTTAATTCTTTCCTTTTGTTATCTTCTGTTTTCTGTTGTTTTTTCGTTCATTCCACCTTTTTGTTTGATCTTCAATTTTTAAAAAAGATTTGATTATTTATTTATTTATTTATTTATTTCTCTCCACCACCACCCCCTTTTGTTTTTATTTCACTTTCTCACTCATTTCCTTTGTTTCTTTTTTTTTTTCTTTTTCTCTGTTTTATTTTTTCTTATCCTCTCTATTCATCATTCTGGCCCCTTAATTCATTCTATATATTTTTCTCTATTTTGTTCCTCATTTCATTTTTTTCTAGTCCACTTTTTAATTCTTATTCCTCTATACTTCCTTCTTATCATTTTTTACTCATGTTAATAATTTACTTTCTTTAGTTTTGTATGACTCCTTTTCTACCTTTTATTTTTATTATTACTATTATTCTTTTTCTCTTCTCATTTCCTTCCTTTTCTCTTGTCTTAATGTTTTTTTTTTTTTAAGGGAACATATATAACAGCAAGGAAAAAGAATAAGAGGAAAAAAGTGTCAAAATGAAAATTAATGACACACACAAAAAGACAACAACAACAAAAAAAAAACCTGGGGTAGAAAGAGAAGTTAGCGAAATGAATAAACACATCAAGGTAAAGAGATGCCTAGAGACAAACAAAAACTTACAACCCATACTAAGAAACAGGAAGATATGGCCCAGTCTAACGAAGAAATTAAAAAACAGAAGGAGATGCAGAACATGGAACAACTAATCAGAGATGTCGAAACAAGTATCATGAGTCAACTTAATGATGGGAAGGAAGAGATTAAGGATATTCAGAAGACACTGTGACAACGAACTAAAGAAATTGTAAACATACATAAAAAGATAATGGATATGATGGAGATGAATGGCACAAAGCAAGAAATCAAAAATACAGTGGAAGCATATAACAACAGATTTGAACAGGCAGAGGAAATAATTGGTGATGTGAAAGACAGTACATCTGAAATCAGACAGATAGTAGAACGAATAAATAGAAAGAAAAAATCCAGCAGGGACTTAGGGATTTGAATGAGAAAAAGCAATGCACAAATATATGCGTTATAGTCATCTCAGAGGGAGAAAAGAAGAGAAAGGGGGCAGAAAGATTGCTAGAGGAAATAATGGCTGAAAACTTCCCAACTCTTTTCAGGGACATGGATGTTCATGTCCAGGAAGTGCAGCACATCTAAAACAGTAGACACTCTAAAACAGGCCTACCACAAGATATATACTTATCAAATTGTTCAATGCTTAAGACAAAGAGAGAATATTAAAAGCAGCAAGGGAAAGAGATCCATCACAAACAAGGAAGGCTCAATGAGATTAAGTGCTGGTTTCTCTGAAACCATGGAGGAAAGAAGGTGGAGGTATGACATAGTAAAGGTGTTAAAATAAAAACCTTCCAGCCAAGAATTCTCTATCCAGTAAACCTGGCATTCAGAAATAGCGTTGGAGCAGAATGTAAGCATAATACAAAATGAAGAGAGATAAAAACAACATATGACATACATAAACCTAAAGAAAATATGGCTAATGTAGGTAATTCCTTGGCATCAATAATGTTTAATGTTAATGGCTTAAACTCTCCAATCAAAAGGCACAGTATGGCAGAATGGATACAGAAATATGACCCATCTATATGCTCTCCACAAGAAACTCACCTTAGACACTGGAATGCAAGGAGGCTGAATGTGAATGGTTGGAAAATGATTTTACATGCAAACAATAATATAAAATGGTGGGAATAGCTATAGTAATATCAGCTAAAATAGATTGCAAATGACAAACTATTGTAATAGACAAAGAAGGCCACTATATATTAATAAAAGTGGTAATCTGTCAATTAGAAAGAACAATCATAAAAAATTAGGCACCTAACCAAGGTGCCTCAAAATACATGAGGCAGACATTGGAAAAATTAAGTGGAGAAATAGTTGCCTCTACAATTATAGCTGGGGTTTTTAATACATTATCACCATTAGACAGTACATCTCAACAGAGAATCAATAAAGAAACAAAGACTTTGAATAATACATTAGAGGATCTGGACCTAATAAACATACAGAACTTTACACCCAAATGCCAAGGGTTATACATTCTTCTTGATTGCACATGGATCATTCTCCATGATAGACCCCATGCTAGACCACAGAACAACTCTCAATGAATTTAGAAAGTATGAAATTATACAAAGTAATTTCTCTGAAAACAATGGAATGAAGCTGGAAATCAGTAAGGGGCAGAAAAGCAAATTAGGCATGAAAATGTGGAAGTTAAACAACACACTCTTTGACAATCATTGGGTCAAGGAGGAAATTGCAAAATAAATCAGTAACTACCTTGACATGAATGAAAATGACAACACAACGTATCAAAGTCTATGGGATGCAGCAAGAGTTGTACTGACAGGGAAATTCATAGCTATAAAATGCATTTATTAAAAAAGAAGAAAGAGGGGAATTGTGGGAACATGGCATTGGATTAGGCACATAAAACTCAGCTCTCACAAAGCCAACAGAGAAAGAGCTAAGGCTGAACAAGAAACCTGCTTTGGGGGACAGAGACAGGACAGTGCTTCACAACTTCCAGAAGGGTGAGAGACAGAGAGACAAAGAAGACAAAACAACAAACTGTGAGTTCTAAACCTTGCCAGTGCCAGGAAGGGCTCTACTTCCCCACCCCTGAATGTTAAATGACAGTAAAATGACTTGCACATCGCAGCTGACTGAAAGGGGAGAAGATGTTTTCCTCCCTGCCAGCTATTACAAGGGAAAAGGGAAAGGGTGTCAGGGGGCTTTTCTCCAGTGAACTCCGCCAGCAGAGCTCACTTTGAATCTTGGCTCTGGCCAGATGAAAACAAAGGAAAACAGAGTAATACACCTCCATTGAAAGGTGCTGGCTGGTATGGAAATTACATGGACAGAAACTGCTTTTAGAGTTCTCTTTACTCAACCCCTGGGAGAAAGTCTGCACCCCATTTTTAGTCCCTGGCACAAATTTGATAACTTAAGCTGGGTAAGTTTAAAAACCTAGGATAATTTGAAACAAATATCAAAGAGCAGTGAAAAACTAATAACAATAGGCCAGAGAGAGAAATTGGCTATCAGAGTAAATTCACCAACATATAAGATTCATGGACATCAGCAAAAAATTGTAAGCCATACTAAGAAATAGGAAAAGATAGCCCAGGCAAAGGGACAAACCAAATATCCCAAAGAGATACAGGATTCAAGACAATTAATAAATGATAATCACAAAAATATCCTAAATTATTTTAATGAACTGGAAGAAAATATGGTTAAAGAGATAAAAGATATTAAGAAACCGGGTGAGGATAAAGAATAATTTGAATATCTGCAAAGAAAAGTAACAACTTATTGAAATTGGAGACATGATGGATGAGATTAAAAATACAGTAAAAGCACTTAAGGGCAGATTTGAATTGCTGGAAGAAAGAAATAGTGATTTTGAATACAACATCTGAACTGGAAAAGATAGAAGAACAGAAAGAGAAGGAATTGGAAAAAAATTAACAGAGTCAGGGAAGTGAATAACAATGCAAAACACAAAAACATACACATTAACAGCATCCCTGAAAGAGAAGAAAATGGAAAAGGGGCAGAAAGAATATTTGAGGAAATAAGGACTGAAAATTCCCTACCCTTATGAAAGACACAATTATCATTATCCAAGAAGGACAGCACACCCCAAACAGAATAAACACGAAGAGAACTACCCTGAGATGCCTGCTATTCAGAATAACACATATCAGTGATAAAGAGAAGATTTGAAAGCAGAAAGAGAAAAACAAACCTTCACTTAGAAGGGAAAATAGGTGAGATTAAGTGCTGATCTCTCATAAAAACCATGGAGGAGAGGAGAAAGTGGTATGATGTATTTAAGGTATTGACAGAGAAAATGTGCCAGCCAAGAATTCTGTATACAGCAAAGCTGTCCTTCAAAAATGAAGGGCAGTACAAAAATCTTCACAGACAAATTTAATCTGACAGAATTTAACCAAAAGACCAGAATTATCAGAGAAGCTAAAGAGAGTGCTGTAACCTTAAAAGAAAAAAATAAGAGTGAGAGAGTTGGAAAAGACTGTAGAAGTGAAGAATATTAGAAAAGGTAGATAGACTATATTGTGATATGACAACAGAAAGCCAAAGGTCAAAATGGATGAAGTAAGTAATGCCTTTACAATAATAACATTGAATGATAATGGTTTGAATTCCCCAATCAAAAAAAAAAAAAAAAAGACTGATGAATGGATTAAGAAATATGAACAATCTATATGTTGTGTACAAGAGACTCATCTCAAACGTAAAGACACAACCATGTTAAAAGTGGAATGTTAGGACAACCAGCAAGATGGCAGCAGAGTAAAGAGCTCTGAGAATGAACTCTTCCTATGGGGCAGTTGGTGATCACCCAGAGCTATCTAGAGCACTTTTTTAGGGGCTCCAGGAGACCAGAAGTTCATCCTGCAACATCCTTGAAAGAATGGAAAGAGGAGACTGCCCATGTGCACAGAAAATTTGTAAGTAGAGCACACCACTCCACCGAGGCCAGTGCCCAGCCTCCATGGGAGTCACAAGCCACCACGAGGGCTGCTCCATGGCTAGAATTGAAAGCTCCACTTCCCAAAACAGGGGAGGAAGAGATGCTTGGGCACCAACTTCAGCTACTTATTAGTAAATTTGGTGGGCTAAATTATAATTCTAAGAACAGCTAATGTTTGAGCCTGTACAAGTCAGAAAGAGGCTGGTGGCTGCCATCTTAACTCTGCGCCTGACATGCAGGGAAGCAGGGCTCACTGAAAATCACAGTGCTGGTAGGGACCAGATTTTTCTACCTAGATCAGATTGCCACTCTAGCCTAAGTCCCAGGCCCACTTCAGGCAGAGAGGAAGCTGGGGACAGCTGCACCAGCCTCTCTGGGAAATTACAGGCCATGCCATGGAAGCCAGTGATCATCCTACTTTGGCAGGGCAAGCTAACCCAGGAGCAATTCTGTGGCAGGAATTGGTATCTCCATTTCCCAAAAGCAGGGGACCTAGAGATGGTTGGCCACTGATTTCAGGTACTGATTAGTAAATTTGGCTGGCTAAAGTATAACCCTAAGAACAGCTATTGTTTGAGACTTTCAAGTCAGAAGGAGGCCATTAGCCACAATTTTGACTCAACCACTAGTATGAGGGGAAGCCAAGCTGACTGAAAATCACAGTGATGGTAGAGATCGGTTTCTTACACCCAGAATGGCCTGCAGCCCTGGCCTAGGCTTTAGCCCCACCTCTAGCAGGAGGAAGATGATGGGCCCTGCACAAGCCTAACCAGATTACTGTATGTACACTTAGCTGGCACAGACTGAATAATCAGAAGGCTGCCAGGGCAACTGCAGTCATCTTGGACCTGCACTCCATAGATTTCTGCCCACACCTGCAACTCTATCTCTGCCCAGACAGGGTAGAAAGGGACATGAAGCTTCATCAGCCTCTCTAGGAAACTACAGTCTAGGCATGCATGAGTTGGATTATTCCACACAGCTGTGGCTCTGTCCCTACCACTGGCAAAGGAGATGGTTGGGAGAAGCTTCCTTGGTCCTTGGGGCAATGAGGGTAGATAGAGCCTTCAGAGCTTATAACACCAATTACAATCTTGGCTCCTACTATACAACCAGCAAGGGAGAAGGGTAGGAAGTTCTAAACAAACAGAAAAACTGCACTCAGAATAAATACTCTAGAAAGCCAGATTCCAATACACCAACAAAAAATTACAATCCACATCAAGAAACAGGAAGATATGTCCCAGTTAAAAGAACATAAGCTTCCAGATGACATAAAGGAGTTGAAAGAGCTAATCATAGATGTTCAAACAAATCTCCTTAATAAATTCAACAAGATGGTTAAAGAAATTCAGGATATTAAGAAGACATTGGATGAGCACAAAGAAGAATTTGAAGGCATACATAGAAAAATAGCAGATCTTATCAGAATGAAAGGTGCAATAAATGAAATTAAAAATTGACAGGAATCTTATACTAGCAGATTTGAAGAGGCAGAAAAAAGGACTGGCAAGCTTGAAGAAAGGGCCTCTGAAAGTGAACATACAAAAGAACAGATGAAGAAAAGAATGGAAAAACTGGAAGAAGGTCTCAGGGAACTCAAGGACAGCAAGAGATGTGCAAACATATGTGTCATGGGTACCCCAGAAGTTGAAGAGAAGGGAAAAGGGGCAGAAGGAATATTTGAAGAAATAATGGTAGAAATTTCACAACCCTATTGAAGAAAATATATATCCATGTCCAAGTAGCACAACATACTCCCATCTGAAAAAATCCTAATATACCAACTCTGAGACACATTCTAATCAGAATGCCAAATGCTGAAGACAAAGAGAGAATTTTGAGAGCAGCAAGAGAACAGCAATGCATAATGTTTAAGAGATACCCAATAAGATTAAGTGCTGATTTCTCACCAGAAATCATGGAGGAAAGAAGACAGTGGTATGTTATATTTAAGAAAGTACAAGAGAAAATCTTCCAGCCAAGAATCTTATATCCAGCAAGATTGTCTTTCAAAAATGAGGGTGAGTTTAGAATATTCACAGATAAACAAAAACTGATAGAATTTGTAAAAAGAGACCAGCTTTGCAGGAAATACTAAAGGATGCGCTACAGACTGAAAAGAAAAGACAAGAGAGAGGCCTGGAAGAGAATCTAGAAATGAAGATTATGTCAATGAAAGTAACTAAAAGTGTCAAAAGTGTGGTGAAAATAAAATATGAGAGATAAAACCCACATAGTCAGGAATAAACTTAAAAAAATGATGTAATGCACTTATATTCTGAAAACTACAACTCATTGTTCAAAGAAATTTTTAAAAAGACATAAATTATTGGAAGAACATTCCATGCTCATTGAAAGACTAAAGATCATTAAGATGTCAATTCTACTCTAATTGATATACAGATTCAATGCAATCCCTATAAAAATTCCACCAGCATTTTTTTAAATAAATTGAAAACATGATTATCAAAATTTATTTGGAAGGGTAAGGGGTCCTTAAGAGCCAGAAACATCTTAAAAAGGAAAAGCAAAGTTGGAAGACTCTCCTTTCCAGATTTTAAATCATATTACCTAGCTACAGTGATAAAAAACAGCACAGTACTGGCATAAAGACAGACACATAGACCAATGGAACCAAAATGATGGTTAAAAAAGAGACCCTCACATCTATGGTCAAGTGATTTTTGACTAGCCTGTGAAACCTACCCAGCCTGGGCAGAACAGTCCATTCAACAAATGATGGTGAGAAAATTGGATATCCCCTATCTCACACCCTATACAAAAATTAAATCAAAATGAATCAAATAGATAATTATAAAAGCAAGAACCTTAAAGTTTCTAGAAGAAAATATAGGAAAATAACTTAATTACCTAGTGGTAGGTGGTGGATTCTTAAAGAGATAAGAGGAGGACTGAGATGGACTACTGATATTTAGTGTATGTAGAAGTTTTAATTAGCTTTACTGTAAAAGTGTGGAAATGTACAGAGCTGATATTAACACATTATAGTGAGTAACAGCTGTTTTATAAATGGAGATGTTGTTGAAAATGGTAGTCTAGAGATGTAAATGGCAATTGACAGAAATCTGGAGAATAATTTAGGGACTGAATAGCACAGTAAACCTAGAGGTGAATGAGAATAGTGGTTGATGGTACAGATACAAGAGTATCCTTTGTGAACTAGAGCAAATGTGCATCAGTATTGCAGGGTGGTGGGAATGTGGAGAACCAAGTGATGGAGTTTCAATTAAAGGCCATGACTACTGACAGAAAAGAAGGTCACCTTGGAATGTAATAAACTAGCTCTCCAGTCTCATCCTAATAGGAGCTGGGTGGGGAAACATCCTGAGCTTGTAAGATTTACAATGTCTGTGAATTGCAGGAAGAAAAAGAGGAACTGAGCCATTAACATTTATGACTTGTTAATTTCAGTAAAATGTAACTGTCAAGTATCTATTGTCCTTGTACATGCTCACACATATTTTCTTTGTTCTAAAGCCAATTAAAAGCCACACTTTATGAGGTGGCTGGGCTCTTCTCTCCATACTGGACAGAGAGTCCCCTGATCCCAGTTTTTCTTCTCTTTGTCTTATTCTTTCTTTCTCATCCACGGCACCGTTTTCACCGACCCAGTTCCTGAACACCAATAACCAAGGAAAAATACAACTGGAGTGACCTATGGAGTGTGGTTAACAGAAATAATGTGATATTCAAACAACTGTGCCAAAGATGTGCTGTAATAATAATGGGGCATTATGGAAAATGTGTGTCAAATGTATACTGTGGACCAGGTAATAATCAGATGATACATCTCATAATTTGTAACAATTAGTCAACAAGAGTGTGGTGTGCTGATAGAGGAGTGTTGTTTGGGATTTCTGTACATGTGCATGATTGTTTTGCAAGTTTACTACTTCTGTCATAAAAAATATATTTAAAAAATTATAATAGGGTGGGTTGGGGGAAAAATACACCAAATGTAATATAAGGAGTATAATTTGTAGTAAGATTTTGAAAATATTCTTTCATAATTTGTAACAGATGTCTCATGATAATGCAAGGTGTTGGTGGAGGATTGATGTATGGGACCCCTGTCTGATGTTATGAGTGTTTGCATTGTAAGTTCACAACTATTATTATACACTTTTTGTTTATGTAAGTTCATGTATGAGTGATATACTTCAATAAATTTTTAAAAAGTGATGGGTTGAAAAAAGATATTCCATACAATAGTAACTAAAAGAGAGCTGGAGAAGCAAAATTAATATTGGACAAAATAGATTTTAAGTGCAAAATTGTTATAAAGGAAGAAGAAAGCCATTATATATTAATAAAAGGAGCAATTCACTAAGAAGAAATAACTATTCTAAATAGTTATGCACCTAACCTCAGTGTCCCAAGATACATGAGAAACACACTGGCAAAGCTGAAGGGAAAAATATATGTGTGATGGTTAGGCTAATGTGTCAACTCGACCAAGTAGTTGTGTCCACGTGTTTGTTCCAGCAAACACTGGACTAATTGTAATACAAGAGCATTTATGGACTTCAATCACCAGTGAGTTTACTGCATGGATGGCTGATTACATCTGCATCAATCAGGGAGATTACATTATCAATGGGTGGTGCTTTTATCCAATCAGTTGAATGACTTAAAAGTGGAAGTGATTTCAAAATTCAGAGAGAATTTCCCAGCTCATTGTTGGACAGACAACTTCTCCCAGAAACTCATCAACGACCCTTCATCAGGCTTTCATCGGAGCCACTGGTTTGCAGCCTGCCTGCAGAACCTGGACTTGTGCATCCCCACGGTCGCGTGAGAGACTCTTTTAAAATTTCATATTATTGACAGATATCTCCTGCTGATTCTTTTTCCCTAGAGAACCCTGACTAATACAGCTGGTACCGGGAGTGGTTCTTGAGGAACAGAGTCTTAAACATGGGATGTCTGAGGTGGCTCTCCACTCTAGTTGGACTCACGGGTACTAATGACTCCGTTTCCAATAATGAGGTTCTAATAGTCCATGGCGTGAGCTGGCAATAGAGATACGCAAAATAGCATCATTGGATTCCCCTACTTCCATGCTTATAAGAAGCAAGGATCTGGGTGAGAGTGTTTTCAACACTTTAACAGAATTTTGTGGGGTAAAAAAATATAATGATGTTGGCTGGCTCCTCCTAGATACTCTGGATACAGTTACAAAAGAAAGGGATGAGCTAAAATCTTCAAATTGAAACTTAAATGCCGCATGAATGATATGAAAGTTTCTACGTGTGGCTTGAAAGAATATCTTGTCTCCTGTAGCCACAGACTTGAGATATCTGAGAATCAAACCCAGTCTCTCATTGTACAAGTAGCAGAATTAGAGAGGAAACTAAAATCTCAACCTCGCAGGGTTTCTGCAGTTAAAGTGAAGGCATTGATTGGAAAGGAGTGGAACCATGAGGATTGGGACGGAGACATATGGGATGATGATAATATTGGTGGGGACATTGGAACCCTAAATTCTGCTGAGACTTTACCAGATAAACCTATGATGGCCTGCCCTGTGGAGATCACACCTTCTCAGCCTTGTATCATCCAGCCTCCACCTTGCACCAGAGAGTGTGTACCTCCTCCCAGCCACGAGGCAGGTACAAACCAATCTCCAGCATGCATGGTCCAACTTCCAGTCTGCCCTGAGGAATCTGTCTTCCAACCCCTGCCTGAAGAGAATAATCCTGTCTCACCAGAAGAAAATGCAAAGGAATGCCCTAAGGTCAGTAGCCTGCAAGACATCTCTAATCCTTCTCCTTACCCAGACCCCCCACCCCTCTTATCTTCCAGACCCATTACTAGATTAAAATTACAACAGGCCCCCAAAGGTGAAGTACAAAGTGTGACCCATGAGGAAGTATGCTATACGCTGAAAGAATTGCATGAGTTTTCCAACTTATATAGACAGAAATCAGGGGAATATGTGTGGGAATGGATACTAAAGGAATGGGATAATGGTGGAAGGAATATAAAGTTGGATCAGGCTGAATTTATTGATATGGGCCCACTAAGCAGAAATTCTGGATTCAACGCTGTAGCTCAAGGGGTTAGAAAGGGCTCTAAGAGTTTGTTTGGGTGGCTGACTGAAGCATGGACCAAACGATGGCCTAGCATGTCTGATGTTGAGATGCCTGATTTGCCCTGGTATACAGGATATGAGGGGATTCAAAGATTTAGAGAGATTGGAATGCTAGAATGGATTTACCACTTGAGACCTGCCCACCCACCCCAGGAATGTCCAGAGGACACACCTTTAACCAGGACTGTGAGGAATAAATTTGTAAGACTAACTCCATCTTCTCTGAAGAGCTCTGTGGTCGCTCTTCTCTGCAGTCCAGATATTACTGTAGGGGAGGCTGTAATGGAATTGGAATCCTTAAATATTATGGGGATGATCGGATCAAGGACTGGTAAAAGTCAAGTATCAGCAGTTAATCGCCAAAGCCAAGGTAGGCGTGGCTACCGCAATGAAAGACAGATTCAAAACAGCACACAGAATAGTCTGAGTCACATGGAGTTATGGCGTTGGCTAATAGATCATGGGGTACCCAGAAGTGAAATACATGGGCAATCTACTAAATTTCTTCTGGATCTGTATAAGCAGAAGAGTTCTAGGTCAAGTGAACAAAATCCTAACTCTAATTACAGACGCAGAGAATCATGGCCCCTTAATCAGTTCCCAGACTTGAGACAGTTTACAGAACCAGAGCCCCTTGAATGAGGGGAAGGCCAGGTCCCCTTGGGGAAGGATCCTGTTAAACTGCCAAAAATTTATACATTTAATATTCCTCCCACCTTTCCCCAGGGAGACCTATGGCCTTTTGCCAGAGTAACAGTGCATTGGGGGAAAGGAAATCATCAGACATTTCAGGGATTATTAGACACTAGCTCAGAAGTCACATTAATTCCAGGAGACCCAAAACGTCACTGTGGTCCACCAGTCAGAGTAGGGGCTTATGGAGGTCAGGTGATTGATGGAATTTTAGCTCAGGTCCATCTCACAGTGGGTCCAGTGGGTCCCCAGACCCATTCTGTGGTTATTTCTCCAGTTCCAGAATGCATAATTGGAATAGACATACTCAGTAACTGGCAGCATCCCCACATTGGATCACTGACTCATGGAGTGAGGGCTATTATGGTTGGAAAGGCCAAGTGGAAGCCTCTAGAACTGTCCCTGCCTAGCAAAATAGTAAATCAAAGGAAATACTGGATTCCTGGAGGTATTGCAGAGATTAGTGCCACCATTAAGGATTTGAAGGATGCAGGGGTGGTGATTCCCACCACATCCCCATTCAACTCTCCTATTTGGCCTGTGCAGAAAACAGATGGACCTTGGAGGATGACAGTAGATGATCGTAAACTTAACCAGGTGGTGACTCCAATTGCAGTTGCTGTCCCAGATGTGGTATCATTGCTTGAGTAAATCAACACTTCCCCTGGTACCTGGTATGCAGCTGTTGATCTGACAAATGCTTTTTTCTCAATTGCCATTAGTAAGGACCACCAGAAACAGTTTGCTTTCAGCTGGCAAGGCCAGCAGTATATTTTCACTGTCCTGCCTCAGGGGTATATCAACTCTCCAGCCCTATGTCATAATATTGTCCACAGGGACCTTGATCATCTCTCCCTCCCACGAGACATCACACTGGTCCATTATATTGATGATATCATGTTGATAGGACCTACTGAGCAAGAAATAGCAAAGACTCTAGATTTATTGGTAAGGCATTTGCGTGAGAGAGGATGGGAGGTAAATCCAACAAAAATACAGGGTCTTTCCACCTCAGTGAAATTTCTAGGTGTCTAGTGGTGTGGGGCCTGTCGAGATATCCCTTCTAAAGTAAAGGATAAGCTGTTGCACCTGGCCCCTCCTACGACCAAAATGGAGGCACAATGCTCAGTTGGCTTCTTTGGAGTTTGGAGACAACACATTTCTCATTTGGGTGTGTTACTGTGGCCCATTTACTGAGTGACCAGAAAAGCTGCTAGTTTTGATTGAGGACTGGAACAAGAGGAAGCCCTGCGACAGGTCCAGGCTGCTGTGCAAGCTGCATTACCACTTGGACCATATGTTCCAGCAGATCCAATGGTACTGGAAGTTTCAGTGGCAAATAAAGATGCTGTCTGGAGTCTTTGGCAGGCCTCTATAGGGGAATCACAATGCAGACCCTTAGGATTTTGGAGCAAAGCCTTGCCATCCTCTGCAGATAACTACTCCCCTTTTGAGAAGTAGCTTTTGGCTTGCTACTTGGTCTTAGTAGAGACTGATGCTTAACCATGGGCCATCAAGTTACCATGAGACCTGAGTTGCCTATCTTGAGCTGGATATTGTCTGACCCACCAAACCATAAAGTTGGGCATGCACAGCAGCACTCCATAATAAAGTGGAAGTGGTATATACGAGATAGGGCTCGAGCAGGTCCTGAAGGCACAAGTAAGTTACATGAGGAAGTGGCCCCAAATGCCCATGGTCACCACCCCTGCCATGTTACCTCCTCTTTCCCAGCCCATGGCTTTGGCCTCTTGGGGAGCCCCTTACAATCAGTTGACTGAGGATGAGAAAACTTGGGCCTGGTTTACAGATGGTTCTGCATGATATGCAGGTACCACCCGAAAGTGTACAGCTGCAGCACTGCAGCCCTTTCCTGGGACATCCTTGAAGGATAGCGGTGAGGGCAAATCCTCCCAGTGGGCAGAGCTTTGAGCAGTGCATCTAGTTGTTCATTTTGCTTGGAGGAAGAAATGGCCAGAGGTGTGTTTGTACACTGATTCATGGGCTGTTGCCAATGGTTTGGCTGGATTGTAAGGGACTTGGAAGGAACATGATTGGAAAATTGGTGACAAGGAGGTCTGGGGAAGAGCTATGTGGATAGATCTTTCTGAATGGGCCAAAAACATGAACATATTTGTGTCCCACATGAATGCTCACCAGAGGGTGACTTCAGCAGGGGAAGAGTTTAATAATCAAGTGGATAAGATGACCCACTCTGTGGCTAATGCTCAGCCTCTTTCCCCAACCACTCCTGTCATTGCCCAATGGGCTCATGAACAAAGTGGCCATGGAGGTAGGGATGGAGGTTATGCATGGGCTCAGCAACATGGACTTCCCCTCACCAAGGCTGACTTGGCTACAGCCACTGCTGAAAGCCCAATCTGCCAGCAGCAGAGACCCACACTTAGCCCCAGAAATGGCACCATTCCTTGAGGTGACCAGCCTGCTACCTGGTGGCAGGTGGACTACATTGGGCCACTTCCATCATGGAAGGGGCAGTGATTTGTTTTAACTGGAATAGACACATACTCTGGCTATGGGTTTGCATTTCCAGCATGCAATGCTTCTTTCAAAACTACCATCTGTGGACTTACTGATTGTCTTATCTACCACCGTGGCATTCCACACAACATTGCTTCTGATCAAGGAACCCATTTCACAGCAAATGATGTGCGGGAATGGGCACATGCCCATGGAATTCACTGGTCTTACCATGTTCCCCATCACCCTGAAGCAGCTGGATTAATAGAACGGTGGAATGGCCTTTTGAAGGCTCAATTATGGTGCCAACTAGGTGGCAATACCTTGCAGGGCTGGGGCAATGTTCTCCAGGAGGCTGTGCATGCTCTGAATTAGCATCCTTTCTATGGTGCTGTTTCTCCCATTGCCAGGATTCATGGGTCCAGGAATCAAGGGGTGGAAATGGGAGTGGCACCACTCACTATTACCCCTAGTGACCCACTAGGAAAATATTTGCTTCCTGTCCCTGAAACCTTAAGCTCTGCTGGTCTACAGGTTTTAGTCCCAAGAGGAGGAGTTCTGCCACCTGGGAACATAACAGTGATTCCATTGAACTGGAAGTTAAGACTGCCACCTGGCCACTTTGGGCTCCTCTTACCTGTGAATCAACAGGCAAAGAAGGGAATTACTGTACTGGCTGGGGTGACTGATCCTGACTATCAAGGGGAAATAGGACTACATCTACATAATGGGGGTAAAGAAGAGTTTGCCTGGAATGTAGGGGATCCTCTAGGGCATCTCCTAGTCCTGCCATGCCCTGTGATTAAAGTCAATGGAAAATTGCAACAAACCAATTCAAGCAGGACTAACAATGGCCCAGAATCTTTGGGAATGAAAGTTTGGGTCACCCCAACAGCAAAGAATCACGGCCAGCTGAAGTGCTTCCTGAAGGTAACGGAATGGGTAGTGGAAGAAGTTAGTGATAAATATGAACTTTTTAAAAATTTCATATTATTGACATATATCTCCTGCTGATTCTGTTTCCTGAGAGAACCCTGACTAATACATATTAATACATATTAATACATAATAAATATGAACTGGTCACATGACCAGTTACAGAAATGAGGACTATGATGGTCATGAACCCTTCTTCCATATTTCGTTATGAGTATGATTGTATATGTACACAAATGAATTTCTTTGTTTACTTCCCCAATCTTTTCCCCTACCATGAAAAGTTATATTAATCCCACATCATAATACTTAAGTATGTCGAGTTTAAGAGTGACTATCATCCAAGGACTTGCACCATGTTCTTTGGGGAATTAATGCATTTCCGGTTGTACGTAGGGGAGTTGAACATTGTTAGGCATAAATATATATTTATGTTTATTATTGTTTTTACTTAGAGACTAAGTATGGTTTAGAGTAATGTGCATGATTGCCGAGTTGAAAAGGGGTGGACTGTGATGGTTAGGCTAATGTGTCAACTCGGTCAAGTAGTTGTGTCCAGGTGTTTGTTCCAGCAAGCACTGGGCTAATTGTAATACAAGAGCATTTATGGACTTCAATCACCAATGAGTTTACTGCATGGATGGCTGATTACATCTGCATCAATCAGGGAGATTACATTATCAATGGGTGGTGCTTTTATCCAATCAGTTGAATGACTTAAAAGTGGAAGTGATTTCAAAATTCAGAGAGAATTTCCCAGCTCGTTGTTGGACAGACAACTTCTCCCAGAAACTCATCAATGACCCTTCATTGGGCTTTCATTGGAGCCACTGGTTTGCAGCCTGCCTGCAGAACCTGGACTTTGCATCCCCACGGTCACATGAGAGACTTTTTTAAAATTTCATATTATTGACATATATCTCCTGCTGATTCTGTTTCCTGAGAGAACCCTGACTAATGCAATATGTCTCTACAATAATATTTGCACACTTCAATACACTGCTTTTGGTATTGGATATAACATCTGAACATAGGATAAATATAGAAACAGAGAAGTTGAATGGTATGATAAATGAACTAGACCGAACATATCTATAGAGCATTGCACCCCAAAACAGCAGGATATACACTCTTTTCAAGTGCTTATGGATCTTCAAAAGAGATTATATGTTGGCTTACAAGATGACTCTCATTAAATTTTAAAAGACAGAAATTATAAAAATCGCTTTCTCTGATCATAATGGAATGAAGCTGGAAATCAATAATGAACAGAAAAAGGGGAAAATAATAAATATATGGAGATCAAACAACACTCTTTTTTAATTAGGCTAGTAATTTAATAAGGTAGGGTGGGAAAAGAAATGGGAGAAAATAATAGATCATGGATCCCAAATGGAGGAAGGGGCTGCAGAGTGATAAAGTAGGCTCACTTACAGACTACAGTTTCCCACAATAGATTATAATGCCCAGGTTTTAAATGCATGTTGACCCATTCATGGGGTTCATGGTTAAAGCAGAGGGCAGACGGAAAGAACAGGCGTTAAAAGGCAAGGGAGTGCCTGTTTGGCCTTTGTACTTGCTTTTTTGTGTTTGTTTGTTTTGTTTTCACTTTTTAAATTTTATAAACATACTTTCATTATCTAACTATTACAGAGAATATATAGGGGATTCCCATATGCCCTGCTCCCCACACCTCCAACATTTTCCCACATTAACAACATCTTTCATCATTGTGGTACATTCATTGCAATTGATAAACATTTTGGAGCATTGCCGCTAAGTGTGGATTATAGTTTATATTGTAGTTTACACTCAAACAACACACTCTTAAAGAACCAGTGGATCAAAGATGAAATTGCAAGATAATTCAACAAATATCTTGAGATGAATGAAAATGACAACATAACATATCAAAAGCTATGGGACTCCGCAAAGGCAGTGTAAAGACAGAAATATATAGACCTAAATGCTTACATGAAACAAAACAAGAAAGAGCTAAAATTGATGATCTAACTACACACCTGGAAGGCCTAGAAAAAGAACAGCAAACAAATCCCAAACAAAGCAGAAGGAAAGAAATAGTAAAGATCAGAGCAAAAATAAATGAAATTGAAAACAAAACAATAGAGAGAATCAATAAAACCAAAATTTGGTTCTTTGAGAAGATCAACAAAACTGACAAGCCCTTAACTAGACAGACAAAGATAAAAAAGAGAAGACACAAATAAATAAAACCAGAAATGAGAGGGGGACATTACCACTGACCCATAAAAGTAAGAGAGATCATAAGAGGATATTATGAACAACTGTATGCAAAAAAAAAAAACAAACAAACAAAAAAAAAAAAGCAAGACAAAACAAAACTAGAAAATGCAGATGAGATGGACAAATTCCTAGAAACACATCAACAATGTACACTGATTTTAAAAGAAATAGAAGATCTCAAAAATCGAATCACAAGTGAAGAGATTGTAACAGTCATCAAAAACCTCCCAAAGATGGAAAACCTGGGACCAGATTGCAACACAGGTGAATTCTACTAGTCATTAAAAGATGAGCTAATACCGATCTTGCTCAAGCTCTTCCAAGATATTTAACAGGAAAGAACACTACGAAACTCATTCTATGAAGCCAGCATCACCCTAATATCAAAATTAGATAAATATACTCTGGAAAAAGAAAATTATAGATCAATATATCTAATGAATATATATGCAAAAATCCTCAAGGAAATACTTACAAACAGAATCCAAAAGCACATTAAAATAATTATACACCATGATCAAGTGGGTTCTCACAGGGGTATGCAAGGTTGGTTCAACACAAGAAAATCAATTAGTGTAATAAACCATTTTGATAAATTGAAGATAATTCATGTGATCCTCTAAATTGATGCAGATTGAGAGGTGAGGAATTTTCTTGTATGAATATCTGTCCTTTGTTTATTATTATTACTGAAGTAATGAAAATGCTCTAATAATGATTGACTTGATGAACACAAAACTATGTGATTATAACAAATATCATTGATTTGTACACTTTGGATGAATTTTATGTATATTAATCAATAAATATACAATAAAATTAAATTGTAAAAAAAAATTTAAAGTAAAATCTTATTGACTTCAAATGACATTGTTAAGAGAATGAAAGGAAAAGGTAAAGATTGGGAGAAAATATTGGTATATCATATATCTGAGAAATGTGTAATATGTAAAGAACTCTGTGAACACAATAATAAAAAAACAACCAATTGCAAAATAAGGGAAAGATATTTTAAATATAAAGAAGAAAGAGCTAAAATCAAAGTTCTAACTGTGTAACTGGGGGAATTAGAAAATTAACAACTAAATAAACCCAAAGGAAGTGGAAAGATGGAAATAACAAAGATTAGAGCAGAGTTAAATGAAACTGAAAATAAGAAAGCATAAAAAAAAAAAATCCAGAAGCTGGTTCTTTGAGAAGATTAATAAAATTGACAAACTCTTAGCTAGACTAACAAAGGAAAAAAGAGAGAAGATACAAATATATTAAGTAAGTAACAAGGAGGGGGATATCACCACTGACTCCACTAAAATAAAGAGTGTCATAAGAGAATAATTTGAAAAATTGTATGTCAAAAGATGGATAATTTAGAGGAAATGGACAAAATCCTAGAAACACACAAGCAACTTGCATTGATGAAAGAAGAAATCAATAAACTCAACAGTCCAATCATAAGTAACAAGATTGAATTAGTCATTAAAAACCTCCCAAATAAGAAGAGCCCAGGACCATATGGCTTCACAGGTGAATTCTACCAAGCATTTTGGAAAGAACTAACACCAATCCTGCTTAAACTCTTCCAAAAAATAGAAGTGCAGGGAACATTGCCTAACTCATTCTTTGATGCCAAAACACCATAATACCAAAGCCAGAGACACCACAGGAAAGGAGAACTATAGACCAATCTCTCTAATGAATCTAGATGCTAAAATCCCCAAAATAATATTTGCTAATCGTATTCAACAACACATCAAATGAATTATACCCCATGACCAAGTGGGTTTCATCCGTGTTATGCAAGGATGGTTCAACATAAGAAAATCAATCAATGTAATACACCACATGAAGAGATTGAAAGGAAAAAAAAAGCATGATTATCTCTGTAGATATAGAAAAAGCAATTGAACAAAATAAAGCAAACTTTCCCGATTAAAACAATTCAACAACAACAAAAAAGGGATAGAAGGAAACTTCCTCAAAGTGATAAAGGGTATATGTTTTAAAAACACAGCTAGCATTATATTCAATAGTAAAATCCTAAAAGCTTCCCCTCTAAGATCTGGAATAAGACAAGGAAGCTCACTGTCACCACTGTTACTTAACATTGTGTTCGAAGTACTTGCTCAACCACTTAGGCAAGAAAAGGACATAAAGGCATTCAAATAGAAAAGGAAGAAGTAAAAATTTCACTATTTCCAGACCATATGATCCTATACCTCAAAAGCCCTGAGACATTTACAACAAAGTTTCTAGAGCTTATAAATGAGTTCAGTAAAGTGGCAGCTTGTAAGATTAATGTGTAAAAATCAGTAGCCTTTCTGTACATCAATAATGAACAATATGAGGAGAAAATAAAGAAAAATTCCCATTTACAATAGCAACTAAAAGAATCAAATACCTAGGATTAAATTTTACTAAAGATGTAAATGACATGTATGCAGAAAACTACACAATAACTGTTAAAATCAAAGAAGACATAAATAAATGGAAGAATATTCTCTGTTCATGGATAGGGAGACTAAAGATCACTAGGTGGTCTATCCTACCCAAACTGACTGACAGATTTAATACAATCCCAATAAAAATTACCACTGAATTGGAAGAGCTTTGAAATGTATTTGGAAGTGTAAGGGTCCCTGAAGAGCCAAAGACATATTAAAAAAGAAAGTCAAAATTGTAGGAATCACACTACCTGACTTTAAAACATACTATAAAGCTACAGTGGTCAAAACTGCATGATGTTGGCACAAAGATAGACATACTGACCAATGGAAGTGAATTGAGAGTTCTGATATAGATCATATGCAGTCAACTGATATTCAACAAAGCCACCAAGCACACTCACTAGGAGAAAATGGCCTCTTCAATTAATGGTGCTTGGAAAAATGGATATCCATATCCAAAAATTGAGAGAGGAACACCATCTCACACCTTACACAAAAATTAACTCAAGATGGTTCAAAGATTTAAATATAAGAGCCAAGATCATAAACATCTTGTACAATAATGTAGGGAAGCTTCTACAAGATCTTGTATTAGGAAATGGTTTCATGAATTTTATACCCAAATACAAGAAATGAAAGAAAGAAATTGATAAAAGGGACCTCCTTGAAATTAAAAACTTTTGCATGTCAAAGGAATTTGTCAAGAAAGGGAAAAGTCAGCCTACTCAAAGGGAGAAAGTATTTGGTTACCATATATCTGATAAGGCCTAATATCCAGCATATATATAAAAAATCCTGCACTTCAAAATTAAAAAGACAAACAACCCATTTTAAAAATGGGCAAGTGATTTGAATAGACACTTCTCCAAAGAAGAAATACAAATGTCTAAAAAGCACATGAAAAAGGTTCAACATTACTAGCTATTAGGGAAATGCAAATCAAAAGTACAATGAGATATCATCTTACACCCATTAGACTGGCAGCTATTAAAAAACAGAGGACTACAAGTTTTGGAGAGGATGTGGAGGAATGGGAACCCTTATCAACTGATGGGAATGCAGAATGGTGTTACCATTGTAGAGGACATTCTGGCGGTTCCTCAGGAAGCTAACTATAGAACTACTATACAATCCAGCAATCCTACTACTGTGTATATACCTAGAAGAATTGAGAGCAGGGACATGAACAGATATATGGACACTAATGTTCATAGTGGCATTATTCACTATTGCCAATAGTTGGAAACAACCCATATATCCATCAACAGATGAATGGATAAAAATCACTGGTATATACAAAGAAAGAAATATTATTCATCTGTGAGAAGTAATGCAGTATTAACACATGGGAAAACATGGATGACTCTTGAAGACTTTATGTTTAGTGAAGCCAGCCAGGCACTTAAGGAAAAATATTACATTACCTCACTGATATGAATTGAGCAAATTGAGCAGAATTACAGAGCTAGAATCTGAAAGATAGGTTTACCCAAGACAGAAAGGGAGTAGAGGGTTGTGGGTCAACACCCATATAGGCAAAATCCATGATAAGGAGTAAGGGTGTGTTTGTGCAGTGATGGGCATGGTAATGGTGCAGTGATTCTACTGGGTTGGGCTGTGTTGTTTGTCTGTGAGTTGGGGTAAGGTGGGGGAGTTGCACTGACCATGGAAATGTGGGGAGGGTTGGGGAGAGAGCAGATGATCTCTGGGTATTGTGGTTATGTGGTTGAAACTACAACATTGAGAATGCTTTTTTTTTGGCAAATATAGCAGAGTACAGTTACTGGTTTAGGGTGTTGGATGTGGGGGTATGTGAGACAGGGCACACCTGTGTTGGGCTTCCAGGCAGTATGTGAGTGTTCATCTTATCATTGTGCATTGTATCAGTGGGTGGAGACCAACACAATGAATGGGAATGTGTTGTACTTCCTTCCTGGGGAGTCCTGCTCTGTTCTCAAATAACAGGGTGGGAGTCTCTCTAGAGAATAGGCAGTGCCTAATAGATGAGAACAGGCCAGTATGTCAAACCCTCAATGTTGTTGCAAGTAACTATGAATCTTGTTTTTCAAGGAGTGAAGCTTGGTGATTGCAATGGGTCCTGAGGGATGGGAGAAGGAGGAATAGAATAGATGGAACATTGGGCATTTTTGTAGTGTTGGAATTGTTCTACATGATCTTGCAATGATGAATACAGGCCATGTTAAATTTCATCAAACTTTATAAAAGTGTATGGTCCAAAATATAAACCAACTGGAAAAAAGACTTTGACCAAAATGGGGAAAAGGTAAATACAAATGAGCTCATATGGCTAAGAGACTTCAAAGTGAGTTGGGAGGTCATTGCAGAGGTTACATCTATGCCTGTCTCAGGAGGATCTCATTGACTGCCAAAGTAAATATTGCCTCAAAGAGCTGAGATATACAGACACTATAGACAGGGTAGACAGCCCTTTGAGTTTGGTGCCCTACCAGCGGGCCCTACTTGGGAACATATGCTCCCCAGTGGGACAGAGTTGGACTCAGTTGTGGTTTCCCTACAAATGGCATTTCTGCCCCTTCTATTTGAACCTACAGCTAGTGCTAGTGTTCATAGGTGTAAGTCCAATAGACTTAAATCTTTGGACTGTCCATATGCTAGCTGGGCCCTGAATCTCAAAGGAGTTGCAACACCTACTTTCCAGTTCAATGGACTCACCCAGGACAACTAACAAGGAAATGATGATGGACAATGACTATTCCAAGGGACAGAGAGTCTACAACTGCAAGCAAGATAGTCCCATCTACCAGCCCTATGTTATCTAAGCCCCATCTCAATTAAAGGAAGAGTGGGCTTCATCATCCCAGAATACTCAGGATTGAGGAATGAATGATGTACTAAAGTAAATTTATTTTTATTCTCCTATAGACTGATTGTTATTCTAGAAATTTAAGAATTTTTATCACTGATGTGGAAACAGTGACCACCGTGGTCTTGAGTGGGGGATGGGGGAAAATAAATGTAATATTGGGGCTTTTTTGGGCCAGTGGAATTGTCTTGAATGATGTTGCAATGACAAATGCAGGCCATCATATATTTTGTCATGACTTACAAAATTGTGTGCAGAGAATTTAAACTATAATGTAAAATATAATTCATAATTAGTGGCAATGCTCCAATATGTGTTCATCAATTTTTTCAAAAGTCGCACACTAATGAAGGACATTGTTCATATGGGTAAGTGTGGGTGTGGTAGGAAAAGTGGCATATGGGAAACCTCTACATTTTTTATGTAGCATTTATGTAATCTAAGTATCTTTAAAAATTATTATAATACAAAAAGATGCAGTATTCTATAAACTCAGCTCTGATGTGTTTTTTTTCTCAATGTCATGTATCATTATTGTTCACATTTCCACCATTGTTGCGGCCGGCAGAAAGAAACCCAAATGGCACTTTTGGGGGTATGGATGAACAAAGTTTTATTATTCACGGGCCCAGAGGAGAATCAAGTCTTCAAAAATCTGAGCCCCATTTTCTGATTTTCATAAGTTTATATAGGAACACTAAGCAGGCAAATTCCTGAGCAAGTGGGCAGGCAGGGTTTTAAAAGCAGAAAAGCAAGATTAGATTATCTTCCTAAAAGCAGAAGGCCATTAGGGAGGAAAAGAGTCATTATCTGTTTAGAGTTGTAAATTTCAATTCAAAAGGGCAGGCAGGAGTGCTTATCTTCCTGATACCATGGAGAAAAAAGTGGGGGAGGAGGGGAGAAAGGGACAGGGCCCCAGGGGAGTTTATTTTCCTAAAGCTGTGTGTTTCAGCTGGAGAGGGGATAGGGTCCTGACACTTCCCTTATCATCCCCCCCTTTTGATGCCCTCATAATTCTTTATGCGGCTTCATCTGCTAACATGGGATTTTTCTATAGTCCCCAAGGGCTGATATTTAACATGAGGTATTACTTGGTGTTTTAAGGCGTTTAAACGGGAAGTGATGTATTGTGTTAGGTACTGTAGAATGCATGGCCTGAAAGTTAAGAGGAAAAAGATTGAGGCAATTACTGGCATAAATGGCAAAATCCAGGAGAGGAGATACTGGAAGTAGTACCTGTTGGCAGATGCCTGGTATACACGGTTTAAACGGTCTTCGGCTTGTTCTTTTAGTAGGGCCACTTTGTCCTTAACTATTCCTGAGGAGTTTGCATAGAAACAGCATTCTTCCCCCAGGGCCTGACAGATCCACCCTGAACCTGCTCACCAGTGAGCAAGTCTAATCCGCACCTGTATTGTGAAACCACTTCTGCCAATGAGGCTATCTTGTCTTGCAACATGTTGAGAGCCCCTGATATTTCTTCTTCGAGGTCATTTGATATTTCCCACGCTAGTGTTTGTAAGTCCTCCTGACCAACTGTGAATGAGGCCCCCACTACTGCTGCACTCCTGACTATTCCTAGTCCTAAGAGTTTTGGAATTGCTTATATTGCTCCTTTCTCTCAGGAGAGTTCTCCATGCAATTCATCTCTATACACCGAGGATGATCATACTGGCCAAGCCAGGTAGCAGATACCCTGACCATCCTGGGATAGGCACCTGTAAGCATTGGTGCCACAGACACAGATGGTGGCATTTTTACCATTAGCCAGTTTTCCTGGGAGTTTGGTTCTGTGGCCTGGGAGGGGCCTGGTTCCTGCTGCAGAGCTGTCATGGGTCAGGAGGGTTACGTTCCATGGGATAGGTATGGGGAAGTTGGTTAGACTGGAAGAAGTGCATAGCTAGCAGGAAGCAGCTATGTCAGGTTGAGATTCCTTTAGGAGTTGGTGGAAATTTTGAAGCTGGTTCAAAAGAATATTGTGGGGGGCTGCTCTAACTTTGGATTTTAGTGTCTAGGTGGCTTCACTGATATTTTTCATCAGGGTTTTCTCTGGAGGTTGGGTTACTGGGATCAGTTGGACCAGTATGAAGTCCCCTGGGTCCCACCCCGATGGGTTGTATTTTCCAATTCCTAGTTTTAGTCCTGTTTGGACCTTTAAAAAGGTATTTTCTGATCTGATGGTTATGTTTAATACGGTGAGTTTTATAGGGTCACAGGTTTCTATGCCACACTCTGCTGGGCTGGGGATTTTCTGTTGGAGATATGGAGAAGTTGTTGGGATCCCCTTCCAGGGAGCAGTGGCACCTACCAATAAGCTCCAAGAGTGGCAGAAATCCTCCATGCTTTTAGAGGTCTCAGCAGAGGTATTTGTCATAACTCCCATAGTTGCAAATCTTACACCTTCTCTTGGGGGGCAGGTATTGGGGCATGGGGGTATGGGGCAACCAGCAAAGTGTAAGGAGCATGACCTTGCATTGCCCTGCAAGTGTCAAATATTACAGAGGCTGAAGTTGCACCTGCTGAGAACGGGACTGAAGCTTTCAGCATGGATTGTTTGCCCCAGCTTTGACTACTTTGTTGGTGCCAAAGATTCTGGGTGTGGGTATTGGCTCCTAGGGAGGGGGCAAGGGAGGAAAGGACAAGCAAGTCAAGGCACAGAAACATCCTATTATATACCAGTAAGCAATTGCAATTAGGGCTCTATTCACAACAGTCCAGTCTGCAGGGGCCACAGCAATGAGTCCAACCCCAAATACCAAGATGAGCAGGCTGTATAAGAACAGGATCCACCAGGAGCAGGGGTCCATTCAACAGGCATTTTAAGAGGTTGCTGGTTGGGGATCCTGGGTGACTCGCATTCTCAAGGGGTGGCTGGGTACAGATTGGGCTGTCCAGCTGTCCTGCTCTTTATCGAGGTGTGCCTTCTTGACCCTGGAATGATGGATTCAAGGGATGATGCCTGCAACCCTGACTTGGTTTCACTTCTGTGAAGTCTACTGTGATATTCTCAAAGGGGGCTGTCCCCATGTCCTGGACACCTGCCAGAGTACTGGGGCCCTGCAAGGGGTTGTTTTTGGCACAAATTTGGCACTGGCTGCTGATGGTGGCACAGAGAGAAGTAAGCCAGGCTATGTAGTAGTATCTCCTGAGCAAGTCTTCTAGCGCAGTTTCCCTAGGTGGGTGAGTTGGTGATATCACTGGATGAGGGCATGAGCTGTTCCTTTTGGTACAAAAATCCAGTCATCCAGGAGCAGCCAAGTTCCTTCAGGGGTTCAGCTTCCCCCTTCTCTTTCAGCCCACTCTGTTCTTCCTGGGTATAGCTTAGTTGATTAGTCTCTTGTCCTAAGAGGGATATCTGCAGTGTTAATTCTGGGAATCGTATTCTGTGGGTTCCTTCAGCCACTTGCCAAGCTGCTTTGTTGGCTTGACTGTTACCTTGAGTGAACATGCCCATTCCTTTCTCATGAGCCTGGCAGTGGATGATGGCAACTTTGTCTGGTTTCCAGATTGCTTCTAATAGTTGGAGGATTTCTTGTTTGTTTTTTATTTCTTTTCCCCCTCCGGTTAGGAGACCTCTTTCTTTATAAATTGCCCCATGGATATGTACAGTAACAAATGCATACTTAGAGTCAGTGTAAATGTTTATTACTTACCTGGCAGCTAGCAGCAGGGCTTGAACCTGTGCCCAGAGTTCTGCCTTTTGCACAGACCATCCCCACAGTAGAGATGCTGCTTCCACCACCCATTTGGTAGTGGTGACTGCATATCCAACAAGCTTTTCCCCATTTTTAACAAGACTGCTCCCATCTGTAAATAGTGTCTGATCTGGAGAAGGGAGCATGTTGTCTTGGAGGTTGGGGTGACTGGTATAAACTTTTTCAGTCACTTCGACACAGTGATGTTCAGGAACCCCTTCCTCATCTGGCAAATGGTGGCAGGGTTTAGACTGTGCACCATTTCTATTGTCACTATGGGGTTTTCACAGAGTAAACCATGGTAATGAGTGAGCCAGGGATTCGATATCCACTGATGCCTGTATGAGTTCATTAGGGCAGTGACTGCGTGTGGCACCATCACATGAATTGCTTGTCTGAGAGTTAATTTCTTGGCTTCTTTGACAAGGGTTACAGTTGCTACCAAGGCTTTCAGGCAGGGTGGCCACCCTGCAGCCACGGAGTCCAGCTGCTTGGAAAGGTAAGCAATAAGTCTTTGCCAGGGACCAACTGTTTGTGTGAGAACCCCCAATGCTACTTATTCTTTCATGCATGAACAGGATAGAGTGTTGAGTTACATCTGGGAACACCAAGGCATGGGCTCGGCCGAGTTGTCTTTTGATGTTTCCAAAGGCCCACTGTTGAGCTTCTCCCAAGGCAAGAGGCTCTTTTTCTGGAACCACCAGGACTTCATAAAGTGGCTTGGCCATGGCTACAAACCTGGCAATCCAGATGCAGCAGAACACTGCAGCCCCGAGGAACTCACGAAACTTTCTTTTTGTGGTGGGGGTAGGAATGGTGCAGATCACTTTCTTTCATTCAGGTCCAAGTGTCCAGTGCCCTTGTGTGATGCTGAACCCCAGGTACTTGACCTGCTGTTTACAGATCTGGTCCTTTCTCCAAGACACTTTGTACCCAGTCTGTGTTAGAAGTTGTAGGAGAGTCTGGGTTCCTTTCCAGCAGTCCTCTTCCATTTCACTGGCAAGTAGGAGGTCATCTATATATTGTAAGAGGGCACACCTGCAGTGTTCCTGGGGGTAGGTGGCCAATTCTGCTACCAAGGCTTCCAGGAAAATGGTAGGGGAGTTTTTGAAGCCCTGAGGGAGCCAGGTCCATGTTAGCTGAGTTTTCTGCCAGGTTTTGGGATCTTCCCATTCAAAGGTAAACAGAGGCTTGCTCAGGAGGGCCAGTCACAGGTAGAAGAATGCATCTTTCAGGTCCAGGCAAGTGAACCAGGTGGCTTCAGGTGGCAGCTGTCCTAACAATGTGTATGGGTTGGGAACAACCTGATGTAAGGTGAGAGTGGTGTTGTTAATGGCTTGTAAATCCTGAACCGGTCGATATCCAGTCCCATCTCAATTTTTAATTGCAATAATGGGGTGTTCCAAGGTGACTGGCATTCGATTAGAGTCCCCTCTCTGTTCAGGCAATCTGTATGTTCAACTATGCCCAATTTCTGTTCACAAGGATTGAATACTGCCTCTACCAGACCAGGACCATTCCAGGCTTCAGGTCGATGATGATGGGTACATGGTTCTGTGCCATTCCTGGTGGGATTTTTTCCTGCCCAAACCTGAGGGGAAAGTTCCAACTGTTTTTCCAGATTCTGACCTGAACTTTCTATGCTTTGGAGCACTGTGACAAGGAGAGTGAGGCCTGTCCCGAGGCTTAAGCTTGCTGGCCCTTCAGGTTTGAAGTAATCTGGGCTCCCAGTTTGGTTAAGAGGTCCCTACCAAGCAGGGGAAATGGGCATTCAGCCAAGTACAAAAATTCATGAGTCACTTCATGGCCACTGAGTTGCCAGTTCTTGACTGGCAAAAAGGCCATTGGCTTGACTGGTCCCCAGCCACTCTTATGATATTAGCGGTTTTTCCACTGAAGGGGGTGATGGGGGTTGTGACCACAGAATGTTCAGTGCCAGTGTCCACCATGAAAGTCATTGACTGGCCCTCAACTTGTAGTTTGACCATGGGCTCATGGGGGTCAAGTTCCAGTGAGCCTGGTCACCCCAATTCAGGGTTGAGCCCTGCCAACCCGATCAGATAGTCTTGGGGCTCAGGTTAGTATTTCCCTTTAGGGATGTTCCCTCTATGTGCTTGAGTCTTTTGGGGGCACTCATTTTTCTACTGTCCACTTTCTTTGCAATAGGCACATTGGTCTCTGGCCAGAGACACCCTTCTCATACTTGTCCCCCCTTTTCAAGGTGTTGCTTCTCATCTTGTGCGGTCAGGATTTCCCAATGCTGCTGCCAGTAGGGAGGCTTGAAGTTTTATTTGCTTCTTGGCTTCTCATTTGGTGGATTCTTCTTGATTGATGAATATTTTGTTGGCAACTTCCAGTAGTTGAGAAATGGCCATGCCTGGGAACCCTTCTAATTTTTGGAGCTTTCTTTTAATGTCTGTTCTTGCCTGTGCAACAAAGGCAGCATTCACCATCCTCTGGTTTTCTGGAGCTTCTGGGTCAAAAGAAGTGTAGATTCTGAAGGCCTCACAAAGCCATTCATAGAAATCTCCCAGAGATTCTTCAGGCTTTTGAGTAACTAATGTTGCCTTTGTCATGTTTGTGGGTCATTTTGCCCCCTCGGACCCCTCAGAGGAGTACTTCTCGATATTGCTGGAATGTTGAAGACCCAGTTTTGCTGGGCTTCTGATGCCACTTCTCGTGCCCAATATGGCTTTCATCAGAATCCATCATCTCTCCTCTGTATTAAACAGAGTCAGGAGGATTTGGCAGCAATCATCCCAAGTAGGATGATGGGTTTGGAAAATTGATTCCATGAGATCAATAAGGGTCTGGGGCTTTTCCAAGTAGGAAGGGGTGTGGTTCTTCCAATTTAAGAGGTCTGTAGTTGTGAAGGGCTGGTAGTATAATACAGGCTTCCTGGGTTGGATGGTCCCATTCTCACCAATCCGGGCCGGACCTTGTGTTTCCTGGAGGGGTATCTGTAATGCAGTTTATGCCAACCAGAGCCTCCTTGCTAGTGGGGTTGCAGGGCTTTCCTCAGAGGGGGTCGATGTGCCTGGAGGGACCAAAGGTGGTGGTGTTTCTGGGAGATCTGTCTGCACACCCAGGCTAGAAGTAGAGACTGGAGGTGGGGGCTTTTTGGGAGATTTGCCTGCACTTCTGGGCTAGGAGGAAAGGCTAGAGTAGCTGGAGCATATGGCAGTGGGGGTGGTGGGTCTTCCTCCAAGGACCCTTCATGAATGACTGGCTTCTGGATCCCCACTCCCTATGCAACCAAGACCATGCTCTGTCCCTTTTTTCCAATGCACAATCGAACCCAAGGGGACAGAGTCTGGGCTATCTCCAACCAAGAGTTGATGTAGGGAAAATGATCAGGGTGGTCAGGACTTCCTATGATCACCAGCCACACTATACAGACCCTGATTATATCCAGGGTTCCTTCTGAGGGCCAGTCAACATTAAAAGTGGGCCACTCTACTTCACATAAGGTTCAAAGGGTGCCAGGGTTCATCCAGATGCCATAATCTCCAGAAAAACCCTTCTTGAAATTCTTGAGCATACAATTTAAGATGGTAGGTTTTGACTATGATGAACCCATACCCTGTGTTGGTGGCACAAGACAGACAAGGGAAGGGGTCACCTCTTTCAAGGCCACTCAGATGCCTGCCTGTCCATGTCTCTCATGAGAACTTAGGCTCATCTTAGCTAAGACACCCTGGTAAAGTTCAGGGTGGCCTTTATGCCATATGACAAAGCTGCAGAGAACAGGTTAGGGCCCATGTGGGCTCTGTAGCATAAAGCTTTGGAGTCACAGACTGGTACAGGAGATGCAAGCCTCTGCCATCTTCACTCACTCACACAGTCACTCAGAGGTTATGCAGTCCCTCCCACAGGGATTAACAGTGTTGAATCCAGACCCTGAGTTGGTGGTATGAAACAGATAAGGGAAGGGGTTGCCTCTTTTGAGCCTACTCTGATGCCCACTTGTCTGCATCTCTCATGAGAACTTAGGCTCGTCTTAGTTAAGGTGCCTGGGTAAAGTTTGGGGTGGTCATTATGCCATATGATGTAGCCACAGAAAACAGGTTAGGGCCCACACTGGCTCCATAGCATAAAGCTTTGGAGTCACAGACTGGTACAGCAGATGCAAGCCTCTGCCATCCTCACTCACTCACACATTCACTCAGAGATTATGCAGTCCTCCCCACAGGGATTGGCCTATTCTGGAATCTCAGCACTCAAGATTTCAGGAGGTGATCAGTCTCCTCTTCTGTCCAGAGATGGGCCTGACTGAAGACTTGGCACCTGGGGCCTTACCTTTCTGGAGTCTTCTGGCAATGTTCAAGCTGCCTCCCCAATGAGTCAGGCCAGACTGTAGGAACATGACCTGTGGGGACCACCTCAGAAGGAGGTCCCATCAAGAGGAGAGGAAGAACTCACCTCATTTGTTCAGAGATCCCCATCAGCCATGCCCATCAGCCCAGGTTGGAGGCACAATTGGCCTGCCCTGATTGGGTCATTTCTGGGTCAGGGAACCAAATTTTGCAGCCAACAGAAAGAAATCCAAATGGCACTCTTGGGAGAATGGATGAACAAAGTTTTATTACAATGGGCCCAGAGGAGAGTCAAGACTCCAAAAATCTGAGCCCTGTTTTCCAATTTTCATAAGTTTATATAGGAACACTAAGCAGGCAAATTCCTGAGAAAGTGGTCAGGCAGGGTTACAAAAGCAGAGAAGCAAGGTTAGCTTGTATTCCTAAAAACAGAAGGCCATTAGGGAGGAAAAGAGTCATTATCTGTTTAGAGTTGTAAATTTCAATTCAAAGGGGCATGTGGGAGTGCTTATCTTCCTGATGTGGATTCCATGGAGAAAAAAGGGGGGGGGCAAGGGGAGAAAGAGACCAGGGACTGAGGGGAGTTTATTTTCCTAAAGCTATGGGTCTCTGCTGGGGAAGTTAGGGTCCCAGCACTTCCCTTATTACCACAATTGTCTTTGTGGTTGGACTATTTGATCAGGTTCCAAAGGTGTTTCACACACACAGGAGAACTGTGTGGCCTCCTGCATTTAGGGTGTATATATTCAGCCAAGAATGTGAACATTGGAGATGTTGGTTCTAGACCAAGGAATGTGGGAAGTGGGGATTAGAGTGCCTAGCAGGTACCCCAAACAGCAATGAATGATGGAGGATTGGGGCCATTTCATCACTGAACAATTGTGTGGTCTTTGTGGTTAGGGCTGCTACCTGTGTTGCCTGGTAGCATTTGGAAAATGAGGGACACTGAAGTCTCAGCTTATGGCAAGCATCCAGTGGGAATGGAAAGGCAGCCCACCTGTTAGCTGCATGGCTTCTAGTTTCCCAAAGTGGCTGCCTCATCTCCGGTCTAAGCACTGGACACACTTGGGTCTCCCCCATGACTAGTTTTCATGCCTTAGAACATCGGCCTTCCCTGAACAATGTGGCCTGGAGAATTGGCAGGGATTAGGATAGTTTTTACTTGGAAGAAGGGGAGTCTAAGGAAGAGGCCTGCAATTCTCTGGGCTATTCTTCAATATATCTCAGCTGCTCCTGCAGCAACAACTGGCATCATATTCTCTTGCCTCTTCGGTGACCTGCCCTTCCTGGGGAGTGGGCAGCATGGCTAGAGGAATTACTGTTATTCTGAGCAATTTCTGGGAAAGTTTGTATATTTTGCAGGCATTTTGGGGAATAGTTCATAAACCACTTGCTACCCAGTCAAATTTACATTTTACAAAGATACTAGGCAACTTTGATTGGAGAAGTTTTTAACACTGGGAGCCTGATCTGCTGCTTTCCACAGGGAATAATTAAAAGACAGAAGAGGGCCTTTGGGAAGGTTGAGAAGCAGAGCCTAAGTAGGCCACCTATCTTGGCTCCTGTTCCATTAAAATGTTGGATGATTTCTGGCTCATTAACCAGCAAAGAGATGTGGAGCAGGGTGTGGGTTCAGAGGCCTAGGAGGATTATATCTGATGCCTCTGTTCTGTTCCAGGATAGACATTTGTGAAGTCAATTAAAAATGCCATGAAATTCACCAAGGACCTCAGCTGGAGGCGTCAATTTCAACAAGGAATTAGGTCACCTGAGGGCTGGGCTAGATGCAAGATTTGAGAAAGTGTGTTAATGGTGAGTTTCATGAACTGGAGCTTCCTCATTTTAAACTTCATCTCTGGGATGTTAACTTTAATGTAAACTATAATCCATGGTTAGTCACAATGCTTCATTATGGTTCATCAATTGTAACAAACATAGCACACTAATAAGGATGTTGTTAATGTGGGAAAGTGTGGGAGGAGGATGGAGTGGGTCATATGGGAATCCCTTATATTTTTTTATGTAACATATATGTAATCTAAAGTCTCTTTAAAAATGGAGTTTCTCCGATGGAGGTGAAAATTTCACCTCTGGGGAGGAGGCTGAAGAAATAAGGTATTTGGAGTTTTACTCTGCCTCAGAAGCCACCTGATTTCCAGGTCTTTGGGATATTTTTCTATAAAGAACTGACTGCACTGCTCAGTCTTGGTAGGTTTTGCAGCTTTACCAGACACATATTGAAGTTTGCTCATTTTTGTCACATAGCTAAGATACTAAACACTCATGCCTGTGTCAGGGTTAAAACTCAGGTAGTGGCGGTGTAAGTGTTAAAACCTGGACAGCAGCCCAACTGCTAGATTAGCTATTAACCTTGGCTCAGTTTCTTGTTTTCCCCCAATTCAGTATGCCTTGTAGCCAATTTGTAACATCCTTGGACCAGTACATATCCCCTGGACACAGCATAAATGATTCTGGAGAGTTGCATTCTTGATCCCTTCTGTATATCTTTGAGTGATAACTCTAGTGTATAAATAACCATGTAATTAAAGAATGGCCATGCTTGCTTGCCTGTTTGTCTGAAGCAGACTTCAGCTGTGCTGGTATGAACAAAATTCCCTCTCTGCCTAAGTTTTTCTGCTGCCTAACTCCTTCATGGGCTCCTGAGGTGGATGTCGTACACAAATGGCATAGTCAGCAGTATACACACTACACAAATAAAACACAGTGGACAAGTGGCATAGTTGGCAGGATTTGATGTGTTCTCCCTTCATTCCACCAGGTGGTAGGGAGTACAGACCCTGGGTGGTCCCCACCATGTGTGGGCTGGTGTAGCTGAGCATTTATTCCAGTGGTGTATATGTCTGGATGTGACACCCACCAATATCCCCACAGCACCGCTAGGTGTCCTGCAGCAGGCCAAGTAGGCAATGGGGGAAATGAAGCCCCACACTGCTGCTGCATGGGTGGGATAGGTGTTCCTGTCTTTGTTATGAGATACCATCCAAGGAGAGGGTAATTCACCAGTGGTGTGAGCAACTGCAGCAGTCGCATGTGTGGCTGGAGTGCCAAGATGCAATGGGTGTTAGTAGTGCGGATGAGGAAGAAGAAATAAACCCCATCCAACAAGCTCATCCAGTCATGATGCAAAGGGTGAGACCACATCAGGACATAGGACAACGGGGACACCCTATTGGGCAACCACAATTGGTGCAGCAAACCGTGTACTATCCCTATACTCAGTCAGAACTGGTAGAATTGGGACGGCAATTTTGGCAGAAGCCAGGAGAGCCCATAGCTTCATGACTGCTGCACCTGTGGGCTGTGGGCATGGATGGCATTGTGTGCTCTGAGACTGAGACAGAGAAGTTAATGTTGCTTACTGACCATCCTCTGCCATGCCAATATCTCTTAAAAGTACGGCAGAATGCTAGGGGAAACCCTGATCACACATTGATGGAGTGGCTCCAGACAGCTCTTTGTACAGTCTGGAATGATGCAGCAGAGTTGCCACACTCAGTAAGCCAATGGACTGCATTTGCTGGCTTTGTACAGGTGGGTCTGGGAAATGGGCATGCACAGTGCTATCTTTGACCCTAATAACCAGGGAGCAAATGCTGTGAGGTTTATGAGTAGAATGAGGGACCTGTTTGTGCAACATGCTACTGAACCTTTGTTTTGGTTCCTGATGGCTATTTTGACCATGTATGTGGAACAGCTTATACATGAGGTGACAACTATGGTGGCTAGTATTGACAAGGTCAAGAGCCAATGGGCCAAATTTCATCCGGTGCTGACAGGGGGAGACACACCCCTGTTTCATAAAATAGATAAGCGCTTAGGCTGGGACTATAAGAAAGATCCTGTGAAAGTCATGTGGATGCATATGTGGAATGAATTGGTATCTGCTGGGGTAGACCGAGTTAAAATATAAGGAAAACTGAACATTGTCTTGTTAGACATTTGGAGACAGCTAGAGCTTGGTAAACGGTAAGCAGGAAAAGCCCACAAACTAAAGTGGTTTAAGGCAACTGCAAAACTTAGAGACTACCTGTAGAGGGCCCCAGGCACTCCAAAGAGCCAGTGTTTACCTTTGCATAGGAGGCAGGCCATGGGGTTTGAGAAGGGGACCCTTGGAAAGACCAGAGGCCCTACATGGAGCTCATAATTCACTGGTCCCCACAGAATGTACAGTGTGTTTTGGCTGTTGTGGACACAGGTGCAGAATGTACCCTTCTTTATGGGCAACTGGATAAATTCAAAGGCACCTATGCCTATGTGGATGGTTATAGTAATGCTGGACAAGGCACCTTGCAGGTCATCCAGACAAAGGTGATGTTGGGAATTGGATGGTTGTCCCCACAAATGTACACTGTGTGCATTTCTACTATCCCAGAGTATATACTGGATATAGATGTGTTAAAAAACTTGACCCTGCAAACCACTATTGGTGAATTCCTGCTACAAGTATGAACAGTGAAACCCATGGTGCAGGGGCATGGTAAACATACCCCCATTGTGTTGACTGAGCCCTGCAGGACAATGACCATAAAGCAGTACTGTTTGCCAGGAAGGCATGATGAAATATCAGCAACTATTAAAGAACTGGTCAAGGTACAGATCCTCCATGATGCCCAGTGCCTGTTTAATGCTCCAGTGTGGCCCATCTGTAACTCTGTTGGGATATGGTGTGTGCCTGTTGACTTTCAAGAGCTCAACAAGGTGGTTCCTCCTTTATATGCAGCTGTGTCTTTTATTCTTGACCTAATGGATACTTTGACTTTGACACTGGGAACTTATCATTTTGTTTTGGACTTGGTAAATGCCTTTTTCTCCATCTCCATTGCTGATGAATTGCAGGATCAGTTTGCCTTCACATGGGAAGTATGACAGTGGAGTTTTATGGTATTGCCCATGGGCCATGTTCACAGCCATACCATTTGTCATGGATTATTGGCTAAAGACCTAGAAAAGTGGCAAAATGCTGATACCATTTGGGTGTATTATTACATTGATGATATAATGCTAATTTCTGATTCTCTTGCAGATTTGGAAGCTGCTGTTCCCACTCTGGTCACCCACCTTGAAAGTCAAGGATGGGCAATAAATCAGGACAAGTTTCAAGGGCCTGGGTTGTCTGTCAAATTCTTGGGTATTGTATTGTCTGGTAAGACAAAAGTAATTCCTGAAGCAGTAATTGATGATTCAAGTTTTCCCATGTCCCACAATAATGAAAGAGCTACAGGCATTTTTGGGTCCCCTAGGCTACTGGTGAGTGTTCATTCCCTAATTGGCACAGGCCCTGTGGCAGTTTGATGTAATTATGAATTCCAAAAATATAATTGGATCATGCTTGTAAACTAATCTGTTAATCTGGGCATGATTAGGTTAGGATTAGGACATTGAGCCCCACCCTTTGGTGGGTGGGGTATCGAATATAAAAGGCAAGGCAAGGGACAGTTGAAGCAGTCTTTTGAGAAGCAGTTTTGATGTTGGAAAGAAGGTCCCAGGAGAAAAGAAGCAAGCTGTTCGCCTGATCGTCTACAGCTAACCTTGTGGAGGAAACAGGAGCTAAGGCCAGAGAGAAACGCAGCCCCGGGAAGAGAGGAGCCCCAGAAGCCTGAACCCTGGCAAATGCTGGCAGCTGTCTTGCTTTAACACGTGGCAATGAACTGTGGTGAGAGAAGAAATTTAACGTTTTATGGCTGGTATCTGTGAACTTCTACCCCAAATAAATACCCTTTATAAAGACCAACCCATTTTTGGTATTTCACATTAGCACCCCTTTGGCTGACTAATACAGGCCCTAAAACCTCAAAAGAAGTTAACAAAGAAAGGAGATGGATGGGATTGGACTGAAAAGGTTGAGCAGGCCTTCATACAAGCTAAAAGTGTTTTGGAAGAAAATGAAACTTTGTTAGTGGTCGACCCTAGCTGCCCATTTGAAATAGATATGCACATTACAGAAGAAGGCTATGGTTGTGGCTTATGGCAATGGACTAAGTAATTGTGACAACAAGTTGATTTTGGAGTCAGCTATGGAGACAAGCAAAGAAGTGCTATACTCTCATAGAGAAGCAATTGGCAGCCATATGCACTGCCACACAGAGTACTGAAACCATAACCTGGGAAAGCCCCATCAAATATATTGCCACCTACCCTATAAAGGGATGGATGCAGAATTGGATTGCCTGGGCACAAAGTGGTGTGGCCCAGATAATAACACCAGCTAAGTGGGGGGCCTATTTGGAACAGAGAAGCATGTTTGCTTCCAGTCCAATGAGTAAAGAGTTGCAAAAAGTTTTAGGTCCCTAGATGTATGCTGGGACACTGGACCCAGAGACCCCCTTGCAAGTCTCCATGAGACAAGTTTCCCATACAAAGGCAGGGTAGGTACCATGCCAGAATAGGCATGGTATACTAAAGGAGCCAGTAGAGGACAGGCATCTCAATGGACTGCTATAGCAGTGTGCTTTCTAACTAATATTATTTGGTATGAATTAGGGTTTGGTCAAAGCAGCCAATGGACTGAATTGAGAGCCATGTGACTCATAGTGGGCTGTGAAGCCCACCCCTTAGTGATATGTACTCACTGTGGGGTGTTATTTAAAGGTCTTACTCTGTGGCTGCCAGAATGGAAGCACATGGATTGGCCAGTAGCCCATAGGCCCCTATGGTGACATTCCATGTGGGAAGACCTATGGGGATGGGGGTTGTCTAAAGAAGTGACAGTGTACCATGCAGCTCACTGCTCCCTTTTGCATCCAGGCAATGATGAAGCAGATCAGTTACCTAAGCTTATCTTGTATAAATAGTGCACAAGATACAACCATGTGGCTGCACCAGAAACTCCTACAAGTTGGAGTCCCTACAATGATGAAGGTTGCACACATTTGGGGTTTAGCAGTAGACACAGAGGCCACTTGGACAGTGTGCCATGCATGCTCCCAATGTTTCCTTTTACATCAGAGGCCATTGCCCAGGACTGTGGGTCAACTTGAGTGAGGACATATCCTGCTCACAAGATGGCAGGTAGATTTTGTTGGGCCCTTACCCTTGAGTCAGCAATCTTGATATGCTCTTACAGCCATTGCCATGGCCACAGGTCTTCTTTATGTGTATCCTGGCCCCATGCAACCCAAGCTGTAACTGTGTGAGCATTACAACAGCTGTGTTCCACATATGGCTGGCCATTGACTATAGAAAGTGACAGAGGATCCCATTTCAATGGGGAAATAGTGCAGCAATGGGCCGTCCAACAAGGCATACAATGGATATATCACATGCCCTGTAATCCTTTAGCAGCTGGCATGATTGAGCATTACAATGGCCTTCTTAAAACAGGCCTGTGGGCAACAGCCCAAGGAGGCCCAGGCTTGTGGGGGTGGTGTAATCACTTTGTTTGGTAGTACAACATTTGAATGAATGACCCTGGCAGGGAGGAGTGGCACCAATAGAAGCCCTGTTGAAGCATGCAGCTACCACCATTTAATTATAGGGCACTCTGAGGGATCCACTGTTAAAATCATAAGTGCAGAGAGGGTGAGTACTGCTGCCAGTGCTCTCCATAATTCATGGAGGAGAAACAATCTCTGTGTCATGATCCTGGGCTTTAAAGGCACCCCAGGTTTGGTAGGTAGCTTCAATAGCACCCTGGGGAGATGCAGAGAGTGTCAATTAACTGTAACCACCTAGATCACTGATGTATGGCCACTGAGGCTTATGGTGACCACATCTGCTACCGCAGCCACCATACTGAAAGATACAATCATTCTGACATTATAGCCCATCATGAGTTCCCCCATCCTATTACAGGTTGAAGAAAATGTCACCAGCTGTTATGGAAGGCCCAAGGCTATAGTATAGTCACCCTGGGCACACACCGCAAAGTAGCACACAGCTTGCTAGCTTGGGCCCACACTCTGTTCAAGTGTACAACATGTCCTGCTGCTGGGTGTGCACTGAAGTGCTGGCCAGTTTGGACAATGATTTGGCCTGTAGTATTGCCCCTGCAACACAGGACAATTGGATGTGGTTGGAGATGGCTGACCGAATGACAGCAGAATGGGAAGCAGTTCGGCGACATGTTGAGAAACTACTCCACCGGGACATGTATCCAAGTCCTCTGTGGTTTGGCTATGCCCTGTATAATGGATGGGCCTGGATCCCTGTTGAACATGTTGAACTGTGGAGTATTGCCCCAAAGAGTATAAAACAAAAGGGAGATCCCAAAAACTAGCAGTGGATGCACCTCCAATTTTGTGCAACACTACCCAAGTCATGGTGGCAGGGTCCCACTGGTGGAATTACCAGCTATCAGAACCAAACCCACTGACACATTGCTAGCTGGGTACTTGTGTGTCTGTGGGCCCCATGGATGGCCATACCTCCCAGCCAATTGGAGGGGGTGTTGTACTTGGGGACACCCCTTCATTCCATGTCACATTGTTTCCACTTTAGATCAGAAACCCCAAAATTGAGGCACAATATATCATAGATAGCTCAGGACCAAAGGACACCTTGGTGGTTATACTGCTTAGCTATTTTCCTTCCTGGAGGAGAGGCCATCAAACTGGAATTAGATATAAAAGCGTTAACACATCACACTGCCCAAGCCCTGAATGCTTCAGAATATGCAATTGCCCGGTTAACAGAAGAAACTGATCAAATCCACCACATTGTTTTACAAAACCACATGACCCTAGATTTACTTACTGCAGAAGAAGGAGGCATGTGTACATTAGTACATACTGAATGTTATGTATATATTCCTGATAATAAAAAGTCCATTCAAGGAGCCCTGCAAGAAATGAATCATTAAATACAAAATACCCAGAAATCACAGGTAGACCCTGTACAAGACTTGTGGGATTCCCTAGGAACCTGAAAGTGGGGTCTTAGGGGAACCCCAATAGGCTTAGGGTACATACATCTATGTTGTTGCTGTTTATATTGCTGCTGTGGTGTTTGTTTACAATGTCCGCCCAACCTGCTAAGGCTGCTGCCCTCTGGGGTGGCGTGTTTGAGGGTTAAAACTCAGGCAGTGCTTTTGTAAGGGTTAAAACCTGGGCAGCAGCCCAACTGATAGATTAGCTATATACCTTGGCTCAGTTTCTTATGTTCCTCCAATTCAGCATGCCTTGTATTCAATTCATAAAGTCCTTGGCCCAGTACATATCCCCTGAGAAGAACAAAAATGATTCCAGAGAGTTGCATTCTATATTCCTTCTGTATAACTTTGAGTGATAACTGTAGCACATAAATAACCATACAAATAAAGAATGGCCATGCTTGCTTCCCTCCTTTTCTGAAGCAGTCTGTGGCTGTGCTGCAATGAACAAACTTTCCTCTCCACCTAAGTTTTTCTTCTGCCTAACTCCCTCATGGGTTCCCGAGGTGAACACAGTGCACAATGCCCCAGGTCAGGCCTGGAATGTCTGCGTTCCTTCTGCCCCAGAGGGCTATGCTTATAATATGAACACATTCAAGTCTTGAAAAAGGCTGGCTGGAACTTCTCTGCCTTTGTTCTTAATCCCCATTTGTGGTGCAATAATATTCTGTCATTCTACATTCTCCCACTGTGACAGTTTGAATTTTGTGAATCCCAAAAAGCAAAAGATTATGTTTTGAACTAATCTACTCTTATGGTTGTAGTCCCCTCTAATTGCATTAAATTCAGCTAAAGGGCCTTAGATTATATTACTTGGTAAGATAAATTTAGGGATTTTGATTAGACTACATGAGGGAGGCAAGACTCAGTTTTACTCTCTGTCCCTTGCTGGGTCTGACATAAAGGGAGACACAGAGGGAAAGACAGACACAGGGAATATTCCGACTGAAGCACAGAGAAGGAAAATGAAGTAAAATACAGAAAAAATATAAAGAATGTATGTATACCTCTTATTCTGGCAACTTCAGAATAAACATTCTTTTCATGTGCACATGAAATATTTACCAAGACTATCCAGAATTTGAGTGATAAAACCATTTCAATAATTTGATAGGAGTGAAATCAAATTATGAAATTTGGTAATGGTGAAATTAAGGTAAAATTCAATAGTAAAAGATAACAATTATATCTCCATATTTTTGGAATGTAAGGAATACAAAATTAAATAACTCATAGGTCAAAGACGGAATCAAACTGGAAAGTAGGATAAACCTTACAAGCATTTAGTAACAGAAGTCAAAGACAAAAACACATACTTTTAGACTTCTAGTCTGAAAGAATAAAACAGGACTCTTTTAAAGTAGTTTAGAATACAAGTCTTACCATACAAAAAGGAAATTTAAACCAGGCTAAATTGTTAACATTGAGCACTGTTATTTTTTCACAGTAACTCCCAATCATCCAGGCACTGAGAGATGCATGAAATTTTACAAACTCCTCCCAGAATGTTAGACAGTGCAGAAGTACATGAAATAAGATTGAAGCACAAGGAAGGCAGTGGTTATGGTGTTGGGGCTCACCAAGAGAGTCTCAGAGAGGAGTGTACATGTCTGTTGAAGGCTGATGGGTAAATCAGAAAGTAAAGAGTTGTAACCTAGCAGGAGGAACACAGAAACAAAGATATGTAGGTGTGGTGCTCTACATCTTGTTCATGGCTGGTTCATGAAACATTAGTGTTGGAGCAGAGGGAATACATGAATGTAGAGTGTCTTTCTGACTTAGTGCCCAGGAATTCATAGCTCCATGAGTTTGAAATCAGCACTTGTCCCTAGGGTGAGCCTTTCCATCCCTGCTTCCCAAACTCCCTTGCTCTTTGTCCCACATATTCTTTGATGAACCATGCAATGGTCCACTCAGCTGACAGCTCAGGTTCTTCTGTCTAACATTTCATCTGGAACAGGTAGAGCCAGCTTCATTGTCAACTTGCTCAGAATCGCCCTCACTTTACAGTGCCATCTTGCTATTCTTAATAATTTTCAATCAAGGGGCTCATCCTTTTCACCTGCATTGAGCCCAAAAATTATATAGATTATCCTGAGTACATTTTTAATTTATTGAAATTGTTTATAATTTAATTTAATTTATTTTTATTGTTTATAAAAATAGTACATGTTTATTTTAGAATATTGAGAATGTATAGATACAGCACAAGAAGTAAATGAAAAATCATTTAACATTCCACATGCCAGAAATGAAGCATTCTATCATTATGTTTTATGTCTACTGAGCACTTTCCTTTGCAGAGATGCACAGGTGAATGTATCTTTCTCGGAATGCACCATAGTGTGCTTTCTATTGTTGTGCTGTGTTTTACACTCAGTTTTTTTTTTTTATCGGTTCATCTATATTTTACTCATTGACCATCATTTTTAAGGATGGCCTCATGTTCCATTGTGTGCCTTTCCCACCATTTATTGATTTACTTACTTTGAATATTGGATGATATCCTGAGGATGGACATCCTCCCAGAGAAAGTACTGTGAGTCTTTTACAGTGGCCATTGGGCCCATTCTTAGAGAAAAATTAGGCTTTTGATTAAATTGTTACACTAGCCTGTCCATGACACATAGGCACTTGGGGCAATCCCTACAAAGGGCCCCTCTCTGGGGTTTCTCCCTTGGCCTCTCTCTGGGGAGAGCTGAAACTCTGAAAGTCCTCAGCATGGAACTATAAAATTGGCTGAGTCCACCCTCTCCCAAGCCAAGCCTCTGTATCCCAGGGCAGCTAGCTAAATCAGGCTTCCTCAGTAGATTTGCCTCTTCCCTCAGCCTGGTGCCACTTCAAGCTGGCCGGTGTGCTCCTCAAAGCTCTAAGGGGGTCAAGACAACCAAGTTCACTGCACCAAACTGATTTACAAGCATCTTCTAGACCACCCCTTCCTCCCAGAGGAACCTAAATAGGCTTGTGGAAACTTGTCAAACTCTTCCCACTGCCTGACTCCCTTAGGGGAGCTGAAACTCTTATAGTCTTCAACATGGAACTTTAAAATTGGCTGAGTCTACCCTCTCCCAAGCCAAGCCTCTGTATCCCAGGGCAGCTAAGTAAATCAGACTTCTTCAGCAGATTTGCCTCTCCCCTCAGCCTGGTGCCACTTCAAGCTGGCAGATGTGCTCCCCAAAGCTCTAAGGTGGTCCAGGAAACCAAACCAACCAAAAGGAATCCCCTTTCCACTCTTTGCCAGAAACCTCCCACTCTTGGAGAATGCTCCCTCACGCTGGGTTGCCAGCAGTAGTTGGGGCTCATCTTAGCCCTTTGCCCTGAGGGTAGGACTTAACCATCCACATCCATGATTTCCAGCTTGGGAAAAACTCAGTTTTATCTTGAGCAATTTATCTCCCTGTCCAGCTCCCTCCAGATCGATGTCCAAAAGGCTCTCACTCCGTGAGCTACCAGAACACCTCACTTGGGCAGGATCCTGTCCCCAATCAGTTGGCTTTTGTGAGAGAGATGGTGAGTGCCCACTTAAACTGATGCCATTTTGCATCCCTCCATACTGTATTTCTTAATAAACTATACTTCAGAGTTTATCTCTGTGAGTTTACTCATCACATTTAGTTCATAGAAGTGAGACTGTACATTTGTCCTTTTGTGTCTGCTTATTTCATTCAGAAGATGTTATTTTTAGTTAAGGTATGGCCCAAATGAGTAAGGGTGAGTCTTAATCCAGATTATTTGATTTCTTTAAAAGAGTGGGCCACAGGGAGAAGGAGAAATTTAGCTAGAACCATGAAGAGAAAGGAGAGAATATCACCATGTGCTGAGAAAGCCAAGGAACCCCATGAATCACTAGCAATCCAGAAGCAAAATGCTAAGTAGCTTTTTTTTTTTGAGGAAAACATGGCCTCCTTGAGACATGATTTTGGATTTCTAACTTCTGAACCTGTGAGCCAGTAAATACACTTTGTTTAAGCAAACCCAGTATGTGGTATTGTTATAACAGTTCAGGAAAAGTAAGACAACTGCTTTTGCTGTATCACACAAAATTTTGATAGGATGAGATGTCATTTTCATTTAGTTAGGAATATTTTTATATTTTCTGAGAAATTTTCTCAGTACCTTGTGTTACTGAGAATTGAGTTATTTAAACTCTAAATATTTTGTCATTTTCCAGCTGTATTTCTGTAACTGATTTCTAGTTTGGTTACATTAAGATCTAAAAGCATACTTTCTATGATTGCAATTCTTTAAAATTTGTTGAGGTGTGTATTTTGACCCAGGATGTGTTCTATCTTTCTGAGTTTTCCATGTGATCTTGAGAAGAATGTCAATTCTACAATTGTTGGATTAGTATTCTATATTTTTCAATTATATCCCCTTGATTAATGGTGTTGTTCAATTCAAATATGTTTTTATCTATATTGTAACTGCTGGATCCTTTGATTACTGAGAGTGGAGTGTTGAAGTCTCTAACTCTATTTGTCTATTTGGGTTTGTCTATTTTTTCTTGCAAAATATCAGTTTTTACCTAATTTCTTTGTTTTTGTTTTTTTTCCTGCATTATTAGTATTTATTTTTATCTATTTTTTATTTTTAAAAGAAACTTTGATTATGCAAATGTTACACAAAAAAATAGGGATTCCCATATGTCCCCCTCCCCACACCTCCCATACCCTCACACGTAAACAACGTCTTTCATTAGTGTGGAACATTCATTGCAATTGATAAATGCATCCTGGGGCATTGCCACTAAGCATAGATTATCATTTACATTGTAGTTTATACACTCTCTCACTCAATTCTGTAGGTTATGGCAAGATATATAATGGCCGGTACCTGTCATTGCAATATCATTCAGGTCAATTCCAAGTCCTGAAAATGCCCTCACATTGCATTTCTTTTTCCCTCTCCCTGAATACTGCACCTCCAGTGGCCACTGTCTCCACATCATTATTATAATTTTTTTCCATTGCTAGAATCACAATAAGTCTATAGTAGAATACCAGTAAGTATACTCTAGTCCATATTTTATTCCCCAATGCTGAAGGTTCTGGGATGGTTATGCTCACTCCACTTCTAAATGAGACAGGGTATTGATCCCATATGGCTGATGAATGGGACTCTCTTGTTTGCAGGTGTAGACCCTTTCAGTTCCTTGTTGTGGAGGTTGTCAATCTTCATCTCCTTGTTAGTTGCCCTGGATAAGTTCAATGAACTGGAGAGCAGGTGTAGCAACACCACTGTGGCTCAGGACCCAACTTGTACATGGACATCCCAGAGATTAAAGTTTCTTGGATGTACACCTATCATCTCCAGCACAAACTATAGGTTCAAATAAATGGGACAAAAGAGGCATTTGTAGCAAAGTTACATCTGAGTCCAACTCTGTCACACTTAGGAGCACAAACTACAAATTAGGGTCCACTGGCAAGGCACCACACTCTGGAGATGTCTGCCATGACCATAGGAACTGGGTGTCTCTGGAGCCCTCAGGAGCTTCACTATTTGGGGTAGCATCTACCTTGGTCATATAGGAGATCCTGCTGAGACATGCATAAGTGTTGCCTCTCTGATGACCTGCTGACTCACTTTGAAGTATCTTAGCCATATACACTCATTTGTCTTTACCTTTTCTCTCTTTTACTCAAGGTCTTTTTCCAGTTGTATCACCAGCTGGTGCTTGGTAGTAATCCTTTGATCCAAGGAGGCTCATCCCCAGGAGTCATGTCCCTAATTGGGGACAGGGGTGGAGACTAATGCATTTATATGCTGAATTTGGCTTAGACAGAGGCCTCATTTGAGCAAGAAGGAGGCTTTCAGGAGGCAACACTTAGGCAATCTACAGGACTAGGCAAAGTTGCAAATTCAAGAGCAAAAAGCTCATAAGCATGGTCATCAATATCAAGGGCCCATCAATGGATATTCTTTCTTCATTAGTCATTGCCCCTGTACTCGGGGGATTGTTGCTGTTCCATTAGAGAATGAGGCAGACTCCCCAGGATGGGAATTCAATAATCTTAGCAATGTCTCAATATTTATACATCAGTTGCAACAAATGTACCATCCACATGTAAAAAGATTATTAATTGGGAAGGGGGAAAAGGGGGAGGATGTTGGGTAAATGGGAGTTCCTTATATTCTGTATGTAAATTTACTGTGACCCAAAACTTCTTTGAAGACAATATAAAAAACATTAAGACACTGGGAAAAAATGGAAGAATAAGCCACTGTACATACAAGACAAGTAATATTACATTGATGAGTGGCAAAAGATCAAAAAATATTTTTAAAAATTTTTATTGCATTTAAAAAATATTTTTCATTTTTCAATACTCATTTTTTTACTTTATTTTACTTTTAGTTTCTTCAAATTACTATGTATTTTATTTCTTATGTTTCTATAATTATTATTTCATTTTCCTATTAATCAAATTTGGCAATACTCTTGGTTTCATTTTTGGAGAAGTTTTGGATCACAGAAGGATTACAACTATGGCAGGGGAGGATCAATGGGGTGGGGTGTCATTAATAGGGGATCCATGGTAGGAAGTTTACCTGGGCATACATATAAGGTATATAAATATGTTCAAATGTTCATGGGGCATTGTCACAGTGGGTAGAGATTCACACATCCAAAAGGTTATTGAATTCCCATCCTGGGGAGCTCTGCCACAATCTCTAATGGAACAGCTACCTAATGTATTTTGACTTTCTGTTTTTAGGCACATATACATTAAGGGTCATTATGCCTTCTTGGAGAATTGAGCCCTTTTGCATTATGTAAGTCCTCTTTTTTATCCCTGATAATTTTTCATGCTTGGAAATTTCCTTTGCCTGAAATTATTATAGCTGCCCCATATTTCTTTTGATTAGTGATAGAATGTATGTCATTCTCCATCCATTTACTTTTAATCTATATTTTAATATTCAAATTGGTTTTCTGATATTCAATATATAATTTGGTATTGCTATTCTACCCACTCAGAAAGTCTTTTTTCTTTAGACCACTCATTTAAAATGAGTATTGATATAATTGGATTAATATCTACCATAATTGTAACTTTCATCTATTCCTTGACTTGTTTCTTTCTGTTTGTCTTCCTCTCTTTATATGCCTTTTCTGTTTTCATTTGAGCATTTAATATGATTTTATTTTCTCTCCTCTCTTAGCATACCAATTATATTTTAAGAAGTCTTATATTTATTATAGAGATTCCAGGATATATTTATAGCTAATGGAAATCCACTTTCAAAAAACACTATACTGCTTCATGGGTAGTGCAAGTATCTTAAACATAATATTCCCAATTACTTCCTCTCATTCCTATTAACATTGCTGTAGTACATTTCATTCATCTCTAAGCTATAATCCTCCAATGTATTGTTTATATTACTCTTTGAATAGACATTTTTAATTAAATAATTTGAGAAAAATAGAGGTTTTATTTTATTTAATTTATTCCCACTGGAATGCTCTTCTTTGTTCATATAGATCCAGTTTTCTCACCTATTATGTTGGTTTGAATCTTTTGTGGACCCCAGAAAATTATTTTCTTTAATTGGTCCATTCTTGTGTGAGTGGAAACTTTGGATTGGATTGGAGTCACTTGTGGCTTTTGATTGGGTGACGTATGTCCCAGGGTGGGGCTTCATCCTCTTTTTGGAGTTCTTCATAAAATGAAAGAATGAAAGCAGAGACACACAGAAAACCCATCCTGAAATAGATGCCCCCAAGAGCTTGAAAGAGACATGGCCTAGAGAAGAAGGAAGAGATAAGCCATGTGCCTGATCAGACACAACTAAGCTCCAGATACAGTCAGAGCTACCATTATATCCTTCCATGTGCATGATCACCCATAACTAAGCTCAGGGAGAAAGTGATCCTGGGAGGGAAGGCAGAAATTGGCTCCCATTGGGCCTTGCCACATCCAGCAGTTCAGTATCACCAGCAGCTGATCTTTGATGAGACACTATTCTGATAATGCCTTGATTTGGACATTTTCACAGTGTCAAAAGTGTCAGACTTTAACTTAATAAATTTCCATTATAAATGCCAACTTAACTTTTGACAATAGTGAACAATGCCACTATGAACATTCATGTGCATATATCTGTTTGTGTCTTTGCTTTCAATTCTTCTGTGTATATACCCAGCAGTGGAATCACTGGATCATATGGAAGATCTATAGTTATTTTTTTGAGGATCCACCATACTATCCTCCACAGTAGCTGGACCATTCCACAATCCCACCAGCAGTGGATGAGGGTTCCCATTCCTCCACATCCTCTCCAACACTTATAGTTTGCTGTTTTTTTAATAGCTGCTGTAACCGTTGGCCAATTTGATGTAATTATGAATTCCAAAAATATAATTGGATCATGCTTGTAAACTGATCTGTTAATCTGGACATGATTAGGTTATGATTAGGGTGTTGAGCCCCACCCATTGGTGGGTGGGGAATCAAATATAAAGGGCAAGGCAAAGAACAGAGTTGAAGCAGTCTTTTGAGAAGCAGTTTTGATGTTGGAAAGAAGGCCCCTGGAGAAGAGAAGCAAGCCATTGGCCTGATCATCTACAACTAACCTTGTGGAGGAAACAGGAGCTAAGCCTGGAGGGAAACGCAGCCCCAGGAAGAGAGGAACCCCAGAAGCCTGAACCCTGTCAAACGCAGGAAGCTGTCTTGCTTTAACACATGGTAATGGACTGTGGTGAGAGAAGAAACTTAATGCTTTATGGCCTGGTATCTGTGGACTTCTACCCCAAATAAATACCCTTTATAAAGACCAACCCATTTTTGGTATTTCACATTAGCACCCCTTTGGCTGACTAATACAGCTGCCATTCTAATTGGTGTAAGATGGTATCTCATTGTAGTTTTGACCTGCATTTCCCTAATAGCTAGTGATGTCAACTATAGTTAGTAGCAATATTGTGATGATGCTCTTTCATAGTGCGTAACAAATGCTTCACAACAATGCAAGGTGTTGTTGGTGTGATGTATGGGAGCCCTCTATGATGAAATACTTGTTTGTTTGTAAGTTCACAACTATTCTTATACACTTTTTGTTTATGTATGTTCATGTATATATAATATACTTTATTAATTTTTAAAAATAAAAAATAAAAATAATGAAAGCCAACCTATTTCTGGTATTTTGCATTGGCAATCCAGAGCTAAGTAAGACAGCTACATCATTTTCCTTAGCTGGAAAACTTCTCTTAACACATCTTTCAAAGCAGATCTAATGGTGGTAAATTCCCTCGATTTTTATTTGATTGATCATGTCTTTATTTCTCTCTCTCTCTCTTTTTTCTTTTCTTTTTTAGGTATTGGGGCTGGGGACTAAATGCAGGACATTTTATGTAAGAAGCCAGCACTCAACCACTGAGCCACATTGACTCCCCTGAGTTGTTTTATTTGTTTATTTGCTTGTTTGTTTTTGTTTTTACCAGGCACCTGGGACTGAACTGAGGACCTCCCATGTGGTAAGCAGGCACTCAACCACTTGAGCCACATCCACTCCCCTTTCATTCATTTTTGAAGTATTATTTTGCTGGATACAAAATTCTAAGTCTGTGGCTATTTTCCTTCAGTGCTTTTACGATTTCATTCGTTTCTTTTCTTGCTAGCAGTGTTTCTAAAGAGAATTCTGATGTATTTAATATCTTTATTACTCTATAGGGAAGGTGGTTTTTCTGGCCTTCAGCTTTTTACAAGATTTTCTTTGCAAGGTTTCTGACATATATTATTTTCTTACATGAAAAACTTCTTTGATGGTAACTTGCAAGACAGATCTATTGCTGGCAAATTTCCTCCATTTTATTTTTTGGGTCAGGTCTGCATTTCTCTCTAACTTTTGAAGTACCCTTGCAGTGTAATAAATGATGACTTTGCTCAGTGCAGTGAGGAAAAGCTTTCTTGCTCTTTATGATATAGAAAAGTCTTCCCCACTTCCTCACTCACAAGTAGGCTCCAGTATTGCATGGTCTAGTTGCTCAGGATCAACAGATAGCTTAGATTATCTTGGTTCAAATAGAGATGGTGGAGTTTTCTGACATTATAAAAGAAAGTCACTGGCTCCCTTGGTAGCCCAGTTCCAGGTCCTCTCTGTTAGATTCTGTCATCATATGGCTGTGATCCAAAATCAGGGAAAACACCATTTCTTTAGTTTATGTGCCTTAAGAGATACTCCAGGATCATCCTGTATTTCCCCTGCCCCAGTCCTGAATGAACCCTCTCCATGGAACCCTGAATCATTTTGATGGAAATTTGTATTTAAAACCAAGATCTGCTTGTGTGTATGTTCATTTCTATTGGGGTTTCCCTGTTTCAGGTCTCAAACTCTACAAACCTAGTAAATGCCTGAACATTAACACATGCATACAAGCTATCTAGAGCAATTCTGTCGATATCTATATATATTTAAAAGGCATGAGTTCATATTTATACCTACAACTCCATTCTAACACCACAGGGTTTATTTAAGTTCTCTCAGGTCTATTTATAATTTATTTATACAACATGGAAGAAAACCTGTTCTTATTGAATAAACACATTCACAGTTTGCCAAATGCTGAAATAGAAAAAAGTAGTTTCTGAGTTGCTAACCTGTACTCCAGTGAGAATTAAATTTACCAGAGACAGCACTATGTTTGTCTGTGATTCTTTAGGCTGTTAGTCTTAAAGAATCCAGTCAAAAGAATTTTCCATTGTCATGTAAGTTGGTCTGTTTCCTTCCACACCTCCCAATGGCCAGATGATTTATTTATAACGAGTTAGATTCATTTGTCATAGCCTATACTTCATCTCCCCTCAATTTAACATTCATTCCTTGTGTTGGGTCTACAGATCAATAGGTTTTGATGAATACATACAATCATGTAGCCATCACCACAAACCCACACAAAGCAGTTACCTCACCCCCATACATCCTAAAGTTATCCCGTTATGTTTAATCCCCATTACCCCCAAAAGGTCTTTTGTATTCAACAATCTGAGTTCCATTCAATTAAAATAGAAAAAAAAATACATGAGTAGTGGGAGAAAATTCAGATTCAATTGATTTACTTTAAATGTCTTTATTTACAATCTCCTGTTCATATTGCTTGATGTCCCAGTTTTCTTTCCAGGTGCCCAAATTCCCATGGTGCAAGAGAGGAAGCTGGTTGAATGATGCCACAAAATTTAGATCATCCCCCAAATTAATTCTATGGCTTTAAAAATGACTGGATCACTGATGACATTTGATTCACTTCAGGGAAGTGCTCAGTGTCCCAAGGAAAAAACAGTTCAGCTCTCAAATAAGATGTGGCAACTTCTGAGGGTGTGCATCCTCCTTGGCCCTGGTCTCTGGAGATTGAGGATGGGCCTGAAGACCAAGGTCCCATTAAGGAAGAAGGGGGGTGTATTAGTCAGCCAAAGGGATGCTGATGCAGATACCAGAAATTGGTTGGTTTTTATAGAGGGTATTTATTTGGGGTAGAAAATTACAGTTACTGGGTCATAAAGCATAAGTTTCTTCCCTCACCAAAGTTTGTTGCTATATGTTGAAGCAAGGCAGCTGTCGATATTTGCCAGGGTTCAGGCTTCTTGGGTTCTTCTTTTCCTGGGACTCCATTTCTCTCTGGGCTTAGCTCCTCTGTTTCATCCACAAGGTCAGCTGTAACCTATGAGGCTCTCAATGTTTTGCCTCTCTCCACAAGGCCAGCTGTGAACTCTCAGGTGAATGGCTTGTCTCTATCCTGGGGCCTTCTCTCTTTCCACACCAGAACTCCAACATCAAAACTGCTCCAACATTGTCCTTTGTCATGTCTTTTACCTTTGAGACCCCATCCACCAAGGGGTGGCCCAGTCAATGCCCTAATCATAATGTAATCATGCCCAGATTAACAGACCAGTTTACAAGCATAATCCAATATCTATTTTTGCAATTCATAACTTCATCAAGCTGCCAAACTGCTGCAGGGGGTGTCTGCCTTTGGAAGGAGTCACCTGGGCCCATCCTGAATAACTCTTCCCTGACACAGCCCCAAATATATGCTTGTATGAGAAACCCAGCTGCTTTGTACCAACATGAATGCTCCTGGTGGAAATGGCACTGGAATGGGTGCTTCCATGAAAGGCTGGATTTGGGGTTATCATCTATAGTTTCCCAGACAAGTTCAAGTCTCTGGTCAGATAAGTACAGGCACCTGCTTGCTGTACAGTCACCAGAAACCACACAGGATTCCTGATACATCCCACTAACTCTAACATCTTCAGAATGTATTCATGTACCTGAGAAATTACTAATGGTTTCATGCTGAAAACTCATACCTCATCATCTGTACTTGTGATTCTTGTAAGAATCAATAGGTAGGAAATTAAATATGGTATTCACTTTAAATGACAAATTTCCAATGTAAATATATAAAGAGATCTCTTCTCTGGAAAAGATGAATTTAAATGAAAGGATGACCATTCTGTAAATATACTGTTGAAAATTTGTTTTTGATAATTTTTAAGCAGCCTAAATTAAATTGGCATGAGTCTACCCTTGGTCAACTTCTTAAGTTAATACAGAGTTAATTTTTCTCCTATTTCAAATTCTATATTTTAAGGAGTTGATCACATTTTATATTATATGTTTGAAGCTATTAATATTGAAGGTTTCTTTATTCCACCATTAAATTTTTCATAACAGATTATGAGACAAAGTCTGCTTAAATTCTGGAAATGTGGAGATAACCATGGCATTAGCCATGTCTTCAAGATGGCCCCAGCCCAGAAATCAAGGTAATGGAAAAGTCTAGATTACCCATACAAGGGTCTGAAATATGGCATCATACTAGGGAAATTTTAATGAATGAAGGAAGAAGTAAAGTGTGTCTTTTGAACAGGAAATTTATCTGATAGAGCAGTTATGAACAATACTGTACAAATATTGATGCTGCTTAGCAATGATTCTTGGCTTTCATGGTGTTCATATGCTTTGAGAGGAAAATTGTACCTTGAGAAGATCAGGTAGATTAGGGAAAACAGTATGGATTTGAAAGAAGGGGAGAAGGGGCATCAAAGTTCTCTTCATTAGCCTCTGATAACTGAGACAACAATGTTGCTGGTTAAGGTTATTTCTTTGCTTTGGAGATGTGGAATCCGGAAGTTATGTACCATCAGAAAGCTTTGATTCTTTGGCTTCTGAATATGAATGAGTTGTTTGTGTATTTTCAGTGGTCAGAAGACTATAGACTTCTGTGTTCCATGTACTCATGAAAGAAAAGGCTAGAAGTAGAGAAGGATGGAGGAGGAGTGGGCACTCAGAGATGGAAGTCTAGCATAGGGAGGGGAGCACAGGGCCAGGTTTGTAGTCCCTGTCAGCCAAGGAAGCAGCTCCTCTTCCCTTTCAGTCTCACATTTCACCTTCTTTATTGACCAATGTTTTGGTATGTAAAATTATGGTATATAGATAGCACTTGCAAAACATCACTGAAAGAATTAACATGGAAACTATTGGAGACAAAGGCAAGAGAGGATGGATAGCAGGTTCAGAAGAATACCATCAACTAACCTTATAAGAGAGATCAAAGACATGCATAACAGGATGGAAAACCAACAGTAAATATGCCTTTTCCAGTAATTTCAGTCATGAAATTACTTGCAAAGGAATAGGTTGCATGGATTTCTCGGTGTAATGACAGCCTAGATGCTTCTATGTTTATTTCCAGTCCTTTTCCTCCATTTTAGATTTTGCTCAAAATTGAGGTCACAAGATGTGTATGGTGTGATTTGATGTTTTCATTCAGGATTGAGTGTGCATGTGTGTGCATGTGTGTGTGTGAGTGTGTGTGCTTTGGAGGCTTGGTTTGAGAAGGAAGTAAAACAATACCAGGAAATTCCCAGTAGAGAAACCCTCTAACAATTGCAGGTAGAAACCAGGTGCCCATCCAGGTCTGAAAAGAATTAGTATGTCATGCCCCAAAGATCAACCACTCCCCCTCCCTGCTGGAACACTAATGGCAAACACCAGCTTCTGGAACATTGTTTGCTTGCTTTGCTATAGAAATATGTATCATTAAAACAATCCTGTTTTCAGTTGCTATAGAAATATGTATGATGATTAAACCAATCCTGCTTTTGGCATGCACAAAAAAGAATTGGCCACGTGGAAAGAAGTTCTATAAAAACTGCAGTCACCGGACGTTAGGTGGGACTCTCACTAGGGAGTACACCCTGGCCAGTAATAAAGGTTCCATTGAAATTTTCTCCTGGGAGTCATTATTTGCATGAATTGTTCTGCTTCATTTTGGAGGCCCCAGTGAAATTGACCAGAGCCAGCCACAGTGAAGGCTTCCAGGGGGAGGCCTCTGAGAGACGTTCCTCAGCCCTGGTAAGTCCTCAGTCTGGCCAGAAACTGCAGGGGAAATTAATTATTCAACCTAAGAAACCACCAGTTCTGTTCTGCTTCAGTAAGTCTGGATTCGGGGGAGGCCGTTGGGCTGCTGTACACAGAGCTACTCCCACAGCCTGGCCACCGGGTGAGACGTCACTCGGGACTTCAGAATAGGCTCAAGGTTTGTGTGTCTGTGTGTGTAGCCAGCTGTCTGTCTGTCTGTCTGTCACGTTTCTGCTCAGTTTCTGTTCTTTGCTCTTCCTGTTCATTGTTATGGGTCAATCCTCCTCTTGTCCTATCACATCCCTTACCTGTTTTCTAAAGAATTTTCAGGAATTCAAAAAAGCAGCAGCTGGATATGGAGCCAAGATCAACCTGGGGACTCTTCAAAACCTATGCGAGTTGAAGTGGCCCACATTTGGTGTGGGCTGGCCATCTGAAGGAACTACAGACCTTCCAACAGTCTGTGACAAGAT
>JAKSZT010035715.1:0-22551 GCA_026826555.1 Tolypeutes matacus | reverse complement strand
TTTGAGAGAGCTGTATGAACAAAATCACTCTCATTTTGGAATAAAAGTTACTTGGAAAGGAGAGCTTGAAGAGGAAATGACTTCAGGAGAAAAACAGTTGAAGCTGAGATCTGGAATTAAGACATCACCATGGGTCAAGAGAGGAAACCTATCCATGTGTACAGAGAGGATGAGTTTTCCCCAGCAGTTGAAGAGGGTGTTCCTGCCATTGTTCAGGGAGAGTTTTGCTGCCCTAGGGTACAGAGAGGGTGGAACAGATTTGCTAAGGATTAGGGAGGTTGAGGTCAACACCCCATAGGTCTGAGAGGGGAAGGCTTGTCTGCTGTGGGTTAAGGATAGCCATTTCACCAACTCATTGCTTTGAGAGGGTTGGGCCTGTATGCCAGAGTTTAGGGAGGAATTTACCTTCACCACATTGTACTAGGGGGGTTAAGACTCTAAGCCAAAGGTTGAGTAAAGTGTGACAATCACCCCAATGCACTTGGAGGGTGATGTCTTGAACTTGATTGCCACCCAGATGCTTGGTGAGGGTGGAACCAAGAAAACGACCATTTGGCAAACTTCATGAGGCACCAGGAAGAAGAAACCATCATCTTAAGGATGACTCTCAGACTTTGAAATCGAATGGAGTATGCCCTGAAGGTTTACTTAGCTGTAGTGAACCTGTGAATCACATTTCCTTCCCAATTTTTCCTTATGGTAATGAAAATGTTTTCCCTTTGTCTGTCAATTTGTGTATTTGAAGCAGATAAATTAATTTGTAACTTTCCAAGGTGTACATCCAGATATGACTTTGCCTCAAGACAAACTGTATTTTGTTAAACTGACTGTGATATGATTCTGTATTTAGCATTGTACTGATTTAAGGGTTTATTTTAATATTGTAAAGTCTTTTTTGGAATTCAGAGGGTGAGGTGCAACAGTTTGATATTGGTTATGAATTCCAAAAATAGATATTAGATTATGTTTGTAAACTGTTTTGTTCCTCTGGGCATATTAGATTATATTGGATTCAGAGGTTTCTCTTTTATTTCATTAAATAATGATTGAGGTTTTGATTGGGCCATGTCAGTAGGACATTGAGTCCTTGCCCCATTAGTGGGTGGGAACTCAAAAAGAAACCAGGAAGCTTGGAGTTTTGATCCTGGAACCTGGGAAGTAAACACATAGGGACACAGATACTTGAGGAAGGAAAGAAGGCTTAATTGGACACAGCAGAGGTGCCAGGAAGAGAGTTGAGCCATTTGTGTACAAATACCATTTGTCTACAGCTGGCCTTGTGGAAAGAGAAGAGCAGCTGAGCACAGAGAGAAATGAGCCCTGGGAAGAGATGAACCCAGGAAACCTGAAGCCTTGCAGACATCAGCACACATCTTGCTCCAACATGTGGCAACTGACTTTGGTGAGGGAAGTAACTTATGCTTTATGGCCTGGTAACTGTGTGCTTCCACCCCAAATAAATATCTTTGATAAAAGCCAGCAGATGTATGGAATTTTGCATCAGCACCTCTTTGGCTGACTAATTCAGATGGTTACATCTACAATCAACAGAGGTGATTGCCATCAGCAATGAATGACATCTTACCCAATCACTTGAAGGCTTTAAAAGGAAAAGTGATTTCAGCATTGAGAGAGAGAATTCTCATTTCTGTTTTGGAGAGCCACTGTCTCCTGGTGAACTCATCAAGAACCTACCACATAGCCCCTGGTTTGCTGGCTGCCCTATGGAATTTGGACTTGTGTATCCCAATAGTCACGTGAGAAAATTTTATAATATCTCATGATATTAAGAGATTTCTCCTATTGGTTCTTTTTTTTTTTAATTTATTTTTATTGTGGGTGAAAATCAAAATTCTCACAATACATACAAACATTTTCAAAATGATATATAAATAGAGAACCCTGACTGATACAGCTTGGTCCTGAGAGTAGTTCTTGAGAAACAGAATCTTAAAAAGTGGTATTTCTGAATTGATTCTGGGATTTATGCAATTGGATCTTTACTCTGATTAGATTCAAGGGCTCTAATGACTCTGTTTCCAATAATCAAGAGGCCACTGACAGCCCATGGCAGGAGCTGGTAATACCAATACACAAAATATCATCACTGCATATGACCAGTTCCATACTTATAAGAGACAAGGAGCTGGGTGAATGTGTTTTTTTAATTGCCTTAACAATTTTGTGTAGTTGAAAGGCACAATGATGTTGGCTGGCTGTTCTAAAATACACTGGATACAATTACAAAAGAGAGGGATGAGCTGAAGAATTCAAATTTGTAACTTATCACTACATGAATGATGAGAACTTTCAATATGTGCTCTAAAAGAATATCTTGTTTTTTCCAGCCACAAATGAGATATCTGAAAAACAGAGTAACAGTCTCATTGTATAAGTTCAAGAGTTAAAATGGAAACCAAAATCTCAACTTTGGAAGGCATCTGCTGTTAAAGTGAAGGCAGTGATTGGAAAGAATTGGGATGGAAACATACTGGTTAATGATGTGGGGAGGCATTGCAATTCTAAATTCTGCTGAGACTTTGCTAAATCAGGTAATGGTCTGCCCTGAGGAGACCACTCAATCTGTTGCCTGTACTACCCAAACTCCAGCTTTCCCCAGTGATTCTCAACCTCCTCACTGGCATGATGAAACCATGACCCAACCTCCACCCTGCCCTCAGGAGTATGCCATTCAACCCCTGCCTGAAGAGATTAATCTGGTCAGATGAATTTGAAAGAGAATGGACTGAGGTAATTAGCCTGAAAGACACTTCTAATTCTTCCCCTTACCTACTCCTACAACCTCACTTCTCTTCCAGACCTATATCTAGATGCAAAACACAAAAAGCTCCCAAAGGTGAAGTACAAAATGTGACCCATAGGGAAGTATGCTATACTCTAAAAAAACTGCATGATTTTTCCAATTTATATAGACACAAATCAGGAGAATATGTGTGGGAATGGATATTAAGGGTATGGGATAATGGTGAAAGGAATATAAAGTTGGTTCAGGGAGGAATTATTTATATGAGCCCACCAAGCAGAGATACTGGATTCATTGTTGAAGCTTGATGAAATAGAATGGGCTCTAAAAGATTGCTTGGGTGTCTGGCTTGAACATGGACCAAAGGATGGCCTACAATGCCAAAGATCAAGATGCCCGATTTACCCTGGTATACTGTATATGAGGGGATAAAGAGGTTAGATAGATTGGAATGCTAGAATGGATTCACCACTTAAGACTTGCCCACCTACACCAGGAATGTTCAGAGGACACAACTTTTACCAGAACTGTGAGGAATAAATTTGGAAGACTTACACCATCTTCCCTGAAGAGCTCTGTGGTTGCTCTTCTCTGAAGGTCAAAAATATTATTTGGGAACAGCCATCATAAACTAGAATCCTTAACTACTATGGGTATGAATAGATCCCAGGATGGCAGAAGCCAAGTAGCAGCACTTAGTCTCCAAAGACAAAGTGGGAATGGCTAACACAATGAAAGACAGACTCAAAGAAGTAATCAAGAATCTGAGTTGCATAGAGCTATCATGCTGGCCAATAGATCATGGGGTACCTGAAAGTAAAATAGATATGCAGTCTCCTAAATTCCTACTTGATCTGTATCAGTGGAAGGGACCTAGGTCGAGTGAACAAACCTTAACTTGAAATACAGAGATAAAGAGTCATAACTCCTTAATCAATTCCCAGAATTGAGAATGTTTTCAGACACAGAATCCCTTGAATGTGGGACAAGCCAGGTCGACTTGGGGAAGAATCCTGTTACACTAACAAATACTTATGTTGTTAATCTTCCTCCCAGCTTTCTCCAAAAAGACTCATGGTGTTTAAACAGGGTAACTGTGTATAGAGGAAAATAAAATGAATAGAAAATTCATGTATTTTTAAACACTGTCTCAGAAGAGACATTAATTCCAGGAGACCTAAAACATTACTGTGGTCTATCAGTCAGAGTAGGGACTTGTGAAGGTCAGGTGATTGATGGAGTTTTAGCTCAGGTCCATTTCTCAGTGGGACCGATGTGTCCACAGACTTGTTCTGTGGTTATTTCCTTAGTATCAGAAGGCATAATTTGAATAGTCTATTCAATAACTATAACAATACTCAATAACTCACAGAATCCCCACTTTGGTACCCTGATCTTTGAGGTAAGGGCTACTATGGTAGGAAAGGCCAAATGGAAACCACTAGAGTTGCCCCACTGAACACAACAGTAATTGAAAAGCAGTGCCAGATACCTGGAAGGATTATAGAGATCAGTGTCACCATCAAGAATTTGAAGGATGCTGGGGTGGTGATTCTTACCACATAGCCATTTTACTCTCCTACTTTGTGCATTAAAAAGATAGATAGATCTTGGAGGATGACAAAAGATTATCAGAAACTTATGGTGGTGACTCTAATTGAAGCTGCTGTTCCATATTTGCTATCATTATTTGAACAAATCAGCATATCCCCTGGTATCTGGTATGCAGCTATTGATCTGGCAAATGCTTTTTTCTCAATTGCTGTTAGTAAGGATCAACAAAAACAGTTTGCTTTCCACTGCCAAGGCAAGCAATATACCTTCACTCTCTTGCATCAAGGGTACACCAACTCCCAAGCCCTGTTATAATAGTGCCCACAGAGAACTTGATCATCTCTCCCTCCCACAAGACATCAAATGGATCCATTATATTGGTGATATCATGCTGGTTGGACCAGTGAACAAGAAATAGCAATTACTCTAGACTTATAGGTAAGGCATTTTTGTGATAGAAGATGTGAAATAAATCCAATAAAAATACATAGTAAGAACAGTGAAATTCATGAATTTGTGCCCATTCCCACATACCATTTGCTTTGAAGTGGGCTCCTTGATCAGAAGTAATACTGTGTGGAACACCATGGCTGTGGAGAGAGGTTCAGTATGTCCATGGATGGTAGTTTGGAAGAAGCATTGCATGCAAGGTAATAATATCCATGTTCCCCATCATCCTGAAGCAGCTGGATCAATAGAACAGTAGAATGGCCTTTTGAAAACACACTTATGCCCCCAGAGCCTTCAGTGGCCACTGGCTCCACATCAATATTGTAATTTCTTCCAAGGCTTGAATCACAATATGTCTATAGTTGAATACCAGTAAGTCCACTCTAGTCCAAAGTTCTTCCTCCCATCCTGAGGAGTCTGGGATGGTAATGTCCACTCCACTTCCAATTGAGAGGGTGTTTATATCCTATGGGGAAGATGGATGGGATTATCTTGCCTAGAGGGAAAAGCAGTTGTAATACAGGGCCTTCTTTGGGACTTGGAAATTGTCCTGAGTGACATTGAAATGACGGATATAGGCCATTTTATATCATCATAGAACATGCAGAACTGTGTGGGAGAGAGTGTGGTCTGCAATGTGAACTATAGTCCATGCTTAATGGCAAAGCCCCAGGATGTGTTTATCAGTTGCAGTTAATGTGCCACACTAATGAAGGATGTTTATGTGGGAGGCTGTGGGAGGAGTCAGACGTGGGGTGCATGGGAATCCCTATATTTTTGTGTAATATTTATGTAATCTAAGTATCTTTTAGAAAATTTAAAAAATTAAAAAAAAAAACACACTTATGGGACAAACTATCTGGCAATACCTTGCAGGCCAGGGACAATGTTCTCCAGGAGGCAGTGCTTGCTTTAAATTATCATCCTCTGTATTGTGCTATTTCTTTTTGTGTTAGTCTGCCAAAGGTTTTTATAAAAGATATTTATTTGGGGTAAAAGCTTACAGATACAAGACCCTAAATAAAACAACTCAGCTTGTATTTGCCTTAGCTTTTCCCAATTCCCAGGGCTCATTGGTCTCTGATCTTGGATGTTTGTCTGGGGGTTCTTCATGCATTCTTTGTTCTGGTTCCTGAAGAGACTTTGAACATAAACTCATAGAAGTCTTCCTCTTGGTGACTCCTCTCTCTGCTGATTGAAGATTCCTTTTGACCCCTGCACAATGTACTACCTCATCCTTAGTTCTACCTCTGATTTCCCTAAGTAGATCACCCTCTGTGAGCCCCAAGCTCCAAACTTTGGTCAGTTTGGAACTCAGGTTGAAGGAAAAAGGATGAATAAAGGAAGATCACCAATAACTTCAAGACTGAAAAGACAGACAATAGTAAGATATGGCAGCAAAAAAGCTAAAGGAAAAAGGGACAAAATACATAATGCCTGTACATTTATAACTTTGAATGTTAATGGATTTAAATCCCCCATTTAAAAGACATAGACTGACAGAATGGGTAAAAAATATGGATCATCTATATGATGTCTACAAGAGACTCACCTCAAATGTAAAGACATAATCAAGTTAAAAATGAAAGTTTGGAAAAAGATATCACAGGCAAATAGCAACCAAAATAGATCTGGAGTAGTGATACTAATATTGGGAAAAATAGGTTTTTAAAAGCAAAACTGTCATAAGAGATAAAGTTCATTATATATTTTAATAAAAGGAGCAATTCATCAAGAAGAAATCACTATAATAAGCATTTATGCACCATACCTGGATTCCCCAATATACATGAGGCACATGCTGGCAAACAGGGAGAAAAGGTGCCTCTATAATAAAAGTTGAAGTTCCTGCTCTTCATTGAGGGATAAAAACAAGTGTGGGGCAGTTGATGTTGGGGTTTAGAGGGGTAAAGAGAAAGAATCTTTCCAGATAGAGGGCTAAAGAGAATTTTTGGTTGGGGAGAAGCCAGACTGGAACTTACAGGCATAGCAAGACCACAGTTTAAGTCCTCACTGTAAAATGTGGACTTCATCCTCAGGACAGGGCATGCCTTAGCTGATCTGAGTAGGTATGGAACTTTGTGAGGTTTGTACTTTAGGAAGATCAACATTTTTGTGTGGAGAGAAGTGAATGGGAATTAAAGCACACTTCAGAGGGTAGTTTGAAATTGAATTATGGAATTTTTCCTGGAAGGAAGGATAAGTTGGGAAACTGGAAAGTTTGAAGATGGGAGAGTGAGGTGAGAAGTGAAGATAGGAGATTGGAAGAATTAATGGGAAGGATGATGGAAAGATGGAAATGAAAATGGATGGGAGGATTGAAGCCAAAATTAATGGCAGAGATATTGAGAGAAAACTAAATGCTCTTCCCATCCTTACTCCCCAAGATTTTGTCTTGGACAACATTGTTAGCAGGTGATAGTTATTTATAATGTTAAATTTGGGGAGAATTAGGCCCATGAAACTATCTTGACTTATGTATGTTGAAAATTATTTAAAATGCTTTTTTGTAGTTCAACTGTAGAGAAATAGTCTTAGACAAATCAGTGGCCATGAGTAACCAAACACGAGTTACAGAATTTGTCCTGCAAGTTTCTCAGAAAAACAGATTTAGATTGTCTTCTTTGACTTCTTCCTCTCCCTCTACACTATGGCCTTCCCTCATCATGGGGGCCATCAATTTTAGCCTCAGCCTCCACATTCCCATGTTCTTTATCCTGGTCAACAAAGCTGCATTTGAAGTTTTCCAAGCATTGTTATGTTTAAACTACTTGAGATCCTGGTGACAGAGTAGAGAACCATCTCCTACAGGAGTTGAATTATCCAGATGTAATTTCTAACATGGCCTGTTGTGTTGCAAAATTGCTGCTCTTCATTGCTAAGGCTATGGTCATCTCCTAATGCCTCCATTATATCCCTGTGATGAGATCCTAGGTGTGTATGGTGCTGGTTGTTGTTGTGTGGGACATTGGCATGATTCATGCTAGAGACTCCCTGTCTGGTGTTACAGCTTCTGTTCCTCTCACCTCATTGTGGTCACTATGAAGTACACTATGGTCATTTATATTTATCTGGTCTCAGGCTTCAGCTACTCCCCATAAATGCTGAAGGTCATGGCTGTGATTTATACCACAGAACCCCACCTTGAACCATCTCACCTTCAACCTAAAGAACAAAGTTATCAAAACTGTTCTCAAGAAACTCTTTACATTTTTTAGTAAAGAAGCTGTAATTACATATTTTAGAGATAAGGACTCATTTGGAGAAGGTTAAAATTCCAAGATATCACAACTTAAAAAATGTGTTTATTGGATGCCATTTTATACTGGAAAGAAAACCTAAATCCATTGAACAAAGTGTCTGCCAATTAGATACATGTAGTCTTGTCATTCTTGAAATTAGACCAATATGAATAGCAGCCCTATAAAACTGTTAGACATTTAACAAATGTAGATATTTGTAATGAAATTGGCAATAAGACATTGGAATGTGTGATAATGCAAAGCAAAAGTGCAGAATATTGCACATTCATGATCCAACTGTAGGGACCATTATCAAGTTTAACTGTTAGGTAACAGCTCTGAGATTGATAGTACAATGTCAAAGGTCTCTTCATATATGCATTGTGTTATAACTTTTTTCTTAATGATCCTAAGTGTTTGTGAGTTCCTTGAGAAACATCTGTATCTTTCTGCAAACTCAGGTGAAGTCGAGGGCAGGTGCCAGTGAATGAGTGATAAGATGAACAAATATCTGAAGAAGAGAAGTTCTTGGTGTTTGGTAGGTGCAGATTAGGGAAAACACTGGAGATACTAAGGGAGGTTGGTAATTAGTGTGTTTGAGAGCTGTAGGTGAAGGAGGCAACTTGTGCCCCAGAAAGACTATGGTCATTGTTCTGCATCATCAGCACCTGGAAAGGTTTTGACAAAGAATATCATGATGGCTCCTGCTGGGAGGTGATTAGTGATGACACAAAGGACCAACTAGAGAGTTTAAACTCCGAAGAAGTTGGAAACCTCTTTCTGAATGTCTTCCACCAGAATTTCTGTCTGCCAAAAATCCAGTGCTTTTTATGGCTTCTTTCCACTCCATACCACAGTGCCAATGAGGAGGACATAGCTGCTTAAGCAAAAAAGCCCTTTCTGGACAGGATGAAGAACAGTGTAGCCTTGTTATGGAGTGAGGGCAATACATAGATGATATTAAAGAAAGTAAATTATCAAATCCTGTTCTGCAAGAATTACTATAAGCAGAAAGCTTTATGTAGAAGAGTAAATAGGGGCTATACAAGGATGGAGAGTTGTTTCTTATTCAGAGAAGGCTAAGAATTTTTTTTTGGTGTTTTTTAAACCATTTTTTTGCAGGAAAAGATTGGAAACTAATATTTGTTCCATGGTGGAAACTTTGTGCATGGTTGCATGAGTGTGTGTGTGCAGAGTATCTCTGAGCTTATTTCAAATTCAGCGAACTCTCTCCAAATTCATATTTCATTATGTGAATAATCTTAAAAATTGGTCATTTTATGTACATACATAACCCCAAATTAAGCAACCTTTCATATGTTTTTAAAGATTTTCAGTTTTCTGGAACAAGGAACCCCATCTTTCCAGTGTATTCAAGACTTCTAATAGTCCAGGAAAGCCATATCTCTTAACACTTGGTACTCTAAGAGGATTTGTTCCTTCTGCATATTTTGTTATTACATGTTTCTGTGGGATTTTCCTTCTGATTATTTTTTTATTACAAGTTACTGTGCCTGTGGAAATCTTTGAGAAAAGAACAACAATGGAGTTATCATCTTGGCCATACTTAAGATAATGGCTTTGAAACAAACTACCCCTTAAAGGCCAACTAAGAAATCTTGAACCATTTCAGTCAACAAGAGCATGACCTCTTCCTCGAGCTTGGATTACATTCATTTTCTGGCTGATTGGACCACAGTAGATGATGTACCAAACACTGAATGAGTGATCATTACCAAATGGGAAGATAGATCAATCAATAAGGATCTTCTTCTGGAACTGGGCATGGAGAAGATCCCAAACTAGTCAGGTTGCTCTTAGGAAGAAGGAGGTGGATGAGGAAAGATGAAGGCTTCCAAAACTGTCCAATGCACACAGCATTGGTCATTACAGATGGCATGATTTAAAAACTGCAGCAAATGGGAATGCACCAAAATCAAAGGAAACAATATGGCTAATAAAAGTTAAAACAGTAACTAACATGCTTAATATTATAAATATCTCTTGACCAAAATCATCCTCAAAAGATCAAATGAGGTATTTAGTGGTTAGGGGAAATGTTTTTCATTACCTTACAGTAATAAACACAGGACATGGTAAATATCATCAAGAATTATTATACTGTACCGTTTAAATTGTAAGCTATAGTGTAAACCATTGACAATGTTTAGTAGCTATGTTTCACTACCTGTATAACAGTTATAACATTGCTACCATCCACATAAAAAAGTTTTAATATGGGGTGAAGAAAGGGTGAGGAGGTTGAGTATGAGAGTCTCTAGTATTCCATGTGTCTTTGCTGTGACCTAAAATTTCTTTGAAAATTAAATGAAAATTTGGGAGACACTGGGGAGTGAGAGGGGGAAGGAGCCACTGTATAGACTGGACACCCGATAATGCAGTGATAAAAGGAAAATAATAATAATAATAATAATAATAATAATAATACTTTTTAAAAAATATTTTTGTTTTTTCCATTTTTTGAATGTCCCAGTCCTATAATTATATTTCAGTTTTAGTTTTTTTCTGAGTTTCCTTGTATTTTATCTCTTACATTTAAACTTATATTAATTATATTTGGTTATTATATGGGCTTCATCTTCAAGGAAGGTTTAGATCACAGAAGGGTTACAATGGGGGCTGTAGAGGATCATTGGTGGGGCGTGTCTGAGATGGGAAATTCATGAGAGGAAGTTCATCTGAATATACATGAAAGACATATAAAATTGTCCAAATGATCAAGGGGTGGGGCATGGTCACAGTGGGTGGACAATCACTCAATAAATGAGGGAATACTGAATTCCCAGCCTGGAGTGCTCTGCCACATTCTCCAAGGGAGCAGCAACAGTCCCCCTAGTGCAGGGGTGGTGTCTGGCAAAGGAGGATGGTCCACTAATGGGTTCTTGTTTTGATAACTAGCCATATGAGTCTTTGCTCTTGTAATTGAAACTTAGCCTTCTGTTATGGGGTGCATAAGGGTTGCCACCTGAGAGCCTCCTTGTTGCACAAATGTGGCCTCTCTCGAAGCCAAATTCATCATATGAATGCATTACCTTCCCCCCAGCGTGGGACATGTCTCCCAGGGATGAGCCTCCATGGCAATGAGGGACTAACACCAAGTGCCAGTTGGCAATACCACTGGAAAAAGGCCTTGAATAAAAGGGGGAAAAGGTAAATACAAATGAGTTCATGTGGCAAAGAGACTTCAAAGAGAGTCGGTAGGTTATCCCAGAGTTAACACTTATGCACACCTCAGTAGGATCTCAGAGGACACCAAAATTGATATCACCCCACACAGAGGGGCTCCTGAGGTCTCTGGAGACACCCAGGTCCTATATAGGGGGGATAGCTCCAGAGATTTATGCCTTGTCAGTGGGATATTCTTTGGAATCTGTGCTCCTGAGAGAGACAGAGTTGGACTCAAATAAGACCTCCCTGCACATGGTCCATCAGTCCCTTCTATTCAAACCTATATGTGAGGCTGAAGTTTGTAGTTATACTTCCAGAGACTGGAGTCTCTGGCCTGCCCATGTGCCAGCTGTGCCTGGAATCTCGGTGGAGCTGCAACTACTACTCTACAGCTCAATGGACTCACACAAGTCACCTCTTAAGGAGATGATGATGGACAACAGCCATCCCAGGAATGGAGGTAGTCTGCAGCTGTAGGAAGGATAATCCCATTCATCATATCCATGGGATATAAGCCCCCTCTCACTTGGAGGTGGAGTGAACATCACCATCCCAAACTCCTCAGGATTTGGTGAAGGGCTATGGACTAGAGTGGACTTACTGGTATTCTGTTATAGACATATTGTGATTCAAGCAATGGAAGAAATTACAACAGTGAGGTGTAGCCAATGGCCACTGGATGCTTTTGGGGCAGGGAAGTGAAAGTAAGTTGTAATACAGGGACTTTTTCAGGGCTTGGGGATTATCCTGAGTGGCATTACAATGACAGTTATAGGCCATTTTTCATCAGCATATGACATGCAGAACTGTGTGGGAGAAAGTGTGGTCTACAATGTGAACTATGGTACATGCTTAATGGCAAAGCCCCAGGATGTGTATATCCATTGCAGGTGATGTGCCACACTAATGAAAGATGTTTATTTGGGATGTTATAGGAGGTGTGGGAGGTGGGGAACATGATAATCCTTATAATTTTTGTGTAACATTTATGTAATCTAAGTATCTTTTAAAATATTCTTAAAAATTAATTAATTAATTAAATTTTTTTTCTAGAAAGTAATCAGTAATGAAAAAAACTACTCTACTGTTACTTGGGAAAAGGATGGAATGGGGTAGTGTAGCATGGAAGGAGGGCATGAGGATGGAGACAGGATGAAAGAACTCACAATTTGAAGTAAGGATGGTGAAAATGCAAGCAAACATAAAAAGAGGTTGAGGATAGATGAATGAGTGGATTGGATTTTGTCTGGAAGGAAGAAGATGGAAGAATGGAATGATGAACAAGGAGAGAGTGAAAAAGATGGAAAAAAGAAAAATGTAAAGATTGATGGAAATGATTAATATGGAAATGAGAGTGAATAGGAGGATATAAGTCTAAAGTAAGGATACAAGTAAGAAAGATGGGTAGAAAGATGAATGGAAGGATGGATGGAAGTGAGATATAAGGGGAAAGCCGAGTGGAAGAAGAAAATGTGGATGGATAGTTGTGATGTTGGAAGGAGGAATGGAAGGGCAAGAAGAAATATGGAAAGGAACATTATGGATAGGATTTTTGAATGGAAAAAGCTAGATGAAACTTGTGAATGGGTTTTATGGGTATGTGGGTAGAGTGTGAGGTCAGGGAATGAGAAAGTGGAATAATGGAGATCATGGTGGGTGGAAGTGAATGATGAAGTAAAGAAGAGGACTAATGAAAGTAGCAAGGAATGATAGGGCAAAGGACAGGAAGGTGGATGGATGAATTGATGGGATTGTTCATAGCATGGTTGAGAACTTGAGAATATGCATTCTCTCTAAAATTCAAAACATTTTCCGTTGATGAGAAACTGGAAATAGCATTTTTTGTTCTAGCCATGATCAATCACTTGCAAATTTGTACATAGAAACAATTTTCAAAATGGAATCAATATACTTAAAACTGAGGTTTGTGCATGTTTTTAGATGACTCTGTGATAAAATAAGTAAAATGCTACTTCTTTTAGCTCTCCAGAAGAACCACAGCCACTACTCTTTCTCTCTGATGTGCTGCTGAATTGATATTTGCCATATATGAAATAAGAGTTCATACACAAGATGGAATAATTACCCAATGTGCCTGTATTAGTCAGCAAAAAGGATGCTAATGCAAAATACCAGAAATTGGTTGGTCTTTATAAAGGATATTTATTTGGGGTAGAAATCCACAGTTACCAGGCCATAAAGTGTAAGTTTCTTCCCTCACCAAAGTCCATTGCCGTGTGTTGGAGCAAGACACCTGCCAACGCTTGCCAGGATTCAAACTTCTTGGGTTCCTCTCTTCCCAGGGCTGCATTTCTCTCTGGGCTTAGATCTTCTGTTTCCTCCACAAGATCAGCTGTAGACTATGAGGATCTCTAGGCTTTGCTTCTCTCCACATGCCAGTTGTAGACTATCAGGCGGATGGTTTGTTGCTATTCCGTGGCCTTCTCTCCTTCCTCACAACCAAGCTCTCCTACTTCCTGGGGCTCCAGCTCAAGACTCCAACATCAAAACTGCAACTCAAAACTGCTCCCTCTCTCCTTTACCATGCCTTTTATATTTGATTCCCCCACCCACCAAGGGGTGGGGCTCAACTCCCTACTGATATGGCCCAGTCAACACCCTAATCATAAATTAATCATGCCTAGATTAACAGACCAGTTTACAAGCATAATCCAATATCTATTTTTGGAATTCATAATTACATCAATTTGCACAATGGTTATTGTTCCCTACATATTTATCCCATGTTTTCAAAAGTTATGGGGATTCTGCTCACCAACCTGAAGTGGAACGCTTTATGCAAATAATGACTCCCAGGAGAAAACTTCAATGAAACCTTTATTACCAGCTGGGGTGCACTCCCTAGTGGGAGTCACACCTAATGTCTGGTGACTGCAGTTTTTATAGAACTGCTTCCCTCATGGCCAATTCTTTTTTGTGCATGCCAAAAGCAGGATTGGTTTAATCATCATACATATTTCTATAGCAAAGCAAGCAAGCAATGTTCTGGAAGCTGATGTTTATCGTTAGCGTTCCAGCAGGGAGGGGGAGTGGTTGATCTTTGGGGCATGATGCACTGATTCTTTTCAGACCTGGATGGGCACCTGATTTCTGCCTGCAATTGTTAGACAGTTTTTCTACAGGGAATTTCCTGGTACTGTTTTACTTCCTTCTCATTCCCCATTCCTGTAATAGCATTAGTCAAACCATTGACTCTGCATCAATGGCTAAGGGATTGTAATGAGTGTGTAATATCATTACCTTCACTGTCTGTATTCTTTTTTGGATGTAGGAAGTGAGGCAGTTAATGAAAATAGGGCCTACTAGAAATCCTAGTAGGACTAGGACAAGTGGTCCTGCAACAGTGGTGATTAAGGTGGTTAGCCATGGAAACCATGAGAATAGGCTTTCTTTTTTTTTTTTTTTTTTTGACTTTTGAGGTATTTTTATTTTGATAAGAGGTATTTTTGTGTTGAATAACATTTTGACTTTTTTGTTGTTGTTAATCCAACACTTGGAACAAAAAGTAAGAATTCAGCCTTGTGTGAAGTATATCAGAAATACTTCAGAAACACTAGAGCTGCCTGTATAAGAAACTTCATGCCACTAGATTGGCAGATTGGTGAAAACATACGGGCAAAAAAATGAAAAATCATCATTACTAGAAAAGGAAGAAAATAATTTGTAAGTGCTTCTTCTAAAATAGGTGGTGTCCAAGACTTTTAACTCATTTTAGCAATCCAAAGCACATTCTCTAATAGAGGTGATAAAGGTGATAAATATAAATTTTGAAATGGAATAGCCTATGGAATTTAAAGTATTAAAACTTTTATATACCACAAGAATAAGTATAATGAATATTTGCAAAAATTCTTATTAAAGGTTTTACCAAATACTATAGGTACTTAAACAAAACATTTTAAATACATTAATAAGTCAATGAGAACATTATATCAGATTCAGGATTGAAAGGATGTAGTCCTCCATGAAGATTTCAAAGCTAGACTTCACCTCAACCTGAGAAGGAAAATGTGAAAGTATCAGTAATTCAAAAGAATATCAAAGAAACACTTTCATATGTAATTATGCATATTATGTACATATTTATACTGTACATAATACTCTTACACATATAAAACCAGTATCCAAATAGGCTAGAACACATCAGCATGGAATAACAGGCTTTCATACCAATTAGCACTTTTGGTTCTAAGTTTTTCTTGTTCCCTTAGCCTGTTTCTAACTAATGAGAGACTTATAGAAACAGCAGGTTTCGCCTTGGCTACACATAGTCCTCCTTGATTTAAGAATAATAGATCTAGCCCATGCCTATTCTGTAAAACCATTTTGTCCAGAGAGGATAAGGATGTTTTGAGGTGACTAACTGACTTTTCCAATTCCTTTAGATCTGTGTTAAACTGAGTAGATAAGGTTTTAAAGTTTTCCTTATCGGTGACCAGGGCTGCCATTCCCAAGGCTGCTGAACCCCCAATCTGAAGGCCAACCATAATGGGAATGAGAATGGGAACTCGCTTAAATTGGCTTATGGTTCTAAAATGTTCGCGGCCCCCTTCACCTGAATACCAGTATACCTGTGGGATGATGTGTACTAGGATGAAGACAACTGAGTTTTCTTTAGTTTTAGATTGTGACAGGGTTTGAGGTGAGAGATAAGAGGTGATTCCTTGGGTACAGGTGAACCAGGTGCCACTAGGAGCTTTCTGGTAATAGGATTCATCAGTTTCGTTAGAGAAAATAACTGGTGAACAGTGGGGCTTAGGAAAGTTGTATTTATTCTGGCTGAGAAGGGGGCAAAACAGGTGCCATTTCCTTGTAGGTCCTCCAGAGTTGGAATTGGCTTATGACCCCACTTACACAGCTTTTGGCTTTCGTCTACTGATATTTTTGAACATACAGTGAAGCATTGGGAATAATGCTCCCATTTGCCTCTATCCCAATGTAATAAGGAGGATGGGGGTTTAGGCAGAGCCAACAATCTTTGGTGGTGTTTGGTTGGCTATTGTTTAGGAAGGTGAAGACAGAGGACAACATGGACAACAAGGGAGCTCTAGGGGGTTTTTGGTTGGGGAAGGTTAAGTTTTCTGGTGTATTTTTGGGTTGAGTTTCTGGTTCTGAATTAAGGAAACTGTCCCAGTTGGGGCCGACCAGATTATGTGGAGGAGGTTTAAGTTCCGTGTAATATTTTAGGAAATCTAAGCACCTCTTAAAATATATTTATATATATATATAAATAACATTTTTGTAAGCAAATGCACATATATGCATATATATTTATATATCATTTTACAAATATTGGTATGTATTGTGAAAATTTTGATTTTTACCCACAATAAAAAATAAATTAATTAAAAAAAAAAAAAGAATACCTCACTGGATAGTGAACTCAGTTCCGGGGTCTCGACCAGTTACATATAGCCTGAGACCCCATGTTTTATCTCCCTCCCAGCCATCATCAGACCCATTAGTGATATGGATGTGGATGAGGTTGCCAGACCCTATAGTTGGGTTCTGGGACATTGCTTCCCTATTGAGGCTGATGGCAGCATCTTTTGAATTCCATGGGGCTAAGGTTTCGCAACCCCATTGGGCACAGTGTTACTGTCCCTGAGTATTACATTCTGGGGACCAGTCTGCAGGGCAGACATAGAACTGAACCTGAGCTAGTTCTTTTTCTACATTCTGGTTTCTACATCCCCAAACTTGTAAAAGAGTTTGTAAAGGGACATGAGCTGTTTGGCTTTATGTGATATTCTTCTTTGAGGAAGGAACATAAATTGAAAGAGAGGGTAGGATTTTTCTTGGTAGTTTGAGTAGCATTTGGAACCTTCCTGTCTTTGGTTCTGGTTATGCTCCAGTAATAGGAGATAAATCAAAAGCCACTACTAGCTCAAATGCTAGTAACCAGGAGGGACAGCAAATTTATTTGCCAGGGCATTGTTATATTCCCCCCTCCTTTCCCACCCTTAGTCTTAACTTATCCAGCGAATCTTGATTTTTAACGGGTTTTCTGTCCTGATGACTGTCTACTTTCCTGCTTTTGAGTCTTCCGTTCCAGACCTGATGGCTTTTAGCTGGGCACATGTATCCAGTGCCTTTTCCCTGAGACTTTTACTGCCATGGGTGTTGTGAGAATCACCACATATGGGCCAGTCTACCGTAGCTCCAGTGTTCCAGGCTGGAGCTTTCAAACCCAGACCAGATCTCTGGGCTGCGCCTGAAATAAAGGAGGGTTAGTACTTGAACAAGGGTGATGGGTTTCTTGGACTGTCCAACTGACCATTTTTCTAATCTGGTCCAGCACCTTTAGAGTAGAGAAAAGATATTGGTTGTCATATTCAGATATTTTTTCTAACCCCAACTTGGGCAACAGGGGCGGGGGTCTGCTAAATAATATTTCATAGGGTGTAATGCCCTGCATGTAGGGGGTACATTTGGCTTTAAGGAGGGCAAAAGGAAGGAGACTCACCCAGTTTTCACCAGACTCCAGAGCCAACTTGGTTAGGGTTTCTTTCAAGGTGTGGTTCATTCTTTCAATCTGTCCCAAACTTTGGGGCTGAAATGAACAGTGCAGTTTCCAATTTATACCGAGGTCTTTAGCCAATTGTTGAGTCACCTGAGCTATGAAGGCTGGGCCGCTATTTGACTCTATTGTAAATGGAAGCCCAAATCTCGGAATGATTTCCACTATCAACTTCTTAACTACTACCGTGGCTGTTTTGTTTTTAGTCGGGTAGGCTTCTACCCATCCCGAAAACGTATCCACCAGCACCAGGAGATATCTATATCCATATTTTCCCAACTTTATCTCAGTAAAGTCTATTTCCCAGTGCTCTCCTGGTTCCATCGTGTGGAGCCTAGTTCCCACTGGAACTTGGACACCTCCTCTTTGATTTACTTTTGTGCAGACTTCATATCTTGATGTGACATTTTTACTGATTTTAGACAAGCCCGAGAAATAAAAGTCTCTTTTTATTAGTTCTATTAATTTGGTGCCACCCATATGTGTAATGTCATGCAGCCTTTTGACCAATTGTCTCCCCACTGCTTCAGGTAGGTGTGCTCTGCCATCAGGCAGGTCTATCCAACCTTCTGGGGAAATTTTAGCTCCTAGACTTTCGCCCTGCTTGATGTCTTCTGGAGAGTAGTGCATTATTGGGGGCCCTCGGCTGGGGACTGTCGGGAGCATTTGGACAGGGGCAACCATTAGGAAGGTGGCGGTTCATGCGACTTTATCTGCTAGTCTGTTGCCTTCAGACTGTGGGGAGTTTCCCTTCTGGTGTCCCTTGCAGTGAACAATAGCAACTTGGTTAGGGAACCAAATGTCTTCTAATAGTGCTAATACTTCAGCCCCATTTTTAATTTCTTTTCCTCCAGATGTTAGGAATCCTCGCTCTTGGTACAGTGCACCATGTACATGGGCTGTCCGTATAAATATTGACAGTTTGGCCTTTTGCCCATCTTAGCGCTTGGGTAAGGGCTATTATTTTGGCCCATTGGGCAGAGGTGCCATGGGTTAAGGATTGAGCCCAGATAGTTTTCAGTGGCTCTACTACTGCTGCTTCCACATAACAGACTCCATCTTTAACAAAGCTGCTGCCATCTACGTGGAGATTATGGGAAGCCTCCGGCAAAGACACATCGGTGAGGTCTGGGCATAGCCCTGTCAGGGTTTCCAGCAAGTGCAAGCAGTCATGGGTCACCGGGGTGGGGGACACTAGAGTCAGGGAGCACGGTGTCTGGATTTAGTGCCTCTGTTTTTGAGAATACCACAGAGGGTGGGTTCAACAAGAAAACTTGATATTGTGTGATTCTGGCATTAGATATCCTGGACCAGGGGGCTGTGGAGGAGGCATTCCACTGAATGTGGGGCCCTTACTACCAGGTTTTGGCCAAAGGTTAACTTAGAGGCTTCCTTGACTAAAAGGGCAGTGGCTGCGAAGGCTCTTAGACAGTTGGGCTATCCAGCAGCTACATAGTCCGGTTTTGCTTTGTTTTTTTCAGAGGTACGCTACTGGTCAGCACCAAGGTCCAATGGACTGGGTTAAGACTCCTTTGCTAACCCCTCAACTTTCATCAATGAAAGGGTTTAAACAGATCAGGTAGCTGAGGGCAGGGGCACTCACCAGAGCTGTCTTCAGACCTTCAAAGGCTTTTTGCTGCTCTTTGGTCCACAACAAGTCATTCCCTTGCCTGCCATGGTGGCGTAGAGGGGCTTAGCAATTTCTACAAATCCAGGGATATACAGCTTGCAATAGCCCACCGTACCAAGAAATTCACGTACCTGTTGTTTTGAGATTGGTGCTGGGATGCCCAATACAGCTTGTATCCTGTCCTGTGAAATTCGCCGTTCCCCCCTTTTTTAATGATGTATCCCAGATAGGTTATGGAGTGGGAGCAGAGCTGAGCCTTTTTGGCGGATACATGATACCCCATTTCCGCCAACGCGTTGAGTAGGCTGAGGGTAGCTGCTTTGCAAGAGTCTGAGTACGGTGCGGCTAGAAGGGGGTCATCTACATACTGAAGTAGGGTAACACCTGGATGTTGCTCCCTGAAGAGGTACAAGTCCCACCCCAGAGTCTCCCCAAACAAGGTGGGGGAGTTTTTGAATCCTAGGGGAAGTCTGGTCCAGGTTAGTTGCCCACTTCCCCCAGGCTGAGGGTCCTCAAAAGCAAAGATGGATTGGCTAACCAGTGCTAATGGTATGGAAAAGAATGCATCTTTTAGATCCAGGACAGAGTAGGTGGTATGTTTTGGAGGGAGCTGGCTTAGAAGTGTTTCAAGTCCAGTCTTGGCCTTGTGACTAATTGCATACTGCTGTACCTGGATAGGGAGAGATGTGTTTAATAGTTGCACCACCATGGGGGCCTGATGCTGGATTAAAAGACCAAGAGGTGGTCCAGGGATAAAAGTGTATTTTCCCAGTGGCTCCTTGCTTTAGGGTTTATAGGGGTGTAGCTTTTTTTTTTTTTTTTAAGATTTTTATTTATTTATTCATTTATCCCCCCCTTGCTGCTTGTGCTCGCTGGGTCAGCTAACCACGCTGTACGGGCGGGCTTGACTTCACCAGGAGGCCCCGGGGACGGTACCCGGGGCCTCCCATATGGTAAACGGGAGCCCTACTGATTGAGCTACAGCTGCTTCCCCGGGGTGTAGCTTTTATAGGCCTCTATTAGACGCTCTAAAAAGGCAGAGGGTAACTCATTAGGCCCTTGAGTAGTTTCCCTCACCTTAGAAAGATTCATTGGCTTTCTGGTGGCAGCTTGAAGGCCACGTAAGAGAATCTGGCAAAACCAGTCAAGAGCCTCCTTACCTTGATCCTGATTGTAATTCCAGTCTGGTCTCGTTGAGGGAAATACATGTTCTTTTTGGCCAGGGTCAGTAGCAGGTTGGCCGTCTTGACCCAAGATGCTTTTGACAGCCTCCCTCCAGATACAATCTCTCTCCTCTGAGGTGAATAGGACCTGTAATAATTGCTGACAGTCATCCCAGGTGGGGTTATGGGTGAAGAAGATAGTTTTTAGCAGAGAAATTAAGCCTTGGGGTTTTTCTGAGAATGGAGGATTTTGATTTTTCCAATTATACAAGTCTGTAGATGAAAAGGGGGCATATACCATGAACAGGAGACCGTCGTCACCCAGACCTGGACCTGCTTGGTGGAGGGGCAGTAAGGGGACTGGGTCAGACAAGTTGTGGGAAGCTACAGAGCTTGATACTGGGTGCCCCTTCGCATATGGGGGGTCTGGTTAGAGAGGTATCAGCAGATGTGGGGAGTGGAGGGTAGAGATTGTTAGTACATCACAGGGTTAGAGGGGAAGGAAAGGGAGTGGATGGAGAGAGGGCAGATGGAGGGGAGCAAGGGGTAAGTTGGAGAATGGTAGGTAGGGGGGCATTCATCAGGAACATCCTGCAGGACCGAAGGACTGGGGTTTTTCAAGGAAGCTTTTAAAGGAGGTTGAGTCTCTGGCTTGGCCGAACACCCATGTTTTGCAAGAAAAATTTTTAGTTTCTTGGGAGTGTCTTTAAGAAGATCTAGTCAAAAAAGCAAAGGAAATGCCTTTAATATATATATATATATTCATTTTTATTTCCTTTCTCTCTTCTTTTTTCCCCTTTTTCCTTCCCTTTATCACTGTGTTATCAGATGTCTGGTGTGCCATGACACCTTCCTCCTCTCAATCCCCATTGTCTCCCAATTTTTCATTTAATTTTCAAAGAAGTTTTAGGTCACAGCAAAGTCACACACGGAGTGCCGGAGACTCCCAGATACCAAACCACCCCCGCTTCCCCACCCCATATTAACTCCCCCTCCTTTTTTTTTTTTTGGTTGTTAGCATTGTTATAACTGTTATGCAGATAGCAAAATATAGCAACTAAACATTGTCAGTGATTTACAGTATAGTTTACAATTTAGATGATACAGTTAAATAATTTTGATGATATTTACCATGTCCTGTGTCCATTAGTGAAAGGTAATGAAAAACCTTCCCCATGACCACCAAACATCCCATTAGATCTTGACTGCTCCCTTCTCCCCAGCCCCCCAGGGCCCATGATACCCCCCTCTCCTAAACCATGGAATGTCAAGATTCACAGTTACATACCCTGGGGATTTGAACCAGCACTTCCTAATCCATCCACCCCCCAGTGCTGTACCACCAAACCCAGGAACACCACCACTCATCTGCCCCATCCCCCAACATGCAACCACACTCTATCCCTTTACCATAGATTATGTCCATATGGGAGATGGCTCAAAGTCTGCTCTTCTCTTACTCTCCTTTGTTAACCTATCTTTCAGTCAATGGTTCTCAGAGACTGCTCACTTTCCTCAGTTCAGATCAGTGAGGTCATATACTGTTCATCCTTCAGTGCCTGGCTTGCTTCACTCAACATAAGGTCTTCAAGATTCATCCACGTTATTCCATGTGTTAGCACTTTGTTCCTTCTTACCGCTGAGTAATATTCCATTGTATGTATGTGCCACATTTTGCTTATCCATTCGTCTGTTGATGGGCACCGGGGCTGATTCCAACTTTTGGCAATGGTGAACAATGCCGCTATAAACATTGGTGTGCATATATCTGTTTGTATTTTTGTTTTCAGTTCTTCTGGGTATATACCCAGTAGTGGAATTGCTGGATCATACGGAAGATCTATTGCAAGTTTTCTGAGGAACCGCCAAACTGTCCTCCACAGTGGCTGGACCATACCGCAGTCCCACCAGCAGTGGATGAGGGTTCCTATTCCTCCACATCCTCTCCAACATTTAGTGTCTCCTGTTTTTTTAATAGCTGCCATTCTGATGGGTGTAAGATGGTATCTCATTGTAGT
>JAKSZT010035709.1:461224-484724 GCA_026826555.1 Tolypeutes matacus | reverse complement strand
TTTTTTTTTACTTACAGTCAATGTCAAAATGGTGATTATAACCAAGTCTCTGAGAATGCAGTCTTTTGTTCACTTGTGAAAACTAGGCATATTACTTCTTTAAGTGGCTGCTTTTGACTTGTTTTCACATACAATCAGTGAAAAATCATTGGTTTTACCTAATGCTCTCTGTGAATGAAGAAGGTTCTTCACTCATCAAAAATTAAGCCATCTACTTGTTTAATAGGCTACTATTTACTTCTTCTCACTTATAATCAATGAATAAAACACTAGTTTTACCTAAATCTTTTGAATGTAAGTCGTTTTTCAGTTTGAAAACTAAACAAGTTGCTCATTTAATTGCCTGCTTCACACTTCTTTTCACTTACAATCATTGTCAAGGCAGTGATGGTACATAAGATTCTGTGAATGAAGTAATTTCTTCACTTGTGAAAAACAAGGAAGTCCTTGTTTATATGGCTGTTATGCACTTGTTTTCACATAAAATGCTCTGTGAATGCAGCATTTTCTTCAGTAGTGAAAACTAGGAATGTTACTTCCTTAATTGGCTGCTTTGCACTTGTTCTCACAATTTATGAAAAACGATATTTTTACCTAACCCTTTGTAAATGTAAGTGGTTCTTCAGTTTGTAAAACTATGCAAGTTCCTCATATAAGTGCGGCACAGTTCTTTTCACTTGCAATTGAGGTCAATTCACTGGTTTTACCTAATGATCTCTGTATTCAGTAGGTTATTTTCTTTTGAATTTTTTTTAAATTTAATCATTTTTATTTAGAGTGTATTTCTAAAATCATAAAAGGGGTTTTGTAACCAAAGTTGAAACACATTTATTCTTCATAACTTCAGAATTTGACAAGCAATTCCAGACCATGCCTCCCAAATCCAATCTTCTTTGCTATTTTGCAAATTTCTGTAACCTCAAATTTAAACTACTCCATTCTAAATGTACAATTTTATATGACTACTGTATGCTTGTTTATAGGACAGTTTCCTCAAAACATTCCATTAACTATAAAGAATGGCTTTTGTCCAAGGATCAGGAGGGAAGAAATATTAAACACCTATCAGAAAATCATTTATTGATTTTAATAACAGAAGCTGTTTTGTTTTCTGTTATAAAAGAGAACATGTAAAATTAAATTATTTTTGTAGACTTGTAATATTTTACTCCCTACACAGCTTCAATCCTATTTATGATCTTTTATGCAAGTCACCATCAGGATTTACTGAGTAATATTCCAAGGTGTTAACATGGCTCTGAAGTGTAATTCCAAAGTGGAACAGGTTACTTTTGAGGAAGAGAACTTACTGATAAGTTCCCTCAAATGCTCTTTTTTTCTTTCAACTTTAAATAAAAAATTAATGGAATCATTTTTTCAACTTACTTGTGTTATTTGTGGTATTTATTCTTACTTACAATCAACGCCAAAAAAGTGGATTTCCTTAATGCTCTGCGAATGCAAGAGATACTTCAGTTTTACAAACTAAGCAAGTTACTTGTATAATTGGCTGTTATGCACTTGTTTTCACTTACAACCAATGACAAAACTCTGGTTTTACCTAACTCTCTGTGAATGAAGGAGGTTCTTCAATTTTCAAAAATTAAGCAACATACTTGTTTATAGGTTACTATTCATTTCTTATCACTTGCAATCAATGAAAAAACACTGGTTTTACCTAATGTTTTGTGAAAGTAAGTGGTTCTTCAGTTTTGAAAACTAAGCAAGTTACTCATGTAATTGCCTGCTTCACACTTCTTTTCACTTACAATCAATGTCAAAGCAGTGACAGTACATAAGATTCTGTGAATGCAGTCATATCTTTTCTTGTGAAAGCCAAGCAACTCCTTGGTTAATTGGCTGCTATGCACTTGTTTTCACATCCAATAAATATCAAAATACTGGTTTTACCTGATGCACTGTGGATATGGGAGGTTCCTCAAGTTTGAATTCTAAGCAAATTACTTCTTTATTTGGCTGATATGGCACTTGTATTCACTTACAACCAATGTCAAAACCCTGGTTTTTCCTAACACTCTGTGAATGAAGGAGGTAATTCAATATTCAAAAATTAAGCCAGGTAATTTTAAAATATGATACAATTCACTTCTTCTCACTTAAAATCAATGAAAAAACACTGGTTTTACCTTTGTGAATGTAAGTGCTTCTTCAGTTTTGAAAACAACGAAATTACTCATTAATTGCCTCCTTGTTTTCACTTACAATCAATGTCAAAGCACAGGTATTACCTCAATCTCTGTGAATATATTGGCTTATTCTCTTTGAATTCTAAGCAAGTTACTTGTATTATTTGCTGGTATTTATTCTCACTTACAATCATTGCCAAAAGAGTGGTTTTACCTAATCCTCTAGGATTGCAGATGGTCCTTAGTTTTGAAAACTAAGCAAGTTAATTGTACAATTGGCTGCTTTGCACTTGTTTCCAATTTCAATCAATGTCAAATGCTGGTTTTATGTAATACTTGTGAATGCAGTAGTTTCTTCTGCTGTGAAAACTAAGCAAGTTACTTTTTCTTTGGTGCCATGCACCTGTTTTCACTTACAACCAATGTCAAAACTATGGTTTTACCGTACACTCTGTGAATGAAGGAGATTCTTCATTTTTCAAAATTAAGGAGTTTACTTGTTTAATAAGATACTATTCACTAGCTTTTGCTTACAATCAATGTCAAAATGGTCGTTTAACCTAACCCTCTCTAAACGCAGATGTTTCTTCATTTTTGAAAACAAGGCATGTTACATGCTTAATGCCTGCTTTGCATTTGTTCTCACAACCAATGAAAAAACACTAATTTTACCTAACTCTTTGTGAATGTAAGTTGTTCTTTAATTTGGAAAATTATGCAAGTTACTTATTAAATTGCCTGCTGCATATTTCTTTTCACTTATAAACAATGTCAAAGCCCTGGTTTTACATAATTCTCTGTGAATGCATTAGGTTTTTCTGTTTTAAATTCTGAGATGGTACTTGTGCTATTTGCTGGTATTTATTCTCACTTACAATCAATGCCAAAACAATGGTTTTACCTAATGCTTTAGGAATGCAGAGGTCCTTCATTTCTTAAAACTCACCAAGTTACTTGTATAATTCATTATTACATAGTAGTTTTCACTTCATATGAATGTCAAAATGCTGGTTTTACCTAATACTTGTGAATGCAGTAGTGTCTTTAGTTGTCAAAACTAAGCATGTTACATCCTTAATTGTTTGACTTGCACTTGTTCTCTCTTACAATCAATTAAAAACACTGTTTTTACCTAATGCTTTGTGAATGTAAGTGGTTTTCAGTTTTCAAAACTAAGCAAGTTACTCATTTAATTGCCTGTTACACCTCTTTTCATTTACAATCAATTTCAAAATGGTGGTTTTACCTAACACTTGTAAATGCAGGAGCTCCTTCAGTTGTGAAAACCAGACAGGTTACTTTCTTAATTGGTTGATTTGCAGTTGATCTCACAATCAGTGAAAAAACACTGGCTTTACATAACACTTTGTAAATGTAAGTGGTTCTTCTGTTTAAAAAACTATGCAAGTTACTTATTTAATTGCCTGCTGCACACTTCTTTTAACTTACAATCAATTTCAAATCACTGATTTTACTCAATACTCTGTGAAAGTGGTAGGTTATTATGTTTTGAATTCTAAGCAAATTACTTATTTTATTTCTTGGTATTTATTTCCACTTACAATCAATGCCAAAACAGTGTTTATACATCATGCTCTATGAATGCAGGAGGCTCTTCAGTTTTGAAAACAAAGCATGCTACTTCCATAATTGACTGTATTGCTCTTGTTTTTACTAAAGATCAATGTCAAAATGCTGGTTTTACCTAATACTTGTGAATGCAGTAGTTTCTTCAGTTGTGAAAACTAAGTAAGCTACTTTTTAATTTTGTGTTATACACTTGTTTTCACTTACAACAAATGTCATAACCCTGGGTTTACATAATATGCTTTGAATGATGGAGGTTCTTCAGTTTTCAAAAATAAGGAAGCTACTTGTTTAATAGGATACTATTCACTTGTTTTCACAAACAATAAATGTCAAAACTCTGGTTTTACGTAAGAATGTGAATGACTGAGGTTCTTCAATTTTCAAAAATTAATAAAGTTGCTTGTTTAGTAGGATACTATTCATTTCTTCTCTCTTACAATTTAGGAGAAAAGACTGGTTTTACCTAATGATTTGTGAATGTAAGTGATTCTTCAGTTTTGAAAACTAAGAAAGTTACTCATTTATTTGTCACCTTCACACTTTTATTTACTTAAAATCAATGTCAAAGCAATGGTGATACATAAGAGACTGTGAGTGCAGTAATTTCTTCACTTGTGAAAACCAAATAAGTCCTTCTTTAATTGGCTGGTATGCACTTGTTTTCACATACAATAAATATCAAAACACTGGTTTTACCTAACACTCTGTGAAGGTAGTCTTTAGTTTTGAAAACTAAGCAAATTATTTCTTTATTTGGCTGCTATGGCACTTATTTTCACTTACAATCAATTCAGAATCTGGTTTTACCTAATGCTCTGTGAATGCAGTAAATTCTTCATTTTTGAAAACAAAGTTGGTTACATGTTTATTTGGCTGCTTTGCACTAGTTTTCTCTTTAATGTCAATATGCTGGTTTGAACTAATACATTAAGAATGCAGTTGTTTCTTCAAGTTGTGAATACAAACAAGTTACTTTTTCATTGGGTGCTATGCACTTGTTTTCACTTACAATCAATGACAAAACAATGGTTTACCTTAAACTCTTGGAATGCAGTAGTATCTTCAGTTCAGAAAATTAAGCAATGTACTTCTTTAAATGACTGCTATGCACTTCTTTTAACTTACAGTCAATGCCAAATCAGTTGTGATACTTAACATGTGAATGCAGCAATTTCTTCAGTGGTGAAAACTAAGCATGTAACTTCATTAATTGGCTGTTATGCACTTGTTTTAACTCACAACCAATATCAAAATCATAGTTTTACCTAAGGTTCTGGGAAAGCAGTAGTATCTTTATTTGTGAAAACTAAGGAAGTTATTTCTTTAATTGTCTACTAGGCACTTGTTTTCACTTACATTCAATTTCAAAACACTTGTTTGACCTAGTGCTCTGTGAAGGAAGGAGGTATTTCAGTTTTGAAAACTAAGCAACTTGATTGTTTAATTGCTTGCTACACACTTGTTTTCACTTACAGTCAATGTCAAAACCCTGGTTTTATCTAACACTCTGTGAATGAAGGTGTTTCTTCAATTTTCAAAAATTAATCAAGGTTTTTGTTTTATAGGGTACTATTCAGTCCTTCTTACTTACAATCAATGAAAAAACACTGGTTTTATCTTTGTGAATGAAAGTGGTTGTTCAGTTTGGAAAACTATGCAAGTTACTCATTTAATTGCCTGTTGCACAAATTTTTTCACTTACAATGACTGTCAAAGCACTGGTTTTACCTAATGCTCTGTGAATGCAGTAAGCTATTCTTTCCTGAATCCTGTGCAAGTTACTTGTGTTATTTGCTGGTTTTTTTTCACTTACAATTAATGCCAAACAATGGTTGTACCTAATGCTCTATGAAGGAGGGACGTCCTTTAGTATTAAAAACAATGGAAGTTACTTGTATAATTGGCTGTTATGCACTTGTTGTCACTTAAAATCAATGTCAAAATGCTGGTATTACATAACCCTTGTGTATGCAGTAGTTTCTTCAGTTGTGAAAACTAAGTGAGTTACTTTTTCATTTGATGCTATATACTTGTTTTCCCTTACTACTAATGTCAAAACCTTGGTTTTACCTAATGCTCTTTGAATGAGGTCAATTCTACAATTTTCAAAAATTAGTCAAGGTACTTGTTTAATAGGATACTATTCACTTCTTCTCACTTACAAGCAGTGAAAAAACATGGGTTTTACCTAATGCTTTGTGAATGTAAGTGGTTCTTCAATTTTGCAAACTAAGCAAGTTACTCATTTAATTGCCTGCTTCACAGTTCTTTTCAATTACAATCAATGACAAAATTGTGATTTACCTAATGCTCTGTGAATGCAGAAGTTTCTTCAGTTATGAAAATTAGGCATGTTAATTCGTTAATTGGCTGCTTTGCACTTGTTTTCACAATCTGTGAATAAACACTGTTTTTATCAAATGCTTTGTGAATGTAAGTGGTTCTTCAGTTTGGAAAGCTATGCAAGTTTCTCATTTAATTGCATGCTACACACTTCTTTTCACTTATAATTAATGTCAAACCACTGGTTATATGTAATGCTCTGTGAATGCAGTAGGTTATTCTCTTTTGAATTCTAAAGAAATTACCTGTGTTATTTGTCAGTATTTGTTTTCACTTACAATCATTGCCAAGATAACTGGTTTTTCCTAATTCTCTTTGATTGCAGTAGGGCCTTAAGTTTTGAAAATTAAGCAAGTTACTTGTAAAATTGCCTGTTATGCACTTGTTTTCACTTACAATCAATGTCAAAATGCTTGTTTTAGTGAATACTTGTGAAGGAGCAGTTTTTTTTAGTTGTGAAAAATAAGCAAGTTAGTTTTTCATTTGGTGCTATGCACTTGTTTTCACTTACAAGTAATATCAAAACCCTGGTTTTAAATAATGCACTGTGAATGAAGGAGGTTCTTCAGTCTTCAAAATTTAAAGAACATGCTTATTTAATATGATACTCTTCACTTGTTTTCATTTACAATCAATGTCAAAAGGGTGGTTTTACCTAACACTCTGTGAATGAAGGAGGTTCTTAAATTACTCAAAATTAAGCAAGGTACTTGTTCAATAGGATACTGTTCAATGCTTCTCACTTACAATCAATGAAAAAAAAATGGTTTTACCTAATGCTTTGTGAATATATGTGGATATTCAGTTTTGTAAACTAAGAAAGTTACTCCTTTAATTGCCCTCTTCACACTTCTTTTTGCTTATAATCAATGTCAAAGCAGGGGTGACACATAAGATTCTGTGATTCATTCATTTCTTCACTTGGTTTTCCCAAGTAAGTCCTTGTTTAATTAGCTGCAATGCACTTGATTTCACTTATAATAAATATCAAAACACTGGTTTTAGCTAATGCTCTGTGAATGTATGAGGTTCTTTAGTTTTGAAATCTAAGCAAATTACTTTTATTTGGCTGCTATGGCACTTGTTTTCACATACAATCAATGTCAAAACACTGGTTTTACCTATGGCTCTGTGAATGCAGTACGTTCTTCAGTTTTGAAAACTAAGCAATTCATTTGTTTAATTGGTTGCTATGCACTTGTTTTCACTTACAATGTAAATATGCTGGTTTTACCTAATATGCTGAAGATGCAGTTGCTTCTTTAAGTTGTGAAAACAAACAACTGACATTTTAATTGGATGCTATGCACTTCTTTTCACTTAAAATCAACAAAAAACAATGGTTTGCCTTACACTCTTGGAATGCTGCAGTTTCTTCAGTTGGGAAAACTAAGCCATTTACATTTTAAATGACTGTATGCACTTGTTTTCACTTACAGCCAATGGCAAATCAGTTGTGATACCTAACACACTGTGTATGAATTCATTTCTTCAGTTGTAAATACCATGAAAGTTACCTTATTTTTAGCTGCTATGCACTTGCTTTACCTTGTAATCATGGTTTACCTAAAGTCTGGGAATGCAGTAGTTTCTTTATTTGTGAAAACTAAGGAAGTTATTTCTTTAATTGGCTACTATGCACTTGTTTTCACTTACATTAAATATCAAAACACTTGTTTGACCTTATGCTCTGTGAATGAATGAGGTTCTTCATTTTGAATTCCAAGCAAGTATTTCAATTTACTATTATGCACTTGTTTTCACTTACAACCAATGTCAAAACCTGGTTTTAGCTAACACTCTGTGAATGGAGGTTCTTCAATTTTCAAAAATTAAGCAAGGCACTTTTTAATAGGATACTATTCAGTTCTTATCACTTACAATTACTGAAAAAACCCTGGTTTCACCTTTGTGAATGTAAGTGGTCCTTCAGTTTTAAAAACTAAGCAAGTTACTCATTTAATTGCCTGCTTCACACTTCTTTCACTTACAATCAATGTCAAAAGAATGGTGACACATAAGATTCTGTGAATGCAGTCATTACTTCTCTTATGAAAACCAAGCAAATCCTTGTTTAATTGATAGCTATGCACTGTTTTCATAGACAATTAATATCAAAACACTGGTTTTGCCTAAAGGTCTGTGAATATAGGAGGTTGTTCAGTTTTGTACACCAAGCATATTACTTCTTTATTTGGCTACTATGGCACTTGTTTTCTCTTACAATCAATGTCAAAACCCTGATGCTCTTTGAATGCAGTAGGTTCATTAGATTTGGAAATTAAGGAAGTTACTTTTTAAATTGCCTGCTACACACTTGTTTTCATTTACAATCAATGTCAAAACACTGGTTTTGCCTAATGCTTGTGAATGCGGTGTTCCTCAATTTTGAAAATTAAGCAATTCACTAATTTAATTGACTGCTATGCACTTGTTTTCACATTCAATGTCACTAATTTGGTTTTACCTTATATGCTGATAATGCAGTCATTTCTTCAAGTAGTGAAAATTAAGTAAGTTACTTTTTATTTAGGTGCTATGCACATGTTTCACTTATAGTCACTGAGAAGGAAAGGTTTACCAATGGTCTTGGAATGCAGTAGTTTCTTTGGTTGTGAAAATGAAGCAATTTACTTCTTTAAATGAAGTGTTTACATTTACAAACAAATTCAAAACACAGGTTTAACCTAATGGTCTGTGAATGCTTGAAGTTCTTCAAGTGTGAATTCAAATCAAGTAGATTAATTTCCTGCTATGCACTTGTTTTCAATTACAACCAATGCCAAAACTCTGGATTAATTAACACTCAGTGAATTAAAGAGGTTCTTCAATTTTCAAAAATTAAGTAAGGTACTTGTTTAATAGGGTATGATTCATATCTTCACACTTACAATCAGTGAAAAAACACTGGTTTAACTTTGTGAATGTAAGGGGCTATTCAGTTTTGAAAACTAAACAAGTTACTCCTTTAATTGCCTGCTACACACTTCTTTTGTTTTACAATATCAAAATGGTGGCTTTATATAATGCTCTGTGAATGCAGGAGTTTCTTCGAATGTGAAAACTAGGCATGTAACTTCCTTATTGGCTGCTGAGAACTTGTTCTCACAATCATTGAAAAAACACTGATTTTACTTAACACTTTGTTAATGGAAGTGAGTCTTCAGTGTGGAAAACTATGTGAGTTGCTCATTTAATTGCCTGCTGCACACATCTTTTCACTTACAATCAATGACAAAGCACTGGTTTTACCTACTGCTCTGTGAATGCAGTAGGTGATTCTCTATTTCTAAGCAAGTTCCTTATGTTATTTGCTGTTATTTATTCTCACTGACAATCAGTGTCAAAAAAGTGGGATTTCCTAATGCTCTGTGAATTCACGAGGTCCTTCAGTTTAGAAAATTGAGCAAATTACTAGTATAACTGACAGTCAACACACTTGTTTTCACATACAATCCATGTCAAAATGCTGACGTTACCTAATACTAGTGAATGACGTATTTTCTTCAGTTGTGAAAACAAAGCGAGTTACATTTTCATTTCATGCTTTATACTTGTTTTCATTAACAACTGATGGAAAACCCTGGTTTTATCTAATGCTGTGAAAGAAGTACATTATTCAATTTTCAAGAATTCAAAAATGTACTAGTTTAATAGGATGCTATTCATGTGTTTTCACTTACAATCAATGTCAAAATAGTGGTTTTACCTTACCCTCTTTAAATCCAAGAGTTTCTTCAGTTGTGAAAACTAGGCATGTTTCTTCCTTAATTGGCTGATTTGCACTTGTTCTTAGTTATAATCAATGAAAAACACTGTTTTACCTATGGCTTTGTGAACATAAGGGGTTCTTCATTTTGTAAACTGAGGAAGCAACTCCTTTATTTCCCTGCTTCACACTTCTTCTTACTTACAGTCAGTATCAAATCAGTGGTGATAACTAAGATTCTGTGAATGCAATTTTGTTCACTTGTGAAAACATACCAAATCCTGTTTTAATTGGCTCCTATGCACTTGTTTTCATTTACAACAAATATCAAATACTGGTTTTACCTAAAGCTCTGTGAATTTAGGAGGGTCTTCAGTTTTGACAACTAAGCATGTTACTTCTTTATTTGGCTGCTATGGCACTTGTTTCTGTTTACATTCAATGTCAAAACACTGGTTTCAGTTAATGTTCTGTAAAATCAAGGGGTCCTTTAGTTCTTAAAACCAAGCAAGTTACTTGTTTAATTGGCTGCTGTGCAGTTTTAAATTACAACCAATGTTAAAACTATGGCTTAACCTAACATTCTGGGAATGCAGTAGTTTCTTCCTTTCTGAAAACTACGGAAGTTATTTCTTTAATTGGCTGCTACACACTTGTTTTCACTTACAATCAATGTCAAAACGGTATTTTTACCTTACCCTCTGTAAATGCAGTCATTTCTTCACTTGTGAAAAACAAGCAAGACCTTGTTTAATTAGCTGCTATGCACTTATTATCACATACAATAATTATCAAAACACTGGTTTTACCTATCATTCTGTTAATGTAGGACGTTCTTCAGGTTTGGACACTAAGTAAATTACTTCTTTATTTGTTTCCTATGGCACCCATTTTCACTTGCAATCAATGTGAAATCACAGGATTTACCTAGGGCTCTGTGAATGTAGCACATTCTCCAGTTTTGAAAACTAAGCATGTTACTTGTTGAATTGGATGTTCTGCACTTGTTTTCACTTACAATGTTAATATGCTGTTTTTACCTAATACACTGACAATGTAGTTGTTTCTTCAAGTAGTGAAAACTAAGCAAGTTACTTTTATCATTGGGTGCTATGAACTTGTTTTTTCTTGCAATCAATGATAAAATAATGGTTTACCTAACACTTGGGATGCAGTACTCTCTTTAGTTGGGAAAACTAAACAATTTACTTATTTAAATGAGTGCTATGCACTTGTTTTCACTTACAGTCAATGGCATATCAGTTGTGATACCTATCACTCTGGAAATGAAGTAGTTTCTTCATTTGTGAAAACTAAGGAAATTATTTCTTTAATTGGCTGCTACACACTTGTTTTCACTTACATTCAATATCAAAACACTTATTTGACCTAATTCTCTAAAATGAAGGAGGTTCCTCAGTTTTGAAAACAAAACAAGTTGCTTGTTTATTTTATTTTTTTTTAAAGATTTTATTTATTTATTCATTTATCCCCCCCTTGCTGCTTGTGCTCACTGGGTCAGCCAACCACACCATGCGGGCGGGCTTGCCTTCACCAGGAGGCCCCAGGAACCGAACCCGGGGCCTCCCATATGGTAAACGGGAGCCCTACTGATTGAGCCACAGCCGCTTCCCTGTTGCTTGTTTAATTGCCTGCTACACGCATTTTTCACTTACAATCAATATCAAAACACTTGTTTTACCTAATGCTCTGTGAATGCATCAGGATCTTCAGTTTTGAATTTCAAGCAAGTGGTTTAATTTGCTGCTATGCACTTTTATACACTTACAACAAATGTCAAAACCCTGGTTTTACCTAACACTATGTGAATGAAGGAGTTTCTTCAATTTTCAAAAATTAAGCAATGTACTTGTTTAATAGTACACTATTCTTCTCATAATCAATGAAAAACACTGGTTTTATCTAAGAATTTGTCAATGTAAGTGGTTCTTCAGTTTTGAAATCTGAGAAAGTTACTCATTTAATTGTCTCCTACACATTTATTTTCACTTACAGTCAATGTGAAATCAGTGGTTGTACATAAGATTCTGTGAGTGCACTCATTTCTTCACTTGGGAAAACCAAGAAAGTCCTTGTTTATATGGCTGCTATGGCACTTGTTTTCACTTTCAATGTCAAAACACTTGTTTTACCTAATGCTCTGTGAATGTGGTATGTTCTTCATTTTTTAAAACTTAGCAAGTTTCTTGTATATTTGGCTGCTATGCACTTGTTTTCATTTACAATTTCAATATCCTGTTTTTACCTAATATCCTGAGAATGCAGTTGTTTCTTCAAGATGTGAAATCTAAAATGTTAATTTAACATTGGGTGCTATGCACTTGTTTTCCCTAACAATCAATCACAAAACAGTGGTTTACCTAATGCTTTATGAATGCAGGAACTACTTTAGTTTAGAAAACTAAGGAAATTGCTTGTATAATTGGCTGTTACACATTTGTTTTCACTTAGAATCAATGTCAAAACACTGGTTTACATAATGTTCTGTGAATGCACGAGGTTCTTCGGTTGTGAATTCCATGAAAGTAGTTTAATTTGATATTATGCATTTGTTTTCACTTTCAGTGTCATTATGTTGGATTTACCTAATACTCTGAGAATGCAGATATTTCTTCAATTTGTGAAAATTAAGCATGTTACTTTTTCATTGGGTGTTATGCACTTGTGTTTTCACTTATAATCAATGACAAAACAATGGTTTCTTTACACACTCAGAGTGCAGTAGCTTTTTCAGTTGGGAAAATTAATCAATTTACTTCTTTAAATTAATGCTCCACACATGTTTACACTTGCACTCAATGGTAAATCAGTTTCTACACCTAACACTCTGTGAATGCAGTAGTTTCTGCAGTTGTGAAAATGAAGCACAATTCTTCTTTAATTGGTTTCTATGCACCTGTTTTTACTTAGAACCAAATTCAAAGTCATGGTTATGCCTAACATTCTGTGAATGCAGTAGTTTATTCATTTGTGAAAACTGTGGAAGTTATTACTTTAATTGGCTGCAATGCACTTGTTTTCACCTACATACCATATAAAAACACCTGTTTGACCAAATATTGTGTGAATAAAGATTAATCAGTTTTGAAAACTAAGCAAATCCTTGTTTAATTGCCAGCTACACACTTTTTTTCACTAAGTATCAATGTCAAATCATTGGTTTACCCAATGCTCTGTGAATGCACGAGGTCCTTCAATTTTGAAATCTAAGCAAGTAGTTTAATTTGCTGCTATGCAATTGTTTTCACTTACAACCAATGTCCAAACCGTGATTTTAACTAACACTCTGTCAATTAAAGAGGTTCTTTATTTTCCAAAATTAAGGTACTTGTTTCATTGGATAGAATTCAATTCTTCTCACATACAATAAATGAAATACACTGGTTTTACCTCAAGTTTTGTGAATGTAAGTGGTTCTTCAGTTTTGAAAATGAAGCAAGTTACTTTTTCATTGTCTGCTATGCCCTTATTTTCATTCAAAATGTCAATATGCTGGTTTTACCTAAAACACTGTGAATGCAGTTGTCTCTTCAAGTTGTGAGAACTAAGCAAGTTACTTTTTCATTGGGGACTAAGTACTTGTTTTCACTTACAATCAATGATAAGACATTGGTTTACCTAGTGCTCTTGGTATGCAGCAGTTTCTTTAGTTGGAAAAACTATGTTATTTCCTTCTTTAAATGAATGCTACCAACTTGTTTTAACTTCCAAACAATGGCAAATCCATTGTGATACCTAACACTTTGAGAATGAAGTAGTTTCTTCAGTTGTGAAGACAAAGCATGTTAATTTTTAATGGGCTGTTATGCAATTGCTTTAACTTACAACAAATGTCAAAACTTGGTTTTTACCTAAAGTTCAGGGAATGCAGTAGCTTCTTCATTTGTGAAAGCTATCGAAGTTATTTATTTAATTGGCTGCAATGCACTTGTCTTCACTTACATACAATATAAAAACACTTGTTTGACCTAATATTGTGTGAATAAAGGAGGTTAATCAGTTTTGAAAACTAAGCAAATCCTTGTTTATTTGTCAGCTACACATTTGTTTTAACTTAGACTCGATGTCAAATCACTGGTTTTGCCTAATGCTCTGTGAATGCATGAGGTTCTTCAATTTTGAAATCTAAGCAAATAGTTTAATTTGCTGCTATGCACTTGTATTCACTTACAACTAATGTCCAAACCCTGATTTTAACTAACACTCTGTGAATGACGGAGGTTATTCAATTTTCAAAAAGTAAGCAAGGTACTTATTTAATTGGATACTATTCACTTATTTTCACAATCAATGAAAAAACACTAGTTTTTCCTAACACTTTGTGAATGTAAGTGGTTCTTCAGTTTTGAAAACTAAGCAAGTTACTCATTTAATTGCCTGCTTCAGGCTGCTTTTCACTTACAATCAATTTCATAGCAGTGATAATACATAAGATTCTCTGAATGCAGTCATTTCTTCACTTGTGAAATGTACAAGTGAAGAAATGACTAATTGGCCGATATTCACTTGTTTTCACATATATAAATATCAAAACACTGGTTTTCCTAATGCTCTGTGAATGTAGGAGATTCTTCAGTTTTGAAAACAAAGAAAATTACTTCTTTATGTGGCTGCTATGGCACTTGTTTGCACTGACAATTAATATCAAAATACTGGTTTTACCTAATGCTCTGTGAATGCTTGTGGTTCTTCAGTTTTGAATTTCAAGCAAGTAGTTTAATTTGCTGCTATACACTTGTTTTCAATTACAACCAATGTCAAATCCCTAGTTTTACCTAACACTGTGAATGAAAGAGGTACTTCAATTATCAAAAAAAGCAAGGTGCTTGTTTAAAGGATATTATTGACTTCTTCTCACTTACAATCCATGAAAAAACACAGGTTTTACCTTTGTGAATGTAACTGTTTATTCAGTTTTGAAAACCAAAAATGTTACTCATTTAATTGCCTGCTACACACTTCTTTTGATTTAAATCTATGTCTAAATGGTGGCATTACCTAATGCTCTGTGAATGCGGCAGTTCTTCTGTTGTGAAAACCAGGCACGTTACTTCCTTAATTGGCTGTTTTGTACTTGTTCTCACAATCAATGAAAAAGTTTTTCCTGTGAATGCAGGACATCCTTCAGTTTTGAAAACTAAGCAAGTTACATGTATATTTCACTGTTACGCACTTGTTTTCACTTACAAAGTCAAAATGCTGTTTTTACCTAATACTTATAAGTGCAGTAGTTTCTTCAATTGTGAAAACCAAGCTAGTCCATGTTTAATTGGCTTTTTTTTTTTAAAGATTTTATTTCTTTATTCATTTATCCCCCCCTTGCTGCTTGTGCTCGCTGGGCCAGCCAGCCACGCCGTGCGGGCGGGCCCACCCTCACCAGGAGGCCCTGGGAACCGAACCCGGGTCCTCCCATATGGTAAATGGGAGCCCCACTGATTGAGCCACAGCCGTCTCCCTTTAATTGGCTTTTGTGCACTTCTTTCACATGCAATAAATATCAAAAGAGATGCTTTACTTAAAGCTCTGTGAATGTAGGCTGTTCTTCAGTTTTGAAAACTAAGCAAATTACTCCTTTTTTTAGCTGCTATGGCATGTGTTTTCACTTAAAATCAATGTCAAAACACTGGTTTTACCTAATGCTCTGTGAATGCAGTAGGTTCTACAGCTTTGAAAACTAAGCAAGTTACTTGTTTAATTGGCTGCTATGCACTTGTTTTCACTTACAATGTCAATATGCTGGTTTTACCTAATATGCTGAGAATGCAGTTGTTTCTTCAAGTTGTGAAAACTAAGCAAGTTACATTTTCATTTGGTGCTATGGACTTGTTTTCACTTACAATCAATGGCTAAAAAACAGTTTACCTAATGCTCTTGAAATTCAGTAGTTTCTTCAGTTGGGAAAACTAAGTAATTTACTTCTTAAAGTCACTAATATGCACTTGTTTTCACTTACAGTCAAAGGCAAATCAGCTGTGATACCTAGAACTCTTTGAATGCAGTAGTTCCTTCGGTTGTGAAAACTAAGCATGTTACTTCTTTAATTGGCTCCTATGCACTTGTTTTAACTTACAACCAATGCCAAAGCCATGATTTTACCTAATGTTCTTGGAATTCAGTAGTGTATTCTGTTGTGAAAATGAAGGAAGTTATTTTTTTAAGTGGCTGCTATGCACTTGTTTTCACTTCTTTTCAATATCAAAATACTTGTTTGACTTAATGCTCTATGAATGAGGAGGTTCTTCAGTTTGGAAGCTAAGCTTGTTTAATTGCCTGCTACATGGTTGTTTTTACTTACAATCAATGACAAAACACTGGGTTTACCTAATGTTCTGTGAATGCATGAGATTCTTTAGATTTGAATTCCAAGCAAGTAGTTTAATTTGCTGCTATGCACTTGTTTCCACTTACAACCGTGTCAAAACACTAGTTTTACCTAACAATCTATGAAGGAAGGAGGTTCTGCAATTTTCTAAAATTAAGGAAGGTATTTTGTTTAATAGGATGCTATGAATTTCTTGTTACTTAAAATCAATGAAAAAAACACAGTTTTTACCTCGGTGAATGTAAATGATTCTTCAGTTTGGAAACTAAGCAAGTTACTTGTATAATTGGCTGTGATGCACTTGTTTTGACTAACAATCAATGTCAAAATGGTGGGTTTATCTAAAACTCTGTGAATGCAGGAGTGTCTTCAGTTGTTAAATCTAGGCATGTTACTTCCTTAATTGGCTGCTTTGCACTTTTTCTCACAATCAATGAAAAATCACTGGTTTTACCTAAGGCTTTGTGAATGTAAGTGGTTCCTCAATTTGGAAAATTATGGAAGTTACTCAATCAATTGTATGATACAAACTTATTTTCTCTTACAAGCAATATAAAAGCACAGGTTTTACTTTGTGCTCTGTGAATGCAGTGGGTTATTCTGTTTTGAATTCTAAGCAAGTAAGTTGTGTTATTTGCAGGTGTTTATTCCCTGATCCAATAGCGAGAGGGTAGGAGGATCTTCTCAGGTAGGCTGACATGCCTAGCCACCCAGGTAAAGAGGGGAATTAGATTAGAGAGGGGGTGGGGACAGATAGGCATCTATTCAGCAGGGATCTGGCAAACTACTAGGAATCTAACCTACCTGAGGGGAAGGGGGCAGATAGCTTTATGAAAGCCTAACTCACCTAAGGAAACAGTTTAGGTTAGTGGATAAATTCCCGACTAACATATAGGAGTCTTTGGTTCGATTCCAGGATCTTCTTAGAGAAGCAATCCACCTGGTTATCAGACATCCAGCTGATACTACAGACGGGAAATATATAGACATTGTTTTTGCATTAGCTTTTCTTGGATCTCTTTTTTTTTTTTTTTTTTTTATTTCCTTATATTACTTGCTAAAACCTGGTTGAAAACCTGCAGAGAGAAGGCTGCAGGTGACTGACTGATGAACACCAGCAGCCAGAGATGCTCCTTAGGGGCCTAAGAGCGAAGGCTGTTTTACTTTTACTCTCTCTCTCTTTTTTTATTAGTTGCTGCTGTCTTGCTTCTTATTTCTTGTCTTTCTCCTTTCTTTGTTTCTCTTTTCTTTCTTTTACCAATTTTTTCTACCTACGCTATTTCTTTTCTTTCCTTCATTTTTCTGTCTTCTGTTTTCTGTTGTTCTTTGATTCTACATATTTTGTTTGGTCCTCAGTTTTTTTTTTTCTGCTTTTATTCCTCTCTCTCTCTCTGTTTTCTTTCTTTGTTTATGTTTTTTTATTTTTATTTTTTCTTTTTCTTTTTTCTTTTCCTCTCTTCTCATTTCTGGCCTTTTAGTTCATTCTATATATTTTCTATATTTTGTTTCTCATTTGTTTCTATTCCACTTTTTTATTCTTATTCCACTATACTTCTTATTCATGTTAAATATTTATTTTCTTAGTCCTTGTATGGTTCCTCTTCTACCTTTTATTATTATTATTACTACTATTATTCTTTTTCTCTTTTATCTCTTTCTTTTTCTCTGGGCCTAATTTTTTTTCCCAAGGGAACATAGACAACAGCAAGGAAATAGAATAAGATGAATAGTGTCTAAGTGACACCTTACACACACAAAACAACAAAAAAATAAAACTCTAGAGTAGAAGGAGAAGCTAATCAACCAAATAAACCTGTCAAGATAAACAGATGCCTAAGACACCAACAAAAAATTACAAGCCATACTAAGAAACAGGAAGACATGGCCCAGAAAACACAAAAACTAAAAAACAGCAGGAGATGTAGAACATGGAACAACTAATCAGAGATGTCCAAACAAATACAGCAATCAACTTAAGGAAGTGAAGAAAGAGATTAAGGATATTAAGAAGACACTGGGAGAACATACTGAAAAAACTGTAAACATACATAAAAAGATAAAGGATATGATGGTGATGAATGGCACAATGCAAAAATAAAAAATATACTAGAAGCACATAACAGCAGAATTGAACAGGCAGAGGAAAGAATCAGCGATGTGGAAGACAGCACAGTGAAATCAGACAGATAGTAGAACAGTTATATGAAAAGATAGAAAAAAACTTCAGAAGAGACTTAGGGATTTAAATGACAACATGAAATGCACAAACATATGTATTATAAGCATCCCAGAAGGAGGAGAGAAAGGAAATGGGACAGAAGAAGTGTTGGAGAAAATAATGGTTGAAAATTTCCCAACTCTATTGAAGGACATGGACAAACATGTCCAGGAAGCACAGCACAATCCAAACATATAAATATGAAAAGGCCTACTCCAAGACACATGCTTGTCAAATTGTCCAATGCTCAAGACAAGAAAGAATACTGACAGTAGCAAGAGAAAACAGACAGATCACATACAAGGGAAGCTTGATAAGATTAAATGATGATTTATCATCTGAAACCATGGAGGCAAGAAGGCATTGGCATGACATAGGTGGTAAAAGAAAAAAAAACTTCCAGCCAAGAATTTTCCATCCAGCAAAGCTGGCATTCAAAAATGAGCAAGAGTTCAAAATATTCAATGATAAACAGAAATTAAGAGAGTCTGTCAATAAGAAACCTTCCATTTCAAGAAATAATAAAGGGAGTTTTGCAGGTTGAAAGGAAAAAAGAGGAGAGACATAGAGTTGGAGGAGAGTGTAAGAAAAACAAAAAGATAAAAAGAGAAATAATAACAACATATGAAATACATAAACCTAAAGAGAATATGGCTAATGTAAGTAATTCCTTCACATTAATTACATTGAGTGTTAATGGATTAAATTCTCCATTCAAGAGACACAGATTGGCAGAATGGATAAGGAAATATGACCCATTTATATGCTGTCTACAAGAAACCCACCTTAGACCCAGAGATGCAAGGCGACAAAGGGAAGGGCTGGAAAACAATATTACATGCAAACAACAAACAGAAAAGGGTGGGAGTAGCTATAGCAATATCAGACAAAATAGACTTTAAATGAAAAACTTTGTAAGAGACAAAGAAGAACACAATATATTAAAAAGGGGGCTATCTGTCAATAAGGAAGAACAATTGTAAACATTTATGCATCTAATCAGGGTGCCTCAAAATACATGAGGCAAACATTGAAATAACTAAGTGAAGAAATAGATGCATCTACATTATAGTGGGAGACTTTAAGACACAGAGCATCTAGACAGAGAATCAATAAAGAAACACAGATCTTGAATAATATATTAGAGGATCAGGACCTAAGAGACATATACGAACATTACAAACATATACAGCAGGATATATATTCTTCTCAACTGCACATGGATCATTCTCCAGGATAGACCATATGCCAGGCCACAGAACCATTATCAATGAAATCAGAAAGATTAAAATTATACAAAGTAATTTCTCTGACGACAATGGAATGAAAGTGTAAATCAGTAAGGGGCAGAAAACCAGATTAGGCATAAAGACAAGGAGGTTAAACAGCACACTATTAGACAAACAGTGAGTCAAGGAAGAAATTGCAAAAGAAATAAGTAGCAACCTTAAATGAATGAAAATGACAACAGAATATATCAAAACCTATGGGTCGCAGCAAAAGCAGTAATGAGAGGTAAATTCATAGCGATAAATGCATATATTAAAAAAGAAAGAGCTAAAATCAAAGACCTAACTGCACACCTGGAGGAATTAGAAAAAGAACAGCAAACTAACCCCAAAACAAGTAAAAAGAATGAAATAAGAAAGATTAGAGCAGAGCCACTGAAATTGAAAATAAGAAAACACTAGAAAAAATAAACAAAACCAAAAGCTGGTTCTTCAAAAAAATGAATAAAGTTGACAAACCCTTAGCTACTCTAAGAGAGAAAAAAAGAAAAAGATGCAAATACATAAAATAAGAAACTAAGAAGGAGATATCACCACTTACCACACTGCAATAAAGAGTATCATAGGAGGATGTTTTGAAGAACTTTATGCCAATAAGATGGATAATGTGGAGGAAATGGAAAAATTCCTAGAAACACACAAGCAGCCTACACTGATGAAAGAAGAAATTGATGATCTCAACAAACCAATCACAAGTAACGAGATAGAATTAGTCATCAAAAACTTCCCAACTAAGAAGAGCCCAGGACCAGACAGCTTCACAGGTGAATTCTGTAAAGAACTAAGACCTATCCTGCTCAAACTCTTCCAGAAAATAGAATTGTAGGGAACACTGCCCAACTCATTCTATGATGTGAACATCACACTAATACCAAAGCCAAAGATTCACAAGAAAGGAAAACTATACACCAATCTCTCTAATGAATCTAGATGCTAAAATCCTCAACAAAATACTTGCTAATAATATTCAAAGACACATCAAAAGAATTATACACCATGACCTAGTGGGTTTCATCCTTGGTATGCAAGGATGTTTCAACATAAGAATATCAATCAATGTAACATACACATAAACCGAAATAAGAAAGTTACATGGTCATCTCTATAGATGCAGAAAAAGCATTCAACAAATTACAGAAAACTTTCCTGATAAAAGCACTTCAAAAGTTAGGAATAGAACAAAACATTATCAACATGATAAAGGGTATATATGAAAAACCCACAGATAACATCTTATTCAATGGTGAAATACTAAAAGCTTTCCCTCTAAGATCAGAAACCAGACAAGGATGCCCACTCTCACTACTTCTATTTACCATTGTGTTAGAAGTTCTTGCATGAGCACTTTGGCAAGAAAAAGATATAAATAGCATCCAAGTTTGAAAGAAGTGAAAATTTTAATTGTTTGTAAAGGACATGAACCTAAACCTCGATAGCCCTGAGAAATCTACAACAAAGTTTCTAGAGCTTATAAATGAGTTAGTAAAGTTGCAGGTTATTATATCAGTGCTCAAAAATCAATAGCATTTCTATACACCAATAATGAGAAAACTGGGGAGGAAATCAAGAAAAAAATCCCACTTACAATAGTATCTAAAAGAATTAAATTCCGAGGAATAAATTTAACTAAAGATGTAAATTACTTATACACAGAGACCTAAGTAAATGGAAGAAAATTCCCTGTTCATCAAAAGGAATAATAAACATCATTAAGATGTCTATCCTACCCAAACTGATTTATAGACTTAATGCAATCCCAATAAAAATTACTAGAGCACTTTTTACTGAATTGGAAGAGCTAACTATGAAATTTATTTGGAAGGACAAGAGTCCCTGAATAGCCAAAGACATATTAAAAAAGAAAAATGAAATTGGAGAAATCACACTACCTGACTTTAAAACATAAGACAAAGCTACCGTGGTCAAAACTATATAGTATTGGCACAAAGATAGATACTGACCAATGGAACTGAATTGAGAGTTCTGATATTGATCCTCATATATACAGTCAACTGATATATGAAAAGGCCACCAAGTCCACTCAACTGGGAGAGAATGGCCTCTCCAACCAATGGTGCTTGGAGAACTGGATATACATATCCAAAAGAATGAGAGAGGAACACCATCTCATACTCTAGACAAAAATTAACTCAGGATGGATCAAAGATCTAAATATAAGAGCCAAGACCATAAAGATCTTGAAAGATAATGTAGGGAAGCATCTACAGGATCTTGATTAGGAAATGTTTTCATGAACTTTACACCAAAAGCACAAGGAACAAAGGTAAAAATAGATGAATGTGACCTCCTCAAAATTAAAAACTTTTGTACCTCAAAGGAGTTTTTCAAGAAAGTGAAAGGCAGCTTACTCAATGGGAGAAAATATTTGGTAATCATATATCTGATAGGAACCTAATATCCAGCATATATAAAGAAATCCTACACCTCGAAAATAAAAAGAAAAGCAACCCATTTAAAAAATGGGCAGGTGATTTAAATACATACTTCTTCAAAGAAGAAATACAAATGGCTAAAAAGTACATGAAAAGATGCTCAATGTAATTAGCTATTAGGGAAATGCAAATCAAAATTACAATGAGATATCATCTTACACCCATTAGACTAGAGGCTATTAAATAAACAGAGGACTACAAGTGTTGAACTGTCCATGGAACTGGGGGGAGAGTTGGGGGAGTGAGCATCAAACTCTGGATTTGCGGGTATGTGGTTGAAACTAAAATGATGGGAATTTTCTTTTGGCAAATATGGCAGGTGAGGGTTACTAACTTAGGGTGTTGGATGTAGGATACATGTGGGACAGGGCACAGCTGGGGCAGGCTTCTAGGGAGAGTGTGAGTGTTCGTCTTGTCATAGTGTGTTATATTAGTGTGTGGAGACACACATAATGAACGGGAAGTTGTTGGACTCACATCCTGGAGAGTCCTGCTGTGTGCTCAGATAGAGGGGCAGAAGACTCTAGAGAGCAAAAGCAGTGCCTAATATGGGAGGACAGGCAGTTTGTCAAGCCCTCAATGTTGTTGCAAGTAACTAAAAATCTTGTTCTTCAAGGAGTGAAGCTTGGTGGTTGTCTTCGGTTCTGAGGGGAGATGGAGGAAAGAATAGAATACATGGAACATGGAGCATTTTTGGGGTGATGAAAGTGTTCTACATGATCTTGCAGTGATGTATACAAGCCATGTTAAATTTTCAGCACACACTTTATAAAAGTGTATGTTCCAAATGTAAACCATAATGTAAATTGACCACGGTTGGTAGGAATGTTTCATTATTTGTATATCACTTGTAACAAATATACCATCCACATATAAAATTTAATTAACAGGGAAAGGGGAAATGCAGGAGGACATTGAGTATACGGGAATCCCCTATATTCCATACATTACTTTTCTGTAACCTAAATCTTCTTTGAAGACAAAATGAAAAAAATAAGACACTGGGGGAATAAATGGAAGAAAATATCACTACATATAAAGACAACAGATTTTACAGTGATAAAAGACATAATGTCAAATTTTTTTAATTTTTAATTTTATTTTTATTATTCCATTTTTGTTTAAAATTTTTTTATTTTATTTGTTTTTTTTTAAACTATCATTATTTCATTTTTTAAGAATTACATTTGGCTATTCTGTTGGCTTCATTTTTGAAGAAGTTTTAGATCACAGAAGGGTTACAACTGTGGCAAGGGAGTATCATTGGTGTGACATGTCAGTGATGGGGGATGCATGAGAGGAGGTTCACCTGGGGCACACCAATAAGGCATATAAATGTGTTCAAGTTTTCATGGGGCATTGTCATGGTGGGTGGAGAGTCACACAATAACTGAAAAAATATTGAATT
>JAKSZT010035709.1:383437-461124 GCA_026826555.1 Tolypeutes matacus | reverse complement strand
CCACCCTGGGGTGCTCTGCCACATTCTCTAACAAGGTAGCAAGAATCCCGAGTATAGGGGCAGTGACTAGTGAAGAAGGATGGACCATTTATGAGCCCTTGATATTGAGGACTGTACTTAGGAAACTTTACTTTTGAAATTGAAAGTTAGCCTAGTATTATAGGGTGCCTAAGAGTTACCTCCTGAGAGCCTCCTTGTTGCTCACTTGTGGCCTCTCTTTAAGCCAAACTCAGCATATAAATACATTACCTTCGCCCCAGTGTGAGACATGACTCCTGGTGATGAGCCTCCTTGGCACCAATGGATTACTACCAAGAACCAACCAGCAAAGCAGCTGGAAAAAGACCTTGACCAAAAGGGGGAAAGGATAAAGACAAATGAGTTTAAATGGCTAAGAGACTTCAAAGTGAGTCTGGAGGTCATTCCAGAGGTTATGATTATGCAAGTCTCAGCAGGATCTTATTGACTGCCAAAATAAATATTGCCTCAAATAGCAGGTCTCCTGAGGGCCCTGGAGACATCCAGACACCATAGGTAGGGCAGACATCTCAGGAGTTTGGTGCCCTGCCAGTGGGCCCTAATGGGAATTTATGCTCTTCAGTGTGACAGAGTTGGACTCAGTTGTGGTTTTCCTACACAAGGTTCTTCTGACACCTCTATTTGAACCTATAGTTAGTACTCAAGTTGATAGGTGTGTGTCCATGAGAGTTAAATCTGTGGCCTGTCCATGTACCAGCTAGGCCCTGACTCTCCACAGAGTTGCAACACCTACTCTCCAGTTCATTGGCCTCACCCAGGACAACTCACAAGGAGATGATGATGGACAATTACCATACCAAGGAACCAAGAGAATCTGCAACTGCAATCAATATAGTGTCATCCAACCACCCCACAGGATCTAAGCCCCCTCTTAATTAGAGGTAGAGTGGGCATCACCATTCCAGACTCCTCAGGATTGGGGAATGAATTATGGACTAGAGAAGACTTACTGGTATTCTACTATAGACTTATTGTGATTCTAAAAAAGGCAGAACTTTTATCATTAATGTGGAGGAAGTGGCCACTGGAGGCTCTAAGGGAAGGGAGAGGGGAAAAACAGGTGTAATATGGGGCCATTTTCAGGACTTGGGAATGGTCCTGAATGACACCACAATGACAAATACAGGCCTTTATATATCTTTCAAAAACTTACAAATTTCTGCGGAAGAGAGTGTAAACTACAATGGAAACTATAAATCCATGCTTAGTGGCAATGCTTTAAAATGTGTTCATTAATTGTAATAAATGTACCACACTAATTAAGGATGTTGTTAATGTGGGAAAATGTGGGAGGGGTAGGGAGCAGGGCATATGGGAATCTCCAATATATTTTATGTAACATTTGTGGAATCTAAATATCTTTTAAAATTAAAAAGTATATTTAAAAAACATTCTGTAATGGACTTGAATAATAAGAGCACATCTCTGTGATTAAACTGAGAGCCACTGAGTGTATACTTAGATGGATTGTACAAAGCATGGGATCATATAACAGTGAATAATGGACTACAGTTAATGGTACAAATATGAAATCATTCTCTTATGAACTATAATAAATATACAATACTAATATATGGTGTTAATAATAGGAAAGTTTGTGGGAAAATAAACCAAATATATGCTATGGACTATGGATAATAGAAATATTATGATGATGTTCTTTCACAATTTGTAACAAGTGTGTCACAATAATATAAGGTGTTGGTGGTGGGGCAATGTATGGGAATCCTGTATGGTATGCATGATTGTTTTAACCCACAACGTCTCAAATTTTTAAAAAGTGAATATTTAAAAAATAAAGATGATGTGTGTACACAAATGTTCACAGCAGCACTTTTCAGAATAGCAAAAAAGTAGAAATAACCCAAATATCCATCAAAATAAATGAAAAAAAAAAATTCTATCCTGGTCAAACTCTTCCAAAAAATTGAATAGGGGGAAACACTCCCTAACTCATTCTATCAGGCCAAAGCATACATCCATATTCCACATGGTTACACTTAATATATTACATGTTAATATTACATAAGTCATATTTTTTACTGTGCATTCATTTATATTCCTCATTCCAATACCAGATAAAGATACCAAAATAAAACTACAAATCAGTACACCTTGTGAATAAAACTGAAAAATCCTCAAAATACTAGCAAACCAAATCCAACAGCACATAAAAAGAATTACACTTTGTAGTAAAATTTCATTCATCACGAGTATGTGAGGGTGGTTTAACATGAAGTGATCAATGAATGTAATATAAGACATTAAAACAACAAAGGAAAAAACAGGATCATCTTAATTGATGCAAAAAACACATGTGACAATTTCCAACACCCCTTCTTGATAAAAATGCATAGTAAACAAGGAATAGAAGGAGACTTCCTCAACATGTTAAAAGACATCTATGAAAAATCCAAAGTTAACAACATATTCTATAGTAAAAGAATAAAAGCTTTCTCTCTAAGATCAGGAACAGAACAATGATGCACACTACCACCACTATTATTCGACATTGTCCTAGTTTAGCCAGAGAAATTACCCAAGAAAAATAAAAGGCATCGAAATTGGAAAGGAAAAAAATAACACTTTCCTTATCTGAAGATGACCTAATCCAATATACAGAAAATCCTGAAAAATCCACAAAAAAAGCTACTGGAACTAATAAATGAATTCAGCTAAGTGTCAGGATACAAGATCAACACTCAAAATTCAGTAGTGCTTCTATACACTAGTAATTCATAATCAGAAGAAGAAACCAAGAGAAATTCCTTTCACAATAGCAACTAAATGAATCTAATACCTAGGAACAAATTGAACAAATAATGTAGAAGACTTTTCCACAGAAAATTACAAAACATTGCGAAAAGAATCAAGAGAGACTTACAGAAATGGAAGGACGTTTGTGTTCAAGGATTAGAAGACTAAATATTGTGCTTTGATTTGTATTTCCCTAATGGCTAAGGTTGCTGAGCATCTTTTCATGTGTTATCTGAATATTTGTGTATCATCCTTGGAAAAATGTTCAAGTCTTTTGCCCATTTTTTCCTGGGCTCTTGGTCTTTTTATTGTTGAATTGTGTAATTTCTTTATATATATTCTGTATATTAAACCTTTACTCAATATGTGGTTTCCAAATATTTTCTCCCATTGTGTAAGCTGTCTTTTCCTTTCAGGGTAAAATCCTCTGAGGAGAAAATATTTTAAAACTTGAGGAGGTCCCATTTACCTTTTATTTTATTTTATTTTATTTTATTTTATTTATTTTATTTTTTTTAATTTTTGCTTGTGCTTTGAGTATAGAAGTAAATAAACTATTGCCTAACAGAAGATCCTGAAGTTGCTTCCCTGTGTTTTCTTCTGAGAGCTACATGGTTCTTGTTCTTACATTTAGGTCTTTGTTCCATTTTGATTTGGTTGCTGTATATGGTGAGAAGTAGAGAACCACCTTCATTCATTTGTACATGGACATTGAGTTTTCCACAGACCATTTTTGGAGAAACTATTATATCCCCAGAGAGTGAACCATTGGTTAGCAATAAATATGAGGGTTGACATCTGAACTCTCAATTCAATTTCAGTGGTCAGAATGTCTCTTCTTATGACAGTACCATGCTATTTTGATTACTAAGGCTGTGTAATTATCTTTAAGATTGGGAAATACAGGTCAAGCAACTTCATTTTTCTTTCTCAAGATGGTTGTGACTATTGAGAAACCTTACCCTTCCATACAAATCTGATGATTGGCTTTTCATTTCACCAAAGAAAGTTGTTGGAATTTTTATTGGGATTGCATTGAATCTATAAATCACTTTCGGCAAAGTGTTTAAAAATGTTCCAGGGTTGAATGTGATGTCCCATCAAGAGCTAGCCACTTTTCGTTAATGTAGGAATTATTAAGTGGAATATTATTTCTTCTAGCAAAGCCTATGTATTTATCATAACACAAAAGGACAAGTCTTGAAACAATATTGGTTATTTCTCAAATAGATTTAACTGACTTAAATGTGTGAAAATTTTATGGATAAATTCAGTTGCTCAGAAAATCTAGAGAGATAAAAATGATAAAATATTATCATGCCTAAACTGCAAGGACTATGAATATCAATCAACTCTAAATTTCTTTCATTTTTATCCCAGTGTGAAAAAAACTCATTATTAAAGGACCAAATATTACAATACTAAGGATATGATGGATATAAAATGGAATATATCATGTAATATACATTTATTTACATTACATACACAAAAAATTTGGATTCAGCATTTTGTCATTGATTTGGGACAGGTTTTTTGTGTAAGTTCAATTAAAGACAGGATTCAAAGAAATCTTTTTTCCAGCTAGATACTTTTCATTAGGCTCTGCTAAAGAAACCTCACAAATATTAGCAAGTTCTTATCAAATTAATCCTACCAGCAACATCAGTTTTAGATACATCCATGGTCTTCTCCAGCACTTTACAGAAAATAAAATGGAAGTAGGGAGCTGATATATTCTTTTACAAAGGCTTCTAGAAACAACAATTACCATTTGACCCATCAAACCCACTTCTAGGTATAAACACAAAAGTTTTCAAAGCAAGGACTTCAAGAGATATTTGCACACTGATGTTTATAGCAGCATTTTTCACAAATGCCAAAAGCAATACAAGTGTCCAACTATGTATGAATGAGTAAATAACATGTAGTAATTTCTTCTTTACAAGGGAAATCAGAAAATACTTAGACATGAATAAAAATCAAGACACAACATACCATAATTTACGGGATACAGCGATTCTCAGAAGGAAATTTATAGCTGTGAATGCCTATAGTAAAAAGGAAGAAAGATATCAAATTAAGAACCTCGCTTGCCATGCTGAACTAGAAAAAGAAGAGCAAAGTATACCCAAAGTTATCAAAAGGAAGGAAGATTAGAGAAGAGATAAATAAGGTAGAAAAACAATTGAGAATAAACAAACCAAAAAGTTGGTGATTTTTTAAAAACCATAAAACTAACAAGACTATCTAGACTCACAAAGGAAAAAAGACACAACTAAAATCAGAAATGAAAATGTTGATATCACTATTGATCTTACAGAAATAAAAAGGATTATATGCAAATCTATGAACAATTGTACACAACAAATTAGGGAAGAGTGGTGGTTCTTCCCGGAACTCCGCAGGAATCCAGTGGGCTAAAGGGACCCCTCCCCCCAACACACAGGAGGAGCCTGGGTGCCCTGTGGGGAGTGCCTGTCTAGTCGGCTCCCAGGGATGTCCGGGAGAAATCGTGCCTTCTTAGCCAAGCCTCGCCATTGTCCGCCCTGATCCGTGCCCCACCCCGGCGTGGGCGATCCCCTCACCAGCCTCCAGTTCCGCGGCTGCTAGACAGAGCCGCCGGCCGCCCAGCCACGGGCCCAGGAGAGCGGCTCCCGGGCCAAGGAGCCCGGCGGAGACTGGCGGCAGCATTAAGACCGTGCCAGGGCGCCCCAGCGCTACCGGAAGGTCAAGGGAGGAGCGCGGGGAGCACGATCTCCCCCTGCCGGCGGTGGCGAGTCCCCGGGAGAAAGGGAGAGGGGGACAGTCCAGGAGCGGCCCCGGGCGGTGACTCTCGGTCTCCCCCGCAGGCCGCCAGCGCCTGAGCGCACCCTGGGCTTCGCGTGGGACCCTCTGAGCGTTGCTTACCGCGAAGGGGCTCGCCCCGCCTCCGCCTTCTAGGAACCACCGGAAGCACGACCACGACCACGAACCCAAGATTACAGCCCCGAGAGCCTGCGGGAAGCGCATGGGGACCAGCTTGACCGCGCCAGCGCCCCGCACCGGGGCCAGGAACACGTGGGAATGCCTGCACACAGGGAGCCCCGCCCGAAGGCCCTGCGCAGGACTAGAACCACCTCCCTCTCGGCCCGGTGAGGCTGCTCCCTTCGCGCAACCCCCAGGGGTGGACCCTTACTTCTCATCCTTTCTGGGGTCTGAACCCTGTACAGACCCTCCTTGAAGAGTGCACGGTCGTAATCTTTTTTCAAACGTAAAAGCACAGTTCATAAAGTCTGGGGTGAAACTTTTCCACACGCGTAGCTCGTGGCGTTGGAGAATTTAATTTACAGCTTTTCCGGGGTCGATCTCTTGTTTTCTGAGCCTGAAAAAGTTTATTGGGGAAAAACAGCAAGTTTTAATATTGTTTTCCCAAAGGTGATATGCATTTTAATAGATTTGTGTTTTTTAAAAATCTGTGCTCTTTAGATATTAAAAAAAAAAAAAAAGAGTAACATATAGTATATATATATACAATGGAACATTTTCAGATGGAAAAAGAAGTGAAATTCTGATACGTACAATAACTGGGTGAACCTTAAAGACATCAAGTTGGATGAAATAAACCAGCCGCAAAAGTACATGTATTGTGTAATCTCACCTTTATTAAATAATTAGAATAACTAAACGCATAGAGTCAGAATCTAGAATATTGGTCACCAGGGGATGGGATGAGCTAGGGAATGAGGCGTTAATGCTTAAAATGTACAGAATTTCTAAATGGTTTTATCTTAAATTTTGGTAATGGATGTGATGGTGGTAGTAAAAATGAACATAATTAACAACACTTGATTATATATGTCAGTATTGTTAAAAAGGGCAAAGTCTAGGTTGTATATATGTTAGTAGAATAAAGATAAAATAAAAACACAAGCAAGCATAGGACTGCACCACGCAAATGGTGAAACTTATGTAGTCGATGACCTTTCATGAAGTGTAAAAAATGTACCAAACTAATGCAAGTTGTTAATAATAGGGTGGCATATGCTAACTCTGTATTTTATTCATGACTTTCTGTAAACCTACAACTTCTCTAATTAAAAAGCAAAGGAAAGATAAACAAACAACAAAAAATAATGAATATTTAGATTACCCTACCAGACAAAGAACCATATCCAACATATCCAAGAGAGGTGTATTAGAGGGCAAAGGGAATATGGAATGACCACTGGAAAAAAAAAAAGTACTTATAAATACCAATATGACCTTGTGCCTACCTACAGAGATAATGCATGTATTGTTATGAGTATTTCTTATTTTGTCATAAATATGTTTGCATGTATATAAAAGTGGCTGCAGTTGTCTGTTTTGTGACATTTCCAACTATTTTTGAAAAAAACTATTCATTGTCATGTGCTATTTCTTTTTATTCCTTTTATTTTGTACATTTAATAATTGAATATATAAACAATTAAAAACTAAAAAGTAAACACATATGAATAAATACATACATATCTCAATTAAATGTACTGGATACATATAAAATTTTTTTGAATCAAACAATATGCTACACAATATATTTGTTTCATAGTCACGCGATCATAGAGTATTTGTCCTTTTGTGTCTGGCTTGCTTTGCTCAGCATAATGTCCTCCAGGTTCATCCATGTTGTCATATGTTTATGACTTCATTTCTTCTTATAGCTGCACAATATTCCATCATGTTAATACACCACAGTTTGTTTATCCATTCATCTGTTGATGGACACCTGGCTTATTTCGAACTTTTGGCAATTGTGAATAATGTTGCTATGAACATCAGTGTGCAATTATCTGTTCGTGTCACTGCTCTCAGTTCTTCTGGGTAAATACCCAGTAGTGGTATTGCCAGGTCACGTGGCAAGTCTATGTCCAACTTCTTTAGGAACTGCCAAACAGTCCTCCACAGTGACTGTACCATTCTGCATCCCCACCAACAGTGAATAAGTATTCCTGTCTCTCCACATCCTCTCCAACACTTGTAGTTCTCTGTCTTTTTAAAAGTGGCCATTCTGATAGGTGTGAAATGATATCTCATTGTAGTTTACATTTGCATTTCCCTAATGATTAGTGATGTTGAGCATTCCCTCATGTATTTTTTTTGCCATTTGTATTTCTTCTTTGGACAAATGTCTATTTAATTCTATGGCCCATTTTTTAATTGGGTGGTTTGTCTTTTTACTGTTGAGTTGTAACATCTCTTTATATATCCTGGATATTAAACCCTTATCAGATATGTGATTTCCAAATATTTTTTCCCATTGAGCGGGTTGCCTTTTCAGTCTTTTGACAAAGTCCTGTGATGTGCAAAAGTGTTTAATTTCGAGGAACTCCCATTTATCTATTTTTTCTTTTGTTGCACATGATTTGGCTGTAAGGTCCAAGAAACCAGCACCTACCACAAGGTCTTGAAGATGTTTCCCTATATTTTCTTCTAATAGTTTTATGGTCCTGGTTTTTATATTTAGAACTTTGATCCATTTTGAGTTGATTCTTGTATAGCGGGTGAGATGTGGTCCTCTTTCATTCTTTTGGTTGTAGATAATCCAGTTCTCCCAACACCATTTCTTAAAGAAACTGTTTTGTCCTGTTAACATGAACTTGGTAGGTCTGTCAAAAACCAGTTGACTATATAGGTGGGGGTTTATTTCTGGGTTCTCTATTCTATTCCATTGATCAATGTGTCCATCTTAATGCCAGTACCATGCTGTTGACCACTGTAGCTTTGTAATATGTTTCAGGATCAGGCAGTGAAATTCCTCCCACTTTGCTCTTCTTTTTTAGAATGTTTTTGGCTATTCGGGTATACTTACCCTTTCAAATGAATTTGATAATTGCCTTCTCTAATTCTGTTAAGTAAGCTGTTGGGATTTTGATTGGTATTGCCTTGAATCTATAAATCAGTTTAGGTAAGACTGTCATCTTCATGATATTTATTCTTCCAATCCATGAACGTGGAATGTCTTTCCATTTGTTTAGGTCTTTTAAAATATATTTTAGCATTATTTTGTAGTTTTCTGCTTATAGGTCCTGTACTTCTTTGGTTAAATTAATTCCTAGGTATTTGAGTCTTTTTGTTGCTATTGAAAATGGAAATTTTCCCAATTTCCTCTTCAGATTGTTCAGTACCAGTGTACAAAAGCATTACTTATTTTTACCTGTTGATCTTTTATTCTGCCACTTTAATGAACACATTTATTAGCTTAAGTAGCTTTGTAGTAGATATGTAAGGATTTTCTAAGTACAGGATCATGTCATCTGCAAACAGAATTTTACTTCCTCTTTTCCTATTTGGATGCCTTTAATTTTTTTTTTTCTTGTCTAATTGCCCTAGTTAGAAATTCTAGTACAATATTGAATAACAATGGTGACAGTGGGCATTCTTGTCTTGTTCCCAATCTTAGAGGGAAAGCTTTCAACCTTTCCCCATTGAGTATGATGTTGGCTGTGAGTTTTTCATATATGTCTTTTATCATACTGAGAAATTTTCCTTCTATTCCTATCTTTTGAAGTATTTTTCTCAAAAAAGTATGCTGGATTTTGTCGAATGTGTTTTCTGTATCAATTGAGATGATCATGTTGTTTTTTTCCTTCAATTTGTTAATGTGATATATTGCATTGATTGATTTTCTTATGTTAAACCAACCTTGCATACCAGGAATAAATCCCACTTTGTTGTGATGTATAAGTCTTTTGATATGCTGTTGGATTTGATTTGCAAGTATTTTGTTGAGAATTTTTGTATCTATGTTCATTAGAGAGATTGGTCTGTAATTTTCTTTTCTTGTAGTATCTTTATCTGTCTTTGGTATTAGGGTGATGTTGGCTTCATAAAATGTGTTGGGTTAATTTTCCCTCCTCTTCGATTTTTTGGAAGAGTTTAAACAGGATTGGTGTTAATTCTCTTCTAAATGCTTGGCAATTCACCTGTGAAGCCATTTGGTTCTGGAATTTTCTTTGCTGGGAGATTTTTGATAATCTCCTTAAATGTGATTGGTTTGTTAATTTCTTGTAGCATCAGTGTAGGTTGGTGGTGCGTTTCTAGGAATTTGTCCATTTCATCTAAGTTGTCTAGTTTGTTGGCATATAGTTTCTCATAATATCCTCTTATGATTCTTTTTATTTCTGTGGGGTCATTTGTAACTCCCCCCTGTATTAGTCAGCCATAGGGGTGCTAATGCGAAATACCAGAGATTGGTTGGTCTTTATAAAAGGTATTTATTTGGGGTAGAATTCCATGGTTAACAGGCCATAAAGCATAAGTTTCTTCCCTCACCAAAGTCCATTGCCATGTGTTGGAGCAAGACAGCTGTTGACATTTGCCAGGGCTCAGGCTTCTTGGGTTCCTCTCTTCCTGGGACTTTCTTTCTTTCTGAGCTTAGCTCCCCTGTTTCCACCACAAGGTCAGCTGTATACTGTCAGGCGAATGGCTCGCTTCTCTTCTCCTGGGGCCTTCTCTCCAACATCAAAACTCCAACATCAAAACTGCTGCCTCTGTCCTTTGCCTTGCCTTTTATATTTGATTTCCCCACCCACGAAGGAGTGAGGCTGAACACCCTACTGACATGGCCCAGTCAAGGCCTTAATCATAACTTAATCATGCCCAGATTAACAGACCAGTTTACAAGAATAATCCAATATATATTTTGGAATTCATAATTACATCAAATTGCCCAACAGCTACACTCCATCCTCTGAATTCCAAAAATACATTGCAATATTAAAAAAAACTTTAATCAGTGACAATGCAAGTTCAAAATCATATCATAATCAGTTTAAAGAAATACACTTTGTCTTCAGGCAAAATCCCATCTGCTTTGGACCTCTGAAACTTACAAAACCATTTAACTGCTTCCAATACACAAATGGAAAGACAAAGTATAAACAGTTTCATTATCATAAGGAGAAACTGGGATGTTAAACATGAGTCATGGATCCTCTACAGTTCAGTAAACCTGCAGGGCATCCTCCATTCAATTTCAAAGTCTGACAGTCATTCTTAAGATGATTGGTTCTTCTCCTTGGGGCCACATCGGGTCCCTCCTTTCCACAGACTTGCCCAACAGTCATTTTCTTGGTTCCACCTTCATCAAGCATCTGTGTGTCCACCAAGCTCTAGACTTCACCCTCAAAGTGTGTTGGAGTAATTGCCACACCTTACCCAATCTTTGGGTTAGAGTCTTAGCCACCCTAGTACAGTGAGGTGAAGACAACATTCCCTCTAACCTTTGGCATACAGGTTCAACCCTCTCAGAGCAATGGGTTGACCACCTGGCCATCTCTAATCCATTGGGTACAGAAGCACCCCTCTCAGACCTATGGGGTGCTGATCTTAACTGCCCTAATCTTTGAGGAATGTGCTCCACCCTCCCTGTAACCTGGGACAGCAAAACTCTTCTTGAACATTGGGTGGGAACATCCACCCTCTTCAGTTCCTGGGGCAAACTCACCCTCACTGCACCCTAGGGCAGCAAAACTCTTCCAGAACATAAGGTGGGAACATCCACCCTCTTCAACTGCTGGGGCAAACTCACCCTTTCTGTACACATGGGTGGGGCTCCTCTCTTGGCCCAAGGTGATGTCTTAATTCCTGATCTCAGCTTCCATGGTTTTCTCCTTAAATCTGTTTCTTCTTCAATGTCTCCTTTCCATGTCCTTTTTTGTCCAAGCTGGCAGTGGTTTTGTTCATACAGCTCTCTCAAAAACTTTGTTGGTTTGGTATGCAGGAAGCAGGGGCCCAAGCCTTCAGACAGTAAGACTTTCCACAAGTCTTTCCGAGATAACAGCATCTTCAATTCTGATGTACAAGTTCCAGGTTTAGCTAAGTCTTCAATGGGGTACTTTCTTCTGGAACCTTGATTTCCAGAAACTTGGAAGTTCCAGAATCAGTTTCTGTTTTATTTGTGCCCAAAAGTTCAGTCCTTAGTGTATTTCGCTCATTTAGTATTTTGCTATAAGCTGCAAGAAGAAGCCAAGCCACATTCTCTGAGTTTACCTTGGAAAGTTTTTTAGCTAAATGCACCGGTTCGTCATTTTCAAATTCTGTTTTTCATATAACACCAGGAGTTAATCTTGCTAAGTTTTTTGCAACTTTAAAACATGGATCACCTTTCCTCCAGTTTCCAATAATAGTTTCATCATTTACTTCTAAGGCATCATAAAAAGTCTCTTTAGTGTCCATATTGTTATCAACAGTTTCTTCAAAGTGATCTAGGCCTTTTCCATCAAGCATTTCACAATTCCTCCAAAAAATATCCCTTACCCATTTATAAAACCATTCCAAAATTTTTGGTAATTGCAAAAGCACTTCCCCACTCCTCGGTACCAAAATCTGTGTTAGTCAGCCAAAGGTTGCTAATGCGAAATACCAGAGATTGGTTGGTCTTTATAAAGGTTATTTACATGGGGTAGAATTCCACAGTTACCAGGCCATAAAGCATAAGTTTCTTCTCTCACCAAAGTTCATTGCCATGTGTTACAGCAAGACAGCTGCCAATGTTTTTGAGGGTTCAGGCTTCTTGGGTTCCTCTCTTCCCAGGGCTGCGTTTCTCTCCAGGCTCAGCACCTCTGCTTCCCCAACAAGGTCTGCTGTAGACTATTAGGTGAATGGCTCGCTTCTCTTCTCCTGGGGCCTTCTCTCCAACATCAAAATTCCAACATCAAAACTGCTGCCTCTCTCCTTTGCCTGGCCTTTTATATTTGATTCCCCCACCCACCAAGGGGTGGGGCTGAACACCCTACTGACATGGCCCAGTCAAAGCTTTAATCATAACTTAATCATGCCCAGATTAACAGACCAGTTTACAAGTATAATCCAATATATATTTTTGGAATTCATAATTACATCTTATTGCCCAATGCCTACACCCACCACCCCCCCTTTCATTTCTGATTGTATTTATTTGCATTTTCTCTCTTTTTTTCTTTGTTAGTCTAGCTAGGGGGTTGTCAATTTTATTGATCTTCTCAAAGAACCAGCTTTTGGTTTTGTTGATTTTCTCTATTAATTTTTGTTCTCATTTTCATTTATATCTGCTCTAATCTTTATTATTTCTTTCCTTCTGCTTGCTTTGGGATGGTTTGCTGTTCTTTTTCTAGTTTCTCTAGTTGTTCAGTTAAGTCTTTGAGTTTAGCTCTTCCTTCTTTTTTAATATAGGCATTTAGGGCTATAAATTTCCCTTTCAAGACTGCCTTCACTGTATCCCATAAGTGTTGATATGTTGTGTTCTCATTTTTATTTGTCTCAATATATTTACTGATTTCACTTGCAGTTTTCTTCTTTGATGCACTGATTATTTAGGAGTGTTTTGTTCAGCCTCCATACATTTGTAAATTTACTTTTTTCCTGTCTATTATTGATTCTAGTTTCATTCCATTATGATCTGAGAAGGTACTTTGTATAATTTTAATCTTTTTATATATATTAAGTACTGAATTGTGCCCTAACATGTGGTCTATCCTGGAGAAAGAACCATGGGCACTTGAGAAGAATGTATAACCCACAGAGTTTAGATGTAGTGTTCTGTATATGTCTGTTAGGTCTAACTTGTTTATCATATTGTCAAGTTCTCTGTTTCCTTGTTGATCTTCTGTCTAGTTGTTCTATCTAATGATGTGAGTGGGGTGTTGAAATCTCCAATGATTATTGTTGAAATGTCTATTTCTCTCTTCAGTTTTGCCAGAGATTATCTCATGCATTTTGGGGCACCTTGGTTAGGTGCATAGATAATTATGACTGTTATATCTTATTGGTGGATTGTCCCTTTTATTAATATATAATGGCCTTCTGTATTTCTTATAACTTTTTTGCATTTAAAGTCTGTTTTGTCTGATATTAATATAGCTACCCCTGCTCTTTTCTGGTTACTGTTCATGTGGAGTATTTTTTCCAACCTCTCACTTTCAGCTGGTTTGTATCCCTGGTTCTAAGGTGAGTTTCTTGTAAGCAGAATATGGATGGCTGATGTTTTTTGTTTTTTTTTTAAATCCATTCCATCTGTCTGTATCTTTTGATTAAGGAGTTTAATCCATTCACGTTGAATGATATTACTGTAAATGCACTATTTACTTCCTACATTTTATTCTTTGGTTTTCATATGTCATCTTATTTTTGTCTGCCTTTTTACTCTTTTGGTTATCTTTTCTGCTATTTTTTCTTCTATACTCTCCTCCAAGCCTCTCTCTCCTGTCTTTTTCTTTCAGGTTCTAGGGCTTCCCTTAGTATTTCCTGCAAAGGTGGATTCTTTTCTGCAATTTTTTTAAATTTCCATTTGTTTGTGAATATTTTATACTCACTTTCATATTTGAAGAAAAGTTTTGCTGGATAAAGAATTCTCAACTGGCAGTTTTTTTCCTTCAGTTTCCTGATTGTATCATACCACTGTCTTCTCACCTCCATGATTTCTGAAGAGAAATCTGCGCTAAGTCTTACTGGATGTCCCTTGTATGTGATGGTTTGCTTTTCCCTTGCTGCTCTGAGAATTTTCTCTTTGTCTTTGACATTTGACATTCTGAGTAGTATGTGTCTTGATGTAGGTCTATTTGGATTTATTCTGATTGGGGTACAGTGTGCTTCTGAGTCATGTAAGTTCATTTCTTTGGTGAGAGTTGGGAAATTTTCAGCTATTATTTCCTCAAATACTCTTTCTACCCCTTTTCCCTTCTCTTCTCTTTCTGGAACTTCCATGGCCCTTATGTTTTTGCTTTTTGTGTTGCCATTAAATTCTCTGAGCCCCTGCTCATTTTTTTCCCATTCTTTTCTCTCTCTTTTCATTTCTCTCTTCAATTTTAGCTGTTCTGTCTTCAGTATCACTTGTTCTTCTTTCTTCTAACATTTCTAGTCTGCTGTTGTATGTCTCAAATGTGTTTTTGATCTCACCTGTTGTGTCTTTCATTCCCATGAGCTCTGTTACTTTTCTCTTCAGGGTTTCAAATTCTTCTTTGTGTTCACTCAATGTCTTCTTGATGTCATTTATTTCTTTAAGTATGAAAGCAAACACAAGTGCAAGAGAAGAGCAAGAGCTATAGAGAAAGCTCAGCAGGGCTCTGTGAGGGGGGCTATGGGACCACCAGGTGTGAGGGCCTGGAAGGACACATTGAGGTGACACATTGTGACCACAATGACAAGAGGGAGCCAGCCCTGCACACATGTGGGAAGAGGGCACCTGGGAGAAGCCCAGCATGGAAAGAGAAGGAGGTAAAGGGAGATTGGCCAGAGAGGAGGTTAAGAAGGCAGCTTCTGTGGGCAGAGCCTCAACTGAGGCTCAGCTGGGGAGGAGCTGCTTCCCAGCTTTGTTGTTTTGATCAACAGGATTCATATTGGAATGGGAGATAGACCAAGAGAGGGAGAGTTTACTCACAAGAGACAGTGGTGAAGACAACAGAGCATTTTGTGTAAGTCTTATGAGGGGTGCCCTGACATTTAGCCATATTACTGTGTTTAGCATGAGTCACTAGGCCAAGATTCACTCCAAGGGGACGTATATGAAGCTGCTTGTACCTGGAAGCAGAGACAACAGGGACCCAGGGCACAGGCAGCCACCCCAGAGGTTGAGAGGAGGCACTTACATCTGACTCTAAATGCAATGGGAAGGCTCTGGAAGGATTCTGACACAGTAACAATGACTGAATTTCATCTCATTTCAACCTCATCATGGTACAGACTGAGACAGTAATCCAGGAGTGAAAGTGGTTTTCCTAAGATCACACAGCCTACCCAGACCTGTTCTGAGTTGTATTCAATGTTACATCCATCCCCTTCCTGTTTATTCCATGTCTATGTCTGTGTATTAGCTACATGGGAAACAAGACTATGGGGTTTGCAGTGTTTGCCCTACATAGACTTGATGACGCCCGAGGGAAGCAGATGCTAGAATGATTCTGGGGGGCCTCAGTGGGTTGTCTGGGGTCAAGAAACTGAAAAGAAGGAGTAGCTGGGTCTCAACCAAGCTGGGTCTCCACAAAACTAGGGCCTAAGCTGCTCACAGGCCTTCTGGGTAGCTGTGGAGAGGAACTTGCTGGCAAAACTGTGTCCAGTTCACAAAATGGTATAGGTGAGGAGGATAGACAGAAAGACCTGCAGAGGGATTTCTGAGGAGTTTTAACCATTGAGGGGACTAGGGAAAGGAGACCTAAAAGGTTACCTTACTTCCTTGGTGAGAGACCCCAACAGAATTTGGAACTCTGGTAACCAGGCACCCAGATTCCAAAGGCAGCTCCATTCCCAGCTCACTTTGCAGGAGACGCTCGAGAGAGCAACATGTTCTCCTGCTGTGTGCCTGGATCCCGAGGTTCAAGTCTCAACCAACCTATGAATGAGACCCTTTTCTATCGCTTTCGACATTGGCTCAGGCCTCAACCACAAAGCCCCTGGCCATTGGCCAGGAGGTACCCAAAGGTAACATGGAGTGGCCCAGGCCTAGCCAATTCAGCACATACTACTGTGCTCCTGCCTGGGCAGCTCCACATCCCATCCACTTCCCAGTGAGTGGGAGGCATGAGCAGTGAGACCACCATGGGAAGGAGTAGGCCAGCATGGATGCGAACCCAGTAGGTCCCTCCCTGTCACCTGCCAGGTCATGGCAGGAAGGGTGAGGAGGCGTATCTTGGGTGGCACCCATGTGTACCAGTGTTAATCCTGAGCCCTCAAGTTACCATCTCCTCTCCAATGGGGCTGGAGGGGAAGGCAGACACCCATCTGGGCCTGATCTGGTACCCAGCCCAAACGAGGCATGTCTTCCCTTGGGGAGTAGGGCAGGCCACTCACTGATGCCTCTTGGCTCAGCTCTCAGGCAATGTCTTCACAGAGCTCCACACAGGTTGTCAGCGAGGAGCTGGAGGAAGGGCTCCTCTACACCATCTCTCTGCAGAAAGTGCAGGTACATTGTGGCCCTGGCCAGGGCCAGCACCACTTCCAAGTGGGAGCAGGTGCTGATGGGCATCACAAAACTCCAGGAGAGCACTCCAGGGCCTGGATCCCACCCTGACCACATACCCGCCCCCTCTCCCATGGCTTTCATGCCTGAATGACCCAATATCCCAATTTCTGAGGCACCTGTTTCCCCACCAATCACCCACTACACTGCCATTCTACAGAGCAGGGGACCGGTCACTTCAAATGGTTAAAAGAATAGCAGAATGGGGTCTTTTGCATGGGTTGCCCTTCAGGATAGGCTGAAGGCTGGGCTCCCTTCAGATATGTGTGCATTTTGCTGCAGTATTTCTGTTCCACTCCCTGGATCCATGTCCTGGGCAACAGTCTTCGTGACTGTCCTTCCAAACTTCCTCCAAGCCATACAGCTCCTCTTGCTTAGGAGGTTCCTTGCCATCTCCCCTAACCATCCCCTTGACCTTCCCAGGTCAGGAACTGAGGGCTGACTCAGCTGCCCAATATTCCAGATGGGAGGTGGCTTAGAGCAATGATTCGGCCTTCAGTACTGCTGGACCTCGAGTGGTCCTCCCTTGTGGCCCTGTCAGCACTGCTGCCCTGAACACCTCCCATGTGCCCCAAGGCACTGATCCTCCCATTCCCAAGGGGATCCCAGGAAAGGCACAGCTGGGCAGAGGACATGCAGACAACACTTTCAACAGTGAGGGCCAGATAACTTCCCTAAGGCTGGAGCAGTTCAGTTACCACCAGCTCTCTGTGTGGGCAGGAGTGTCCCTGCACCCTGCTTAGAACTGGTGCTTTTCATTTTCCTTCATTTACCAGATCTGGGGTCAGGGTGGCAAATGGCATAGCCTTGTGGCTTTGGCCCCATGAGCAGTGGAGTTCTGAAAGTTGTTTACAGACCAGGTGGGTCTGCTATTCCCTGAAGCATCTGTTCAGATCCTCAGGCCTGCAGGGAACTTTCTCCCCCAGGGACACTCCAGGTATCTACCCTTTCCTGGGTATGGGGTTTCATCTTTCAATTATTTCCTCACATCAAATTCAATTTGAAGGCTGAGGACCTTTCTCTGCTAGAGGCATACACGTCCCCCTTGGCCTCAAGTTGCTGAGGGATTGGGTGAAACAGGTCTGCCCACAGCCCCAGCCCCACCTGGGAGTCCACAGTTCTGCCTCTGACCACATGTACCTCCTCTGTCCCACCCTAGAGGAAGAACAACTCAGCCCTCTTGAGGGAGGAGAGCCCTACAGTGTGGACAGTCAAGGCAGGCTGTTGGGAGAAGCTGGTGGAGCACCTGGTGCCCGCCTTCCAGGAGGGTGACCTCATGTATGTCAACATCTTCCTTGGGACATATCAGGTTTTCACCACCACCAGGCAGGTCCTGGTCTGGCTGTTCCAAAGGTGAGTGCCTGCCCCATTCCTGGTCACTTGACTGCTCTGCCCCAACTTGCTTGTGTCTCAGAAATGTCATTTCGCCCACTGGCCTCAGTTTCCTCCTTGGGAAGAGGGTCAGTAAGAGGGCCATACTCCAATATTGATTGTAAGGACTAACTGGGAGAATCCATGGAAAGTGCTTCCTTGAGCTTGGCTCAGTGGACAGGGTGGCTGGAGGGGCAGGGTTGTTTCTAGGCAGGACTTTCCTCTTCCCAGTGAAGAAGCTCTCAGCCTCACCCCCTTATTGACCCCAGTTTCCTCATTTCTAAAGGAGGTTTGAGAACATTTTTGGGGCTTCCAACTTGGTGTGGTCAGAGCAGGGGTCACTGTAGGCTCCCAGAGGGGTCCAGGGCCACCCTAGTTCTGAGAAGGAGCTGCTTAAGGCTCATTCCTTCATCAAGTATACATCAAGTGTCTACTAGGTGCAGGCATTTATTGAGACACATAGCTTCATGAAGTGAACAAAGCAAACAAAAACTCCTGCTCTTCTGGATTCCACTTGAGTTGGGGCCACAGGTAATAACAAGAGTCTTCTTAAGCAAGGATACACTCAGTAAGTTAACTGTGACATGCTCATGCTTTCCCCTAGATATAGACTTAACCGTGGCAGTGCCAGGCATGGTGGATGTCTTGAAATGAAAAAGTGAGTGCACATTGGGTGAGGGGGAGGGGCTCTTCTTACCAGACACCAGTGTGGGGAGTTGGGTGGTAGGTGGTAGGGAAGGGCTAGGCAGAACACTGGGCCCCACACATCCTATGACCCCCCTGGAGGGCTAAGTCCAGAGGGCTTAAACCTCCAATTGGAAAGGAGTCAAAGGAAGCTCTGGGCAAAGTCCTGGGACACTGGTTGTAGAGGAACTTGGTGTCTCATTGTAGGTCCTCAAGAGTACCCTTCCCTGCCACAACCCATCACAGCCTCAAGGTCCCCAAATACCACCTCATACAGACCCATGAAAGGAGGTGTTGAGCAGCCTGCTCTAAATCTGCCATAGAACTCAGTCCTGTCTGCCTCCTGCAGGATGACAGGGCCAGCTATGAACCCCTATCATTTGGGAGGGCAGTGTCAGTGGGAAGAGGAGACACACGCATGATACATGGCAGAAGATGAGGCAGCTCCTTGGGGTGGAATTTGCTGGGTTGGGGCCACAAGTTTCCAGGGCAGAAAGACAGATGTTGTCCACTCATCACTCAAAAATTGATGAAGCTCCTACTGTGTGTCAGCACCAGGCTAGGGACAGACCAGTCAAAACCCTTCCCTGTCCTTATGGACTTTATGTTCCAGAAGGAGGGTCCCTGGGGGCCAGCATGGAAAGAAATGCCAGTTTCTGACTTGCTTCCCACCCACCTGCCCTCAGCACCCTCTCCTCCCTGTTGGGCACCTGGATGGATCAGTACCCTGAAAATTTCCTACAACCTCCAGGCTCTCCTTGCCTCAAGCTGCTGGTGGCCTACGCCCAGGTGCATCTACTCGGCTCTGCCCTGAAGCACCGTGCCGTAGTTTTCCTTTCACAGATGATCTACCTGGAGCCCACTGAGGCAGACTCAAAAGGTGAAGAGGACTCAGGGTGGTAGCATGTGAGCTTATGGGGTGGGGGTCAGGATGGACCCCTATAGGCAGGAACAACCAGAGGTTGCCCTTGGGCCAGAAGCAAGGAGGAGCCTCAAACAAGGCACCTGGGATACTGCACTCTGGGAAGACTTTTTTGGGCTGGATCTTCCCCTAGGGGTAGTGGGATCTTCTCTATATTTAAAAGACACTTGGCGCCATTCATGGTGTAGAACCTACCTCTTCTCCAGCTCCTTTGTCAGCTCCAGAGCTGCAAATGCCTCTAGTGCGACATCTAGTGCCAGTTCCACCACATGCGGCAGACACAGGGGCAGTTCCTGTGTCTGCCGCAACATTGCCACCTATACTGCCAGCTACAGAGTTTGTACCAGTGCTTGCTCTGGAAATTGAGCCTGATGCATTAGCTGCATTCCCAGATGTAGCAGCTGCTGGTAGGCTGGTAGCAGCTGACTGCCAGACTGGAGGAAGTAACATCACCATCTGTATCACCAGTTCGTGAGCTGGAGGCAGTCCCTCCTCTACCTCCAGTGCCACCTACACAGTCTGCACCAGGGCCCATTCTGGAGCTACAGCCTAACTCACCTTCAGCAACAACAGCTCTGGAGTTGGAGGCAAGTCTGGCAACACAACCAGAGTACCACCAGAGCTCAAATCAGCACCAGGGTAGACTACACCACCAGAGTCTTCCTGTCCCTGGCCACAGGCATCACAGAAAGGGTTGACTGAGGGGAAGGCTCATCTCCTGGCTTTCCCTCCTGAGCTGGTGGCAGAGCAGTTGACATGGATGGATGCGGTGAGCAGTTGGACTTGGCTGGGTGAATCTGGGAGGATCTTCCTCCCAGGATCTGCAGTCCCAGCCTTAGCATCCCCTGATCCAGAATCTTATGATCTTGGTCCAAAGCCTGGCTCCACTCCCAGCACTGTAACCTGGGCAAGCTTATTAATCTCCAAGCCCACACTTGCCCCTTCTGGAGAGTAGATATAGGACAATAATCAAACCTGCCACACACACTGACTGTGAAGATTACATGAGAACAAAGAAATACTAAGCCTGAGGGGGCTTGGTCCTTGGGGAGTTGAAGAAAGCTCACTGAGGTTAACTGGCTATATGGGTGGCCACTCTGTGTTGGGGGTCTCCACAGCATCGACACTAATAAGACCCTGATGTGCACTGGATCCTTTGGCAGGCACCCAAAGCCTCTGGTCCCCCCAAGGATCATGCACCTGCCCTCAAACAGGCCTAGGAGGCATTATCAGGAGGGGCTGTGGTGCCATCTGGGCTGTGGAGGCCTGAGGCACCTCTGATGCTGGAGTCTGTGAGATGGACTTCAAAGTGCAGCTCTCTCTTCCCCGCTAGCCTTGGTCCCTGTGTTATTCAAATGTTAAGTCCCCTCAGAGGACAGAGAACACACACTGTGCTCAGCCCGCTGAGCTCCAGCTGAGATCTCCTGACCCTGACCTGGGTCCAGAAGGTCTGCAGGATCTGAGCTGCATGGGTGTGGAACCGGCTGACAGTTCCTTCTCCCCAGGAGCTGTTCAAGAAGGTGGTGCCTTACCATTGCCTGTTCTCCATCTGGTCCCAGTGCAACAAAAAGTGCAAGGAGCACGTGGCACCCACCGTCCGTGCAATCATGCAGTTCAACCGTATGACCAACTGCATTATCTCCACTTGCCTCAGGGACCAGAGCATGAAGTCTCCAGACAGAGCCAGGGTGGTGGAACACTGGATCGAGGTGGCCAGGGTAGGGTCAGGGCACCCTTTCTGGGTCCTGGAACCCCTGTCTGTTCTTACTGGCTCTCAGGACTACAGGTCTTCCCTGGCCTGTAGCTCAGCCCTGCATTATCATCACTAATGACCCAGGCTACTCCCTCAGGTTGAGTGTGGTTGTCCCTCCCTGGGTCCACGGTGTGCCCTCAGGGTCTCCCTGGGTGTCTGTCTCATCCAAGAGGGGCGATGTCAGCTGAGGGGGCTGAAACTGGAGCAAGGGGCACTCAGACCACACCTCATGGCTCATTATTTTTCCCTCACCAGGAATGTCAAATCCTCAATAATTTCTCCTCATTCTATGCCATCCTCTCTGCTCTCAAAAGCCACTCAATTCACTATCTCAAGAAGACATGGGAGGAAGTTTCCAGGTGGGCAGACTTCTCTCCAGGGGACAGAAGGTTGGACCAGGGACTCCACAGACCCGGGCATATCCTGTCAAGTAGCCTGGGAAGGAGTGGCTCTTGGGCAGGGGCCAGGTGGGATGGGGCTCTAGGTCTCCACATGACCTGAGTTCAGCTGTTCTGCCTCACAACTGGTTCTCTCCTCTGTCAGTTACAAAGTTGAACCAAATGGGAGAATGTCAAGTGTTTGCTTCTCAGCAACACACTCTGTCCAATTGAAATCTGCATGTATCAAAACCAGCTGAGCATGAAATGGGAATGGGGGTCCCTGTTGTGCCCACCTGAGAGCTCAGGTCACAAGTAACACAGTGTCCTGCAGCACCCAGAGCTAGCCAGTTTCAGCACCAACCATGAAGGCAGTCCAGGAGGCTAAAATAAAGTGGATTGGGCTTACACCCTCCCACCCACTCCCTCCTTCTCCTTCCTTCTTGCCCTCCCCCAGGGACAGCTTCCACCTCTTTCAGAGGCTGTATGAGATTTTCTTAAATGAGGACAACTATGCAGAGGGGAGTGAGCTGATCATCAAGGTAAAGATGGGGCTGGGGGTTAGGGCTCAGGAGGTGGAGTTGTTAGTTTTTCATGTAAACTTCTTTAAAATCATCCAGTCTGGCCTATTCTGGAAGATGAAGTGGGATATGTTTGTTTTGTGGGCAGGTGGGGGCAGTTGTAGGGCAGTTGGCTGTGGTTCTTGGATGTGGTGGAAGTGGCTGGAATGTTCCAGGAGGATATGATGAATTGGCAGGATGAGAAGTCTCCACCCACACAGGAGGGTCTCATAACTGTGCCATGTTATGAATGACATGTGTGCCAGAGAGCTATGAGAAATATATGGGAGAGAGGAAACCATTGTGGTCCTTCCTGACCATTACTAGAAGCTTCCACATAAAAAAGGAAGCAAAACTTCAATGCTCAGTTCTCCTGGCAACCCCCATTGTACCTGGACAATCAGACTTGTCACCATGGAAACTGATACCTCTGTGGATGCTGGGACTTGTCTTCAGGCAGAATATCTTGAGTGAACCCCAGGGGAGGGGATGCCTTAGGGCAGACGTTGGATCTCCACTCATATTGGATGGATCAGACAGGAACTGCTCAATTAGGCCTCCAGAAACACCCCATTCTCAACTCCATGGCTGGGATGACATAAGGCCTCACCCCACACTCAGAGGCCTGGAGAACCAGACACCAGTTAGTGGTAGTGGGTGACGGGGTGGCGACAGCTCAGACAAGGCCTCTGTGTGGAGGGAGAAGCCTGTCTTCCAATGCCCTGGGTGAATCAGGCCAAGTCAACAACGTCTTAGGCCTCTGAGTTCTCACATGGAACAGAGGCATGCCCATCCAGTGGTGTTGCCCTCATGGTAAGGTGGCAAGGTTCAAAGGGGGAAAGAAACATGGCTGAGTGTTCCTGTGACTCTGAGGTCGATAGCATGATGGCCAGAGCATCCTCGTTAGCATGCAACACAGGTTTCTGGACTCCTGATGAGGGTGGTCAGGTCTTTGACCTCAGATCACAGATGAACAAACAGGCTCAGGGAGGCCAGTCAGCTTGCAAAAGTTCATGCAGGGGACATCTGGCATGTGATGGCAGCAGATTTCCACCTGCCCACTTGGTCCAGGTGTCCAAGACCCAAGGGGCAATAGATGAGGGGTGGAGGGCCTCAATGACCTTGTCTTCAACCTTGCCAAGAGGGGATCTCCAAGTTTGGTACCTTAGAGAGGAATCCCAAAAGAGCCCAGAAGCAGCCGAAGCAGAAGAGGGTGAGTTGCCTGAAGCCAGGAGGCTCAGGACGGGGTGACCTCCAAGTCAGCATGGGGGCCCTCCTCAAGCCCATCCTTCCTGGGCCACTGAGCTTGGAAAACCTCCCTTCAGTGTCACCTCCCCTGGAACCTTTAGGGCAGTGAGCTGTGGGAATCCAGGGGGAACTAGATGCAGCCAGTCAGAGCAAGAGCCTGGAAGACCTGAATCAGGGTGGATTGGATGGAGGAGGGGGATAAATTTGGTGATTTTAGAAAAGGCAATGCTGGGAGGTAATTGCAAAGGAGTTTGGGGTCCTTAGAAACTGGGAAGGTATTTTAGGGGTGACAGCTAAGTGTCTGAGACTGTCCCAGGGGAAAGCTGTGTGGTTCTAGGGGTCTGAGACTAAGGAGTTTTCAGGAAAGGGTCTTGGGGGCAACTGAGAGCCTGTGCTCATCCCCACCCTACCCTATGGCACAGGGTGTCATCCAGGGCATTGTCCCATGCCTGGGGACATTCCTCACTCAATTTTTGATGGTGGACTATGCCATGCAGGAGCATCTGGATGTAAGTGAGCCTGGGGGCTGGGGCAGGGTGGGAAAGGGACCCTGAGACTTGGGAGGAGAGGCCTTCTCCCTGAGCCCTCTGCTATTACCAGTGGGCACACCACATCTCTTGAGAGACTCACAGCACCTTGGGAGCTGGGGTGTCATGGCTGCCTTGCAGACAAGTAAAAGTAGGCTGGTCCAAGGGGCATCTCTCCATTGTGTTCATAGGCTGGGAGTGGGAGGTTTCTCTGTCTCCACTCCCAGTCCCCACTCCTGGCACCCAGAAGTCTGCCTGGGTCCATCCCTGGTCTGGGCTGCTCTGTGCATGTTGAACTCGGCAGTCATTCAGTGTGACAGGAACTAAGGGGCAATGGGCATGGCAATGGATGGGGGCCTTTTTATGATGGATGCAAACTCTCTGCCTTCCAGGGGAGGATGGTCAATTTTGACAAAAAGAGGAAGGTGAGCAGCTGTGACCATCACTGCGAGGGGGGGTCAGGGGGAAGATGGAAAACAGGGACCCTTCTGGGCAGGACACCCGAACTGCATGCAACTTCCTCTTAGATTGATAGGGAGAGTTTGAGGAGAAAAGACAGGGCTGACACCTCTCTCTGGAGGATGGGGGTTATGTGTGGGATGGGGGTTATATGTGGGATGAAGGACATCTTCTTGGAAGATGAGCTGTGTGAACTGAGCTCTGATGGCAGGTAGAGCCTGGAAGGGAGTGGAGGAGTGGGGCACCCACAGGAGCAAAACCAGCCACTGGCCCCCTTCCCACCCAGCAAGCCCACCCAGGCCTCAGCAGTGCCTCTTCCTTCCCTCTGGCCCCAGGAATACCAGATGGTCGCTGAGCTCCAGCAGCTCCAGGCAGGCTGCTGCTATGACTCCCTTGTTCCCAAAGAACAATTTTGGGCCTGGTTTGGGGCCTTGGAGCAGCTCAGTGAGATTGACAGGTAAGGCAAGGACTGGATTTGGCAACTGTAGGGGCGGGATTGCCCTGCTGGCTCCTGGGTTAGCATAGGACCTGCTGTCTGAAGAATCTGGGGCACCCAAATCCAACTCCTGTGTGGACACTGGGAGGCAACCCTGAGATGTGGCTCCCAGAAGCCTCACAGCCACCACACTGTCCTCTCTGTAGCTACCACCTGTCTTGTGAGCTGTAGCCCCCACCCCGGTCAGCCAGTAAGAACTTCATGGACAAATACCACACAGAAGGCATCAAGTCTTGGAGTGAAGAGTGAGTTCCCCATCCAGGCTGGATCTGTGTGGGCTGGGTCGGGAATCAGGAAAGCTTCAAAAAAAGCGTGGGTTTGGGGACCCTGACAGTTTAGCGCTCCACACCCGACCAAGACTTTGACTGGGAAGAGTTGCACAATCTCTGGGCCTGTTTCCTCTTCTGTGAAATGGAGTGATGCTGCATGATCTCTAAGGCAGTCAAAGCCCACTGGCTCCTTTAGATGGGCAGAGCACTAAGCAGGTGCAGTAGTAGAAGGGCAGAAGTTTAGTTGCAACTCCAGGGAGGCCCCCAAGGTAAGCTGACCATCCTTCCAGCAGCCAGGCCCCAGACACTGAGTCCAGTGGTAGCAGTACCCTCCACTCCAGTGTGCAGCTCCAGTGTGGCCCTAACTTCAGCAGCAGGGATTCAGCTGACTCACCTCACATACACGTGTCCGGCTCCTCAAGTCCTAAGGTGAAGATCCACCTGCACCATGTCCCAGAGTCCCAAGATGGCCAGGAAACAAAGGTGACTGCCCACATCTTCTCATGTCAGCCTTTGCCCTCATCCTTCGTCTCTTGCACTGGTTTGGCCCTCTCCGAGTCCACAAAGAGGTCGAGGATTGTTGACAATTACAGTACTTCTAGAGCCTCCTGGAGCTTCTTCTGCAGCCCTGGGGTGCCCCAAGCCTACAGGCCTTCTGCTGATCTAGCTGTCACCCAGTTGGATCAGGCAACCTCCGCATCATCACAGAAATCCTCCACTGTCACATCAGCATCCAGAGGAAAATCTTCTTCCTCATCCTCCATCAAACCCAAGGCCACCCGGATCAGCCACAACGTCCTGATTTCAGCAGCAGGGATGCAGCTGACTCAGTTGACATACATGTGGCCGGCTCCTCAAGCTCTAAAGTAACATTCCACCTGGACCATGTCCCAGAGTCCCAAGAAGGCCAGAAAATGAAGGTGACTGCCCACCTCTTCTCATGTCGGCCCTCGCCCTCACCTTCCCTCTCCTGTGCTGGCTTAGTCCTCTCTGAGTCCACAAAGAGGTTGAGGATTGTTGAAAACTACAATACTTCTAGAGCCTCCTGGACTTTCTCAAGCATCCCTGGGTTGCTCCAAGCCTCCAGGCCTTCTGCTGCTCTAGCTGCCACCCAGTTGGAACAGTCGACCTCTACATCACCACAGAAGTCCTCCATTGTCACATTAGTGTCTGGAGGAACATTGTCTTCCTCATCCTCCATCAAACCCAAGGCCAAACAAACAAGACACAAGCGCTGTGACACACGGCCACACTATAAACGGCACATGGGCAACTATTGTATCATCCACATCAGCCTGCTTGAGGACAATGACAAGTACAAGAACATCCTGGTAAGCCAGGCATGCAACCATCCCCTCAGGTCCCTCAGTGTTTCAGGCAGTAGACCCATAAGGAATGGCATGTTCCTTTCCTGCCATCCTGGAGCAGAATTCCTAATGGGTGGGGAAGAACAGAAAGCCCCCATGAGAAGCAGGAAGAGTGTGAGTTCAATGGCAGTCAGGGCTCAGGATGGTGGACATAGGGGCTGAGGCTAGCACACTGAGTGAGGAAGGCCTAGGAAGGGCTCTATGAGGCAGGCTTAAAGAGGAGGAGGAGGGAAAAGCCTGCCAGCCCTGATGGGGATGTGCATGGCCGGCCAGAGGGACAGCCTGGAGGCCACAGTGAAGGAGCAGGGGTCAAGGGGAAGAGCTGAGGCAAAGAAGTATTGGGAGCTGGGTCACATCAGGCCCTGTGAGCTGATGGACAGAGCTTGACTTTCTCACATGTGGAGATGGGACTCACTGGAGGGTCAGAGCAGAACAGGGACAGCAGGGGACCTTTGGTCTCAAGGTGGAAGTTGGGCCAGTGTGTGGAGACACCGGCCAGCGATGAGCTGCTGAGGTGACCTAGAAGTGAGGACGGGGTCTGCCCCATAATGGTGGCCTTCAAGGCATGTTCAGGAGCCAGATCCTGGAAGGGACATGCAGATGGAGCCACTCCAGTCCCCACTGGCTGAGCTTCCATGTTAAACACCTGCCCTGGACTGCACTTCTCTTGTGGCTAGGAGCAGGTGTGGTTTTACTAAGCTGTCACTTGTCTGACTCTTAACGTGAGCCCTGCCTGTAGCTGGGCCTTCACGGTCAAGGCAACTGCAGTCTGGACCTTGCTGACCACAGCTAAATCCTGGAGCCTAGGGTAGTTCTGGTGTGCTATAGGTTGTCATCTAGCCTTTCCTCCTCTCTGACTTCTGGGCTTGGACTAGATGTCATGTGCTCTGCCCTGGGGTTTCACTGCTACCTGGAGGTGTCCTGGAGGGGCAGGGTCGGGGCAAGGGCACTCCCTGAGGACAAGCCATCTCCCATGATTGGGAGGCAGGAGGTGATAGAGAGAGGCCCAGATTTCACTCCTCAGTTCCTACCCTCTGCTGCATTCTCACCCTTTGTCCCTAGGACACTGGGAGCCCATGGCAGTTTTCATGCCGAGGACCCAGAGGACAGGATTCAGCCTATAGGGCAGGTGTTTGGACCTACACTGGGAAACAACCTCAAGACAGAGGTGGAGGTTCTTATAGGAGAGGGTTGTAGGAAAGATTGGAAAGACCCATCATTCCATGGAGGTCTCCCCAGGGGAGCAAGGGAAGACAGTGAGGCCCCTATAGACCCAGCCCTGACCAGAGGTGGCTCCATAGGGTCACTGGCAGCTGCACTCTGGGGGAGCTGGCACAGGACCCAAGCCCTGAGGGCATGTATCTGGATCCACTGCAGGTCACCGATCAAGAAAGGGCTCCAGCTGTGATCCACAAGGCCCTGGAAGAACACATCCTGGATGGGGACAAGCCAGAGGACTACAAGCTGGTGCAAATCATTTCAGAGGCTCAAAGTAGGTCAGGGGATGAGTTGGAGAGGGTGATGGTGGAGGGGGTGGGCTGAGTACCATGTCCCCAGCCTGAAGGTCTGAGGCCCCCTGGCTCCAGTGTACCTGAGAGCAGGGTGGGTAGACACCCTGTCCACAAAACACACTGCCCAGGGCAGCCCTCAGTGCCAACAGCATCTTCTCCTAACCTGCTCCTTCTCCCTTGTCTACCCTTCCCTGGACATGACCCAGGCCTTGGGAAACCAAGTTCAAAGCTAACAACATTGAGGTACCCAGAGAAAAGGCTTTTCAACTTGGACCATGAGCAAGATGGCCAAGCAGAGAGGCTCAACTTGAAATGCGTCCTCTGGACAGGAGGGGATGAATGCACCTCCAAAAGCATGACTGGTAGACACAAGCACCAAACATGCTACAGGCCATGCCTTTATGATGGTGAAAACTAGACAAAATCTCCTTGATCCACTTAGGGGGCCCTAGAGAGCTGACTTGGTATTCTAGAAAGTGGGAAAGGGAAAGAATCCAGAAGAATAGCACAGACCCAGAGCCAGGTGTCCTGGGCTCTGAGGCCTTAGATAAGTTTCTCAAGCAGCAGGGCCATTTCCTCACTCTCCAAAGGGGTGAGAAAATTAACCAATGTATGCGCACATGGCAGTATGTGCACAATAAAATTAACTATTCTTTTCAATGAGCTGATTCCCTCCTCCCAGCCATTAGCCCTGGCAAATTAAAATGACTCCCACCATTCCTAGAAGTTGGTTCTAAATCCTTTCTTGTCTTTCAAATGGGAAATGGGAGCTGTGAAGTGTGAAATAGGGCAGAAGAACCTTTCCTACAGAACAGGAAGACTGAGGACTGGAGAGTTAAGAAAGGAGATGAGTAGCCACACCACTGAGGAGGACCAGGAATTCCAGCCCAGTGTTTCTTTCTAGCTGGCTGTAGGCCAGGAAGACAGGAAGAAAATAGCATCAAAGTGTAAATACTTGCTGGGTGTCAGGTACTACCTGGTAATGGAGGCCTTCAGGAACTCTGCTTGGGAGGCCTGGGCCAGGTCTGCTCTTCACTGGTCCGCAGTAGACTTGTCCTGGGTAGGGTTGCATTAGAGGGCCATGCACTGGGTACTAGAAATCCAATTTCATCTCTGAGATCTTGAGCAGAGAAGGTGGCAGGGGGTGGGGTGGGGGAGTAGATGACCTCTTGACAGCTCCATTCTGAGATTGGCATTTATGACTTATTGTCACTTTTCAAAAAAAGGTCCTTGATTTTTAGCTGTGCCTCTGCAGAGTCATTCCTTCTGACAGGTCCTGGAGTTGGATTGGGGAATTCAGGTCCCTGGATGAGGCCTGCTCTTATAGGGGCACAAAGGGTTGGTATGTCCTGTGGTCACTCGGAGCACAGCTGACCACACCTCTGTCACTCTCCCCAGTGCTGCAGATCCCGGACAGCGCGAATGTGTACTATGCTAAGCAGCCCTCACCCAAGTATCACTTTCTGCTCATGAAGTGGAACACACCCATGGATGACATGGTCAAGAACAGTCCTTCTGGGGACAAAGCAGAAGGGACCCAAGTTCCCAAAGTGGAAATTCTCATTGGCCCCTCGTGCCCACCAGCCTCAGAGTCCCCCTTTCCAGGTCTGCCTGGCCAAGTAGTTTTGTTGACCCCAATCTCAGTGGGCCAGGCCAGACAGGCACTTCCCTCCCCACCAGCCAGTCTGGACCACCCCCAGACTCCACTTAAATCCCTGTACCTCTCTTGATGCCTTGAATGACTCTGCCCTTTGAAAGGCTGTTCTGAGCTCCTGTGACCAGTCACTCATTTAGGGGACAACTGAGGGTCTCACTTGGAGCCCTTGGATGACATCCATGACCTTCCAGGGTTCCCAGCACAGCCTCCCCCCATGCTAGCCTTTTTCAGGAGTGAGGGAGTCTCTGCTCACTCCCACCCATGTTCCCCCATTCCTCAGAAGCAGATGGAGAGACCCTCCTCACTGAGCTCACTCTCACTGAGTGAGTGAGGAGAGGCCCAGCTGGGTCCCAGTTTTCTCAAACCTCATGCCACTGCAAGGGCCACACCCCACTGTCTCTAAGACTTTATGAGACTATACTAAACATGGTTAGTCAGAAGGAGGATTTGGGTGAGATTGGAAAACATTTGAATTTATGAATAAACAGCAAAAAGTTATATACAGAGAGAGACAGGAGGGCAATATTTATCTATTGTAAATAGTAAATGTTACATGTGAGTATTTTCTTATTAAAGTCTTCTTTCAACCACGTTCTCAGAGTTGACAATTGGTTCTTTCATTTACTGTGTTAATTGAAATGAGTTGAAGCCTCTCACATTGCTCATTCAAATAAGATCATGCAGAGTCATCAGTTTATTCATGCAGAGTCATCAGATTATTTTAGAAGGGAGAAAAGAAAAGAGCCAGCCAGTAAGCCCTTTCCTGGCTTACTGAAATAAACACAGAAATCCTTTCACAGAGCAAATGTGCATTTCAGTATCAATACACCTTGAAGGAACTGAGACTACCCATGGGGACCATCAGGATTTAGATGTTGAAGGTACTTCCATTCACAAGGACAATTTCCTGACCCTGGACAGGGCAATGGGTGCCTTTCTACCACTTTGGAGGAAGGACATTTTCTGATTCTTGGCTGAGGTTTTGTTTGAGCACCAAATAGGAACTTGTTGAGCACCAAATAGGAAAACTTGTAGTTTTCAAGGGCAAAGTCTAAATTTACATCAGCACTAGTTACAGATAAAATTAGAACACAGCTTCCAATGTAGAAAGGAAAAGGACAGAGGAGGATTATTAGCACATGGTCCATGGGAGCAGAACTTTGCATCCTCAGTCCCCCTCTAGGCCCCATGGTCAAATCTTTACCTTAGATTTCATGCTTTGGGATCCTTATCCCTGACACTGAATTCCTTTTCCTTATGAGGGGAGTAGGACTAGGGGGATCGAGATGCAGCTTTTCAGGCTCCACCTGAGCCTGGTTTCATAACCACTACTGCTCCTTATGAACTAGCACTTCCCACTGCCCTGCCATTCCTTGTGCAATTTCTTAACATAGAAAGTCCCTAGCAGGCCTTGGCCTCTCTGTTGAGTATCTGGTGACCTCTATCCCCAGATGGGGCCTGAGGCATCACCCAGGGGTAAGAATGCCAAGACAAGAATACTTATTCCGTGTAAGTAGAGACCCCACACAGTCTTTTCTCTGGGTCAAGGTGAAGTCTTGGGCCATGTGGTTTGAGGTCTACCATCTAGGGGATCTCCAGTTAACACTCAGTTGTGTTGCCACTGATTGACCTCAAGAGGAGTTTGGCTCTGAGCCCTTAGAGCTTGCAGCCCCCTGGGATGACTGCATCCATTGTCCAAAATTTGTGCTTTGCTTTTGTCATTGGGGTGTGGACAATTCCTGTGGGGAGGGGTTGAAAGATAGGGCTTGAGTGGGGAAAGGGACTGACAACCACAGTTTTGCAGACACACTTCACCATAAATTAGATTACTGAATGGCTTCCTGTCTGGGTGGTGACAGGCCCTGTGTGCCCTCCCCTAGCTTCCCAATGTTCAGGAACTAAAGGTGTGACCCCTGGCACATCACAGAGCCCCAGGACCCTGCACCAGCCTCCTGCCTACCCTAGCTGTGGGCTGTGGGGCCACTTCAGGCTGGTTTATCAGGGAAGTAAAACACTATAATATTACATTTTAATTAGGAAATATATGTCTTAACTAATCCATTTTCTCTGTAAACAACAGAGTTTCTAGCTCTCTTTATTGAGCAGGCCTATAAGTAAGGAAAATCTGGTAGCAATATCCACCACTGATGCCCAGATTGTGGTCTTTAAATACTATTTTCCATGAAAAAAAAAGGGCACCTAGGAGGTATGTGTGAGACCAGGTCTTGGCCAGGAAATGTGTGAGAGGAACCTGACAATCATGGTGTACTGGAAAGCATGGAAGGCACCAAAGCCCTCAGGTGGAGTCAAACCATGACAGGAAACAACTGGAAGGCCTTCTGGCCAAATCTGGAACAAGTTTGGTATCATAATAGCCAAAAAGTACAAACAACTCAAATGCCCATCAAATGATGAAGGGATAAAGAAAAAATGGTCTGTCCATACAATGGGGTATTATCAGCTATAAGATGTAATGAAGTACAGATATATGCTAGAAGGTGAGGGACCTGAAGAACATTATGCTAAGTGAAAGAAGCTGGATGCTAGAGGCTACTTATAGGATTCCATTTATATGAAGGATCCACACTAGGCAAATCCAGACACACAGAAGATAGATTAGCTGGGGTCTGGGTTGAGGGTGGTTGGGGGAAAGGGACTGCTATCGGGTCTAGGATTTCATTTAGAATTGATGAAAATATCCTGGGATTAGATCACAGTTATGATTTTACAGTCTTATGAATATACTAAAAAGCACTGAGTGTGACACGTTAAAAGGCTGAATTTATGGCATATTACATGTCAATAAAAAGTCAATACTGAAAGTCCATATTGTTGTTTGCCTTAAGTGGGGCCTGGACAGCTTGGGAAATAGACAAACACCTGCAGAAGCACTGATGGCTTTAAGAAAGCCTCAGGGGCTTTCAGAGACTAGAGGAATTAGGGAGGAGGTAGCAGTTAGGTGAGTTGCTGCTTCCCTGGCTCTGGCCTTTCCCCTTAACCAAATCTGCCCCCAACCCCTACCCCACTCCTGGGAATGGCATCATCCCTCGTGTATCTTGTGTGGAGCTCAGAGAGTGTCTTTTTGTTACCCTGAGCTTCTATGCAAGCTGTTTGATGTCTTGATGCTTATATGACTTATCCTCATTTGAATTTCATTGCCTTACTCAAGATTCCAGTAATAAGACCCACACAATAAACACAAAAATATTAAATTTCTACTCTGGGGAATCCTGCTATGTTTTCTAATTGAGTAGCAAGAATCTCTAGAGTACATAGGCAGTGCCTAGTAAAATAAAACAGATCAATACTCAAAGCCCTTCCTATTAATGTTTGTGCTTATGAACCTTATTCTTGTGATATTAAAACTTATCCCAATACTATCTATTGCCTAAGAGTTACCACTGGATAACCTCCTTGTTACTCAAATGTGGCCTCTTTCTAAGCCAAACTCATCAAATTTACTCACTACCTTGCTTGCTGCATGGGACATGATTCCTGGGGTTATGCCTCCCTGGCACTGATAGATTATCACCAAGTGCCAACCAGTGATGTATTTGGACCAAAAGGGGGAAACATTACATACAAAAGAGTTTTTATGTCTAAGAGATTTCAAACTGAGTCAGAGATTGTTCCGGAGTTTACCTTATGCATATCTCAGGCAGATCTTACTAACTGCCACAATAAACAAAACCTCAAACAGGGGTGCTCCTGAAGACTTTAGAGACATCTGTGCACTATATACAAGTCAGACAACCCTAGGAAATCACCCCATCAGTGGGCCTTAATTTGGAATATATGATCATCTATTTCCTTGGTGGTACAGAGGTTCATTTATAATTTCCCAACATATGATTTTCCTATACCTTTTATTTGAACCTACTATAAGCCCTATACCCATGTTTCAGAGACTTATATTTTCAGATGGTTCATATTCTGGTGGAACCTGAATCTCAGCAGATTTGCAGTCATCACCTACTCTCCAGTACACTGAACTAATCCCAGACAATTCACAAAAGGATGATGGTGGAGAATCCCATCCCAAAAATAAAGCATATCTACAACTGCAAGCAAAACAGTTCTTTCCATCTGACATCATAAGATCTAAATCCCCTCTCAATCTGAATCAGAGTAGGCATTGCCTTCCCCAAATCCTCAAGACTGAGGAATGAATAAACAGAAGGAGAGAACAGAACCATGGATCACAGTAAACTTATTATTATTGTGGTAATCTTCCATTACCACACAAATTATAGTGGCTATTTTTAAAGTCCTGAAGATTCAAGTAGTGAAAAAGTCTTTAAGTCTTTACATTATGGTAGGTAAAAAGGAAATTCAACCCTATGTAACTCTAGTTCTAAAGTATTAAGAAAATTTAAACAATACTAAAATGATTTGTATCAATTGTTATATAAATTCCAACTGTGTTATATGTTGATTATCCTTTATTACTAATGCCCTCTGTATTAATTTATGTACACAAAATTTTGACTATTCTCCAAGTATATGGCAAAAAAGTATTTTTAAATAAAAGTTATGAATAGAGATAACATAAAGTATTGAACAGTGACAATAAATAACTCACTCTTATGTATTATATATTCTTAAGTTACCCTTGTTAGCTTCTCAAAATCAAGACCTTTAAGCTGGTTTATCCAATTCTCCTATGTAGAGAGCATTTCAAATTTTCTGCTCATGAAAAATACACTATTGTTATATTGTGGAACTGTATTTTGAGTAGACTGGTGGCTGGCAGATGACCTGATTTCAGGCATCAGCCTTTGCTTTGCCCCATCTTGGAAATTTCTCAGGACTGGGGTGACCTTCAAAGCTGTTTGATAAAAAGCACTTAAATTCATATATAGCATTAGGGACAACAGACTGACAACAATCAGATTGATATGATGGTAAATTTTACATATCAACTTGACTGTGTTATAGTACCCAGTTTTTCTGTCATACAATGGCATAGATGTTGCTGTGAAAATGTTTTATAAATGGATTGAAATCTACAATTTGCTGACTTAAAATAAAGCAGATTACTCTGGATAATGTAGGTGTACCTTATCCAATTTGTTTGATACATTGAATGCATAAAACTGAGGGTTCCAGTAGCATGAAATTCTGTCTCAAGACTACACTTTTCACTCTGTCCTGAGTTTACAAACTAAGGAATTCATACTCAAGACATCACTATAACTATTACAGGGATTTCCATCCTCCTACCTGCCCTTCAGATTTGTACTTGCCATCCCCCACAGTCTCATGAGCCAATTCCTTACAACAAATCATAAATATAATAAATCATATGCGTGTATATATATACACACACAAACACCTACATACATATATACACACATTCACACACATACATGTATATTGTTGCTTCTATTTGAAGAACTCTGACTTGTACAGCTTTTGATATCAGCAGAGGAACTTAAACTATAGGGTGATTTTCTTAAGTTGTTCCTGGGACTTTTAGAATTGGTTCTTAACCTATTGAAATTAAAACAACTCTATTTCCAGGGGTAAAGAAGATACTAGCAGTACATGATGTGAGGTGTCAATAGAGCTATGTAAAATATCACTATTGGATACTTCTAATTGAAGACTTTAAGAGAAAAGTTTCTGTTGACCAGGTATTTCATTTGTGTTAAATTAACAAGAAAAGGGAGATTGGCTTGCTTCTAATATGCTAGAGAATGTGGAGGAATACAAGGTTGAATTCAGGGCTTTAAATTCCCTGTTCAAGCAATACCAGCCAGGAACATGTTAGAAGTCCTCAGAACAGGAACCAGCAGTGGGAATTCTCAGCCATGGTCCTAGTGTGTTTGCTACCTGTGACTACACAACCCACATATTTTTTTTTGTGCCATTTTCCTCATATAGGCCATTATACATTTTGTCAGAACATGTAAAAGTACATGGTGCAAAAGGTAAACCATAGTATAGTCCAATGACCAGGATTAGTAGCAAAGCTTCAATATTTGTTTATCAATTAAAACAAATGAACCAAACTCATGTAGGTTGTTATTGGCTGGGGAGGATGTGTAGGGGGGAGGAAGAGGAGTATGTGGGAATCACCTATATTTTCTTTTTTTAATTTTTAATTTTTTAAATTTTAAATAAGCTTTAGATTACATAAATGTTACATCAAAAATAGAGGGGATTCCCACATACCCCACCCCTCCCTCTCCCCCTCCCAAAATTTCCCCCATTATCAACATTATTCATTATTGTGGTAAACTTATTACAGTTGATAGGCACATATTGAAGAATTGCTACTAACCATGGACTATAGTTTCTATATGACTTTTCTGTAACTTAAGCTTTTTGGAAAATAAAGTGAAAAAATTAAACACTGGAGGACCACACAGAAGAATTTGTCAGTATACATAAAAGATAACAGATCTTATGGTGATGAAAGGCACAATGCTAAAAAAATATATTTTTTAATTTTTAATTTTTAAATTTCTTTTGTAATATTTTAATTTCATTATTACTATTTTTGCAGACTTTGTTTCAGGGAAGCTTTGGATTGCAGAAGGGCTGCAATTGTGGCAGGGAAGGGCCACCTGTGTGGGTTAGCAATGATGAGGGTATGTGTGGGGAGTGGATATCTGGGGCATGCTTCTATGGATTATGAATGTGTTTATATGGTCATGGGCAGTTGTCTTGGTGGGTAAAAAATCACAAAAAAATAATCACTACTCTTATTTAACATTGTCTTAGAAGTACTTGGTCGAGCACTGAGGTAAGAAAAAGATATAAAAGGCATCCAAATTGGAAAAGAAGAAGTAAAAATTTAATTATTAGAAGACGACATGATCCTATACGAGGAAAGCCCTGCGAAATCTACAGCAAAGCTTCTAGAGCTTATAAAGGTGTTCAGTAACATTGAAGGCTATAAGATCAATGCTAAAAAATCAGTAGCATTTCTGTACACCAATAATGAGCAATCTGAGGAGGAAATAAAAAAAATACTATTTACAATAGTAACTAAAAGAATCAAATACTTAGGAATAAATTTAACTAAAGATGTGAAGAAAATATGTACAGAAAACTATACAATACTGTTAAAGAAAATCAAGGAAGAGTTAAATAAATGGAAGAATATTCCCTGTTCATAGATAGAAAGACTAAACATCATCAAGATGTGTCTATCTTACCCAAACTAATCTACAGATTTAATGCAATCCCAATAAAAATCAAAACTGTATTTTTTAAGGAATTGGAAAAACTAACTACAAAATTTATTTGGAATGTTAAGAGGCCCCATATCACCAAAGACACATTGAAAAAGAAGAATGAAGTTGGAGGTATCACACTACCTGACTTTAAAACATACTACAAAGCAACAGTTGTCAAAACTGCATGATATTGGCACAAGGATAGACATACTGAACAATGGAACCGAAATGAGATTTCTGATATAAATCCTTGCATATACAGTCATCTGATATTTGACAAGGCCACCAAGCTCATTCAGTTGGGAGAGAATGGCCTCTTCAACAATTGGTGCTTGGAGAACTGGATATCTATTTAGAAAAGAATGAGGGAGGAACACAATCTCATACCTTATACAAAAATCAACTCAAGATAGATTAGAGATCTAAATATAAAAGCCAAAACCATAAAGACCTTGGAAGATAATGAAGAGAAACATCTACAGAACCTTGTAATAGGAAGTGATTTCATGAACTTCACACCCAAAGCACGAGCAGCAAAAGAAAAAATAGATAAATGGGATCTCCTCAAAATTAAAAACTTTTGCACCTCAAAGGATGTTATCAAGAAAATAAAAAGGTAGCCCCTCAATGGGAGAAAATATTTAGCAAACATATATTTGATAGGCACCTGATATCTTGCATATATAAAGAAATTTTACACCTCAAAAATAAAAAGACACACAACTCATTTAAAAAATGAGCAAGTGACCTGAAAAGACTCTTCTCCAAGGAAGAAATACAAACAGCTAAAAAGCACATGAAAAAATGCTCAACACAGCTAGCTATTAGGGAAATTGCAAATCAAAACTGCAATGAGATACCATCTTACCCCCATTAGAATGGTGACTGAAAAAACAGCAGACTATAAGTGTTGGAGAGGATGTAGAAGAATGGGAACCCTCATCCACTGCTGGTGGGTTTGTGGAATGTCCAGCCACTATGGAGGAGAGTTTGGCGGTTCTTCAAACAACTAAATATAGATCTTCCATATGATCCAACGATTCCACTGCTCGTATATACCCAGAAGAATTAAGAGCAAAGACACAAACAGATATGTGCACACCAATGTTTATAGCAGCATTGTTCACTATTGCTAAAAGTTGGAATCAACCCAGGTGCCCATCAACAGATGAATGGATAAACAAAATGTGGTACATACATACAGTGGAATATTACTCAGCTGTAAGAAGGTATATAGTGTTAACACACGGGATAACATGGATGAATCTTGAAGACCTTATGTTGAGTGAAGCAAGACAGGCATTGAAAGGTGAACAGTACATGACCTCACTCATATGAATTAAGGAAATTGAGCAGTCTCAGAAAGCTATTGTCTGAAAGATAGGTTTACAAGAAGGAGAAAGAGAAAGGAAAATTGTAAGCCATCACCCATACGGACGTAATCTATGGTAACGTGATAGAGTGTAGTTGTGTATTGAAAGGATGGGACAGGTGAGTAGTGATATTATTGGGTTAGGTGTTACAGGGTTGACAGGTGGGTAGATTGGGAAGGGTGGGCTAGAACACCAAGGATATTGGGGGGAGAAATGGGAGAGGGATCAGGTGAACACTTGGGATTTGTGGGTATGAGATTGAAAGTACAGAGATGGGAATGCTCTTATGTCAAGGATGTGTCATTGGGTTAGGGTGTTGGTTGGGGGGGCATTTGGGACAGGGCACACCTGGAGCAGCTTCTAGGGAGTGTGTGAGTGTTCATCCTGTCATAATATGTTTTATCACTAGGTGGAGACCCACATAATGAGCAGGAAGGAGATGGACTCCCATCTTTGGGAGGACCAATTTGCTCAGAAATAGACAGGGGGCATCTCTCAAGAGCAAGGGCAGTTCCTAATAAGGGAGGATAAACCAGTGTGTCAAGACCTCTTTTTGCATGTAACTATGAACCTTGTCATCCAATGAGTCAAGCCAGGGGATCGTCTTGGGCCCAGGGAGAATGAGGGGGGAGGAACCGAATAGATCAAACAGGGGGTATTTAGTGGTGAGTGGAAATGTTTTTCATTACCTTACAGTGATTGACACAGGACATGGTAAATATCATCAAAATTTATAAAAGAGTACAGTGTAAAATGTAAACCATACGGTAAAACTTTGACAATGTTTAGTAGCTATGTTTCACTCTCTGTATATCAGTTATAACAATGCTACCATCCACATACAAAAAGGTTTAATATGGGGTGAGGAAAGGGGGAGGAGGTTGGGTATATGAGAGTCCCTCGTATTCTGTGTATGACTTTGCTGTGACTGAAAACTTCTTTGAAAACAAAATGAAAAATAGTGAGACACTGGGGAGTGAGAGGGGGAAGGTGCCACTGTACAGACTGGACACCAGATAGTGCAGTGATAAAAGACAAAATGTCAAAAAAAATTTTTTTTTAATTTTTTTTTAATTTTTTGAATATCCCAATCTTTTAATTTAATTTAATTTTTAGTTTTTTTTTTTTTTTTCATTTTCATGTATTTTATCTCTTACATTTAAACTTATCATTATTTTATTTCCCTATTAATTGTGTTTGGCTCTTGTATTGGCTTCATCTTTAAAGAAGCTTTGAATCACAGAAGGGTTACAACTGGGGTGGGAGAGGATCATTGGTGGCAGGGTGGCAGGGATGGGGATGCATGGGAAGAAATTCACCTGAACATACATACAAGGTATATAATTTTTTTTCAAATGCTTATGGGTGGAGAATCACTCAATAAATGAGAGAATACAGAATTCCTATGGAGAGCTCTGCCACATTCTCCAAGGGAGCAGCAACAGTCCACCAAGTGCAGGGGCAGTCTCTGGCAAAGGAGGATGATCCACTGATGGGCCCTTGTTATTGATGACTAGCCTTATGAATCTTTGCTCTTTAAATTGAAACTTAGCCTATTGTTATGGGGTGCCTAAGGGTTGCCTACTGAGAGCCTCCTTGCTGCTCAAATGTGCCTCTCTCTAAGCCAAACTCAGCATATGAATGCATTACCTTCCTCCCAGTGTGGGACATGACTCCCAGGGATGAACCTCCCTTGCACAGAGGGATTATTACCAAGTGCCAACTGGCAATATGACTCAAAAAGACCTGGAATAAAAGTGGGAAAAGGTAAAGACAAATGAGTTCATATGGCTAAGAGACTTCAAAGTGTGTCAGGAGGTCATCCCAGAAGTAACATTTATGCACATCTCAGTAGGACCTCATAGGCTTCCAAAGTGGATATCACCCCAAATAGAAGGGCTCTTGAGGGCTCTGGAGATACCCAGGTCCTATGTCAAGGCAGATAGCTCCAGAGATTGGTGCCTTATCAGTGAGCCCTACTTTAGAGTTTGTGCTCCTGAGAGTGACAGAGTTGGATTCAAATATGTCTTCCCTGAACATGGTTCATCTGTCCCTTCTATTCAAACATATATATGGTGCTCAAGTTTGTAGGTGTACATCCAGAGACTGGAGTCTTTGGCCTGTCCATGTGCCAGTTGGGCCTGGAATCTTGGTGGAGCCGCAACTCCTACTCTACAGCTCAATGGAAACACCCAGGACACCTGGCAGTGAGATGATGATGGGCAACAGCCATCCAATGAAATGGAGAGAGTCTGTGTCTGTGGGTGGGATAGTCCCATCCATCATATCCGTGGGATGTAAGCCCCCCTCAGTTGGTGGTGGGGTGGACATCACCATTCCAGACCCCTCAGGATTGGGGGAAGAGCTATGGGCTAGAGTGGACTTACCGGTATTCTGTTATAGACATATTGTGATTCAAGCAATAGAAAAAATTACAACATTAATGTGGAGCAGTGGCCACTGGATGTTCTGGGGGCAGGGGGAGGTAAAAGCAGTTGTAATACAGGGGTTTTTTCAGGACTTGGGAATTATCCTGAGTGACATTGCAATGATAGATATAGGCCATTTTATATTATCATATAACATGCAGAACTGTGGGGGAGAGAGTGTGGTCTACAATGTGAACTATGGTCCATGCTTAATGGTAAAGCCCCAGGATGTGTATATCCATTGCAGGTGATATGCCACACTAATGAAGGGTGTTTATGTGGGAGGTTGTGGGAGTTATGGGAGGTGGTGCATATGGAAATCTCTATAATTTTTGTGTAACATTTATGTATTCTAAGTATCTTAAAAAAAATTTTTTTTTAATTATTTTAAAAAAGAGATTTCAAAATGAGTCAGGAGGTCATTCCAGTGGTTATGCTTATGCACATTTCAGGAAGATTTCATTGATTGCCACATAAACAGTGCCTCAAGCAGGGGTGCCCCTGAGGGTTCTAGAGATGTCTAGACACTATAGGTAGGGCAGACAATCCAAGAAATCAGCACCCCACTGGTGGACCTTACCTTGGAATATATGATAACCTATTTTCTCACTATAACAAAATTAGATTCAGTTATAATTTTCTCATACATAGTTCTTCAGTTCTTTTATTTGAACCTAACCTTAGCATTATACCCATTAAATATATGTTCCAAAGACTTATATCTTCCAGCTGTTCATGTGCTGGTTGAGCCCTGAATGTCAGCAGAGTTGTAGCCAACACCTACTCTTGAGTTCATTGGCCTCACCCAGGGCAACTAATAAAATAAGATGATGGACAAAGCCCATCTCAAAAAACAGAGAACATATAAATATGTTCTAACATATAAATGGTTAGTAACAATGCTTCAATGTTTTCATCAATTGTAACAAATGTACTGCACTAATGAAAGAATTTAAAATGGAGGGGGAAAGATTGGGATATATGGGAATCCCTTATATTTTTGATGTAACATTTATGTAATCTAAAGCTCTTTTAAAAATAAGGAAAAAATGTGGGAATGAAAAGTTATTGGTATGTAATTAGAAATGGATATTTGATAAATTCTTCTTTCAGTGTAATTTGATATTAAATGCTTAGCCTTAGTTATGTGTTTCAAAAATTCTTCCCATCTTCTGATAATTTACCCTGAAATATATTTAGTTTTAAAAATATCAAGTTTGTTCTATGAAATTTACAACATGCACTTTCTAGTCACATATTTTTGTTAAACATATTCTTAACCATTTTCTTACTATTTACTTTAAGCAGTTTCTAAACAACCTAAAATAAACAACAAATAAAATATTATCTGCATGTCACATAGAGGTAAAATGTAACAAAAATTTCAAAAGTATACTGCTAATGTATAACAAAAATTGACAGAAATTTGAAAAACAACTTTTGTAGATACAGATATCAACAATCACTTTAGGGAGACAACATTTCTTATATATTATATAAGTTTTAGTAGACTAAAGTTGATATATGTAGGAGCTTTATTGTAAAATTGATCCATTAAAATTTATAGTCAACTAGTTATCATCATTGCTATACTTAATACAAACTATTTACTCTACAAATAATAAAATACAATTCTAAATATAAACAAATTATCTGACTATAAGTGTAAATTGAATAAAATACATTCTTAGAAAAGATTGATAAACCTAATTAAACAATTCTAATTGTCTACCATTCAAATAGATACATCTAATATAGAGGGATATAGAATATTTAACAATATAAAAAGAAATGAAATCATATAACAAATATTAACCAAATAAATCTAGTAAGTCAAGTTTTCCTGACAAAATAAACCTTGGTAATAAAATATCAATTTCACTAAAATAGTTAGATATTATTTTATACAAACTTATTTTGCTGGATGATACAAAAAAAATCTAAACTTGTTATTCCACCCAAGTAGATTTATGCCCAGAGAGAATTATTGACCCTCTATACCTGAACTCAATGGACCTCTGATATCCAGAATAGTATGATAATAAATTTGAGTGTTTTAAGTCACCAAGTGTGTGGTGATTTGTTACAGTAGCAATAGGAGAAGAATAAAACATGGAATATTAATGCCATTTGATATGGCCATGACTAAGGCCTTTTTCCAGGCATCTATCACAGTGGTAAGAAGTATTTTCAGCTGTATAAGCTGGCATGTGGGGCTCAGACTCTGGTAAATGAACCAATATCAAGACATTCAGTCCCATCTAAGTGCTTCCCGCCACACTCTAGGATCCACAGAGTCCATTCAATAACCAAACAATGTGAATTCACTTTTCTGTTTGCTTGATTTGGGCAGTTAGTCAGTTTTTTAGGGTAAATATTTCCTTTCTGTTGTAAGCAACCCTTTTTAAAGGGCATACTTGGATCTGATTCTCATTTTCAACGTGAATCTAATGAGGTAGTCCTGGTAAGGCATAATAGTTGGCTTTCCTTTGCAAGATTACTTCTTCAGGAATTTCCAGGAAGGAGAAAAGAGCCTCATCATTCAGGCCCAGAAGGTGTGCCTCATCTGACCAGAGAGATTTGCTGGAGGTTGGGATTTAGGGTAATTACAGTCCTCAGGCATCCTCGTAGATATTTCCTTTCTGACTAATGCTCCTGCCCTTTCCCAGCCCAAGCCCTAACTTTCATTAACAGGCTTGCTTAGGATGTTAATTCAACTGGTGATTAGCATAGTTATGGCAGGTTCCACATTTTTAATGTGATGCTTAATCTGATGGTTCCTAAATGTTTTAACAACTTCAACACTATTAGGTACAATCACTTCACTTAATAGTCCCTGATTTCCTCATGTCCTGTATACTGACACTTAGCTCTCCAAAGCATTGTCTCCAATTCCATGCCTTAAATATATTCAGACAACAGAATTAATATAAAACTATATTAAATCAAAGCATATTTGGTCAATTAAATCATTAAATATGACTATTTATAAATATATATGACTATATGAAAATATGTAGCACCCCATATATGAAATAAGATTATTGGATGTGGCTTGTATTTGTGAATTTTGTTTTTAAAAGTTGTTTAATATACTACAAAATCTTGATAAGAATCACCATCAAGTTTGTTAAGTTGTAGATTTCAGAATCAGTCAATTTTCTTCTTATGAACAGGGATATTTGCCATAATTAATATTCTGTGTAAACATCTCTAATCCTGATATTTTTATTTTGCATGTTTGTTTTGTAAGTTCACAAATTTTATTGTACACTTTTTGTTTATGTATGCTCATGTGTGAATGATATATTTATTTATTTTAATAAAATAAAAAAATGTTTTACAAAGCAACAACTAATGAAAACAAGATGGCACTGGCATAAAGATAGACATTGATTATAGAACAATGGATTAGAAATTGAGAGTTTAGAACTAAATCCATCTGTTATATTCCACTGATTTTGACATGTTGAAAAGTCTATTCAATGGGGAAAAATTGATCTCTTCAATAAATCATGCATGTACAAATGAATATTCTCAGGAAAAATAATCTAATTGAACCTTACCTTATACCATATAGAAAACTTAACTCAAAGAGGACCAAAAATCTCAATGTAAGAGTTAAAACTAAAACTCTTAGAAAAAACATAGGGCTTAAATGTGGGGTTTTATTTATTTATTTTTATTTTTAAGGAGCAGATTACATAAATGTTACATCAAAAATATAGGGGATTCTCTTATAACCCACCCTTTCCCCTCCCACACTTGCACCCACTAACAATATCTTCCATTAGTGTGGTACATTTGTTACAATTGATGAACACATATTGAAGCATTGTTACTAACTATGGTCTATACTTTACATTATGGTTTATACTTTGTATTGCACAATTTAATACATTTTGACAAAATATATAATGACTTGTATCCATCATAGCAATATCATGAAGAACAATTTCAATGTCCTCAAAATGCCCCATGTAACAACTATTCTTCACTCTCCCACCCCTCCGAACCTCTGGTGACCACTGTCTTTATATCAATGTTACAAGTTCTTCCATTACTAAAATAATAACAAGTCTAATTTAGTCCATATTTACATTCCCAACTTTTGTTTGTTCATTCCTTAGTCTTAACGATTTTAGGATACTTATGCCCACTCTGCTTCCAAATGAGAAGGGGCTTAGATCCTATGGGGCAGATGGGTGGAACTGCCTTGCTTGCAGTTGTAGATGCTTTGGTTTGGGGGATGGACATTGTCCTTCATCATCCTTTTGTTAGTTGTCCTGGGTGAGCCTGATGACCTGGAGAGGAGGTGTTGGCTGCAACTTCGGTGAGATTCAGGGATCAACCAGCATATGAAGAGCCAGAAGATTTAAGTTTCTGACATTAATTATAGTGCTAATTATAGGTTCAAATAAATGGGGCAGAAGAGCCATGTATAGGAAATTTATAAATGAGTCTCATAGTGATTCAATGTTAAATCTTTATTATTTGGATTTGGAAATGAATTCTTAGATATTACACAAACACAAAAAACTAAATTTTTTAAATTAAGTAAACTGTATTTCATCAGAATTAAATATTTTTTCTTCAAAGGACACCATCAAGAAAGTACATAGAAAATATACAAGAATGGGAGAATATATTTTCAAATCATATATCTGTTAATGGTTTAGTGCCCAGAATGTATAAAAAACATATTCATTCCAACATTAAAAATGGTCCAAAGTCCAGAATAAACATTACTCCAAAAAGATATAAAATGACTGACAGGCACATGTAAAGATGCTCAATTTCATTAGGCTTTAGAGAAATAAATATCACGAGATATTTTTTCCTAATAAAAAAATATAAGCATAGAACTGTACATCATAAAGAATGAATCCTAGTGTAATCTATGGACTATAGTTAATATTGTAATTATTGTACTATTTTTCAGCAGTTAAAACAAAGTTACCACACTAATACACATATTTAACAATAAGGAAGGCTGTGTGTGGAAGGAATATACAGCAACGCTGTGCTTGTTCTGCATTATTTTTCTATAAGCCAAAAAATTATCCAATAAAAAATGAGAAAAAAATTAGCAATTAAATAAAAACTATATAGAAGCAGCTGTGGTCAATTGCTTAGGCTCCCATTTACCAGTTCAGTCAAGAGCTCAGGGCTGGCATGTTGAGAACTGGTGGGACAAAGGAAGACAAGCAGACACAGAAAAACACAGCAAATGGACCCAGTGAGCACAAGCAGCGAGGGGGTGATAAATAATAATAATAATTATTATTATTATAATAAACTATAAAAAGTGGTTACCATGCATATATAAATTGCTTTAGTCTTCATGGGTTTAATGAACTTAGGTCTATATATTTGCATGTAATTTAAAATAATCAGTAACTCATTTTACCCATACCTGTCTCTATGATGATTGTTCACCTTGAAATTTTAAATGCTTTTTCTGTGATAACTTTATAGCAATTATTCTTAAATTTCCAGCTATCCCAATTCTCCTTTTACACTTCCCAGACTTTATTGTCAACATGGTATTTGTTAATGAAATTGTATTACCCAGTTCCAAAATCTACTTTATTGAGCAGACTTGATATGAGCTCATTTACATAGTGGAAGCAGTGTCCATGGTGCCTCAGAACACATATTCTTCCTTGCTCTTGTGGTCAGTTTTGAGCACCTCCATTATAACATGGACATGCCAGGGAGGGAGATGTTCAGGGGCTCTTTGAAGTTTCATCTCTACATTCTATTCTTTTAGCTTTCCCTCCCAAATGTGGTGGCCCAGAGTCTTAGGTTGCTTTCCTTTTTTATCCTCCATCGTCCAGGTCAAGATGTTTCATCCACTGCTTCTCAGGTAATTTTAAATCTCAATTACATTTTTCTTATACATGTTAAAATAAAAATGATTTCCTCCAAGAGTAGCAATGAGTCTTTCTTTACTTGCAGTTCCTGAATGGGGTTATAGAAATCTTTCACATTTAAACTAATTTACTTGGCAATTTTTGTGCAGTAATGGAAGAAGATCCCAACTTAAAAAGTGCCTTAACTGAATCACATGTCTACCAGGTTCCCATTGCCATGGTCTGAGTTCTGCTGAAGTCTCTGACTCCAATTTTCTAAATTACAGAAAAAACAAGTGAAATAAAATAAATTTACACTCAGAATCCCATCACCACTAAAATATCCATTCTTTGTAGCATTTCACATCCCTTTCCAATTCTTGTGTGTAGGAATTAACCTTTATATTTATGATCATATAGGAAATCAATAAAATGAAAAAAAAATGTATTCCTATTAGTGTGTACCATCTTAATGTTTTAATTTTTATTTCTTTGCCTATGGAGTTGAAAATGTGTTAAAACTTTAAGTTTTATTAGTCATATATTACTTTCTGAAATTTTATTTTTATATAACTTGACTAATTACTTAGGGTCCGATGGTTGCATATATTGTTGATCAACATGTGTGATCTAAAGTGTGTGACTTATGGGAGCAGGGCTAGCTCAGTGGTTGAGAGTCTGCTTCCCATGTATGAGGTCAGGGTTTGATTCCTTGTACCTCCTAAAAAAAAAATATATATATATATATATATAATATATATATATATACACACACACACACACATATGTACATAAACACACATAGAGAGAGCATATATGGTTTCTTTTCTCAAGATAGCCAGTGAAATAATGGTGTTTTTCTTTCCTCTTTTCTTTTTTTGGGAGTCCTAAAGGTAGAATATGTAGTAGCATGAAGCACAGAACATGGTGCCAAAATGAAGTCTCCAAGATGCCAGGATCTGGAGCAAGAGCTTTTGGATACCTGATGTAAAAGAGACATCATTTGGGCCAAAGACACAGAAGGATGGAGGGGCAGGGCTCTTCAGTTCATATCTGTTGGATGATCCTAGATCTTTGGTTTCTTTTATCCTTCTGCTTCGCAGGAAAACAAGGATTGACAATAGTTATGAAGAAGTTTGCTACACAGTCATGAATCACAATCATTTTTGGAGATCTTCTCTGAGCTCTGATGATGGTGGCTATGAAAATTTTGATTCCACCACAGAGAGAGTGAGGCAACATAGGGATGGGTCAGAAATGGAATAAGCCCTTCTCAGGACCACGTGTGTTGTGAGGCCTCCATCCATCTCCCATGAGCATGATCATGAGCTTGTGTTTCCCTCCTAGAAACCCTCATGTGGCCTGGTCATCTGCCATCCAACAAACATGATCCAGAACAAGGGACCCTGGGGGAGTCTCTCAGCAGTTCAGGAATAGCCTACTTCTGGCTGGAGACTAAAAATGATGTCATTTTACTGCATATCCTTGGGCCAATATGAAACGTGACATAATGCTGCTGTTTCGTTTAACCATGTACATTGATATAATGATATATATTAGTCTATATCTTTTGTTATTAAGGTTTGGGGACATGGATAAGGTGGAAAACTTTCCTAGGACAATAAGCATCCACAGATATATGTTTTAGAATCTTCTATTCAGCCTTGTTATCCCATTAGAGCATACCAATATTTCCACTCCTACTTATTTGATTTTTGAGGTGTAATCCACTCAATGAACTTCTTTTGTTAAAGAAGATCAGAGAAATTTATTTTTTACAATGATAATGCTATTTTAGTAATAGTTTAAAATGACCCTTGGGAAGCGGCTGTGGCTCAATCAGTAGGGCTCCCGTTTACCATATGGGAGGCCCCAGGTTCGGTTCCCGGGGCCTCCTGGTGGGGGCAGGCCCGCCCGCATGGCGTGGTTGACTGACCCGGTGAGCACAAGCAGCAGGGGGGGGATAAATGAATAAATAAATAAAATCTTTAAAAAAAAAAAATGACCCTTAAACTTAAGTTATGATTTTGAGTGCCTCACATTTCAAACATATAGAACTAACATTAAGCTATTTTTTTATTTTTAAAAAGTAACATAAGGCAATAGATATTATAGTTGTTTGTCTTGACTTTCAAGGAAGTTAAACACAACAGATAGTGTTACAAGCTTTTTGTCTAGAACAAGTCAAAGTGTACTGTCAATTGGCATGTTTAAAAATAAATCTACTAATTGATTTTTTTTGAGGGGGGATGGGGGCTGAAAGACTGAAAATGAAACAGAATTGAGATCTTTTTAATATGATAAGAAATTAAATCCTACTCATGTATTAATTCCTACTTCTCTGAAACTTAAAATAAAAATTTGTAGCAGAAATTTTATTGTAAAGTTGTCATAAATTTTAAAATTTAATTATAAGAGTAGTAACTTTGGAAGAAAGATCAGTCCTTTTGAAGGAATTTATTAAATTTAGAGTACAACTAACCTGTCACAAATTAACAAAAACTTTCTCTATTTTCTATACAGCAAAATTTTTTCTACACATTAAACTATAGATATCCTTATAAAGTAATATAAGAAGATTATGATTGTGTAGATGAAATAACCTGTAGGCAAGTGATTACTGCCAGGCTTCAGCAGAAAAAGTAATACAAGACTGGAACACACAGAGTGGTATGTTTCTTTGTAAGCAGAGACTGTCTGTGATTGGGACACTCAGGAAGACTTTGTAGGAAAGTGACATGTGAACTAAGCCTTGTGCATTTGTGTGTATGTGTGTGTGTGTATGTCCTTGTGTAAGTCATGGGCATTGCCAGAATTTCCTCTGTTGGCTTCTTCTGAATTTATATTCCTTTCCCAGAGAGGGGGCTTTTGTGTGACACTATCCATCATCTCCCAATGTGTTTTTTATCCAAAATTATATTCCATTGTCATTTGTGGTTATATTTATATCTCAGTTGAAGTGTCTAGACTAAGTTTTATTTGCACATTAATTCAATTGTGTTGGATACTTTTTGGTAAGCCTCATTCATTGAGTTTATAATCAGTGGTATATACCTTCACAAGGTCTTCTAGTAAGTCTTTTTATGTTTCTGGTATCTTTATTTAGAATGATTGGGTGATTGGAACAGTTTTGTGAATCTCTAGAGAAGACAAATCCTGAGGCGCATTTTGAATAAGGTCGTGATTTCCAAGTTAAGAGATGCCTGGTCCCAACTAGTGATCTTATCTGCATCTGAAAACTGCAAGTGGTATTTTAACAAACAATTAAAACAAAGTGACAAAGATATCTGCATTATATGCCTCCTTTTCCAAAGTGATTCCTAGCTAGCAGTGTACTTGGTGAATGCAGATATTAACTGCTTCCTTGGGATTCTTTGTCCCTGTGACCTCAGCCAGTAAAGACACCACATATTTCTAGTTGTGACTTCCGCACTCTCTCATGATTTTAGAGAAAAAGAAGTTTCCACTCCTTTTAGGAGCCTACACATTTCTTCATTCCTGGAGCCTGCTTTTCAACTTCAGGTAAGAGATAGTAGCCATTCTGACAAGAAAGCCTACATTTTTCTCTCCACTTGCAAATGTCCCTAAAATCTTCAGGCAAAATGTTTATGGGGACAAAGCCAATTACTTGTCTATGGCCCCTTTATCAGAAATAAATAAGTAATTAATGCTCTGCTGTTAATCAGATTAAAGAGAGGTGAATATTATTTTTTAAGTATTTTACCAGACACATATATGTTTCATTTACTTGAACTGATTAAATAAACTGTTTGTATAGAAATCCTAGGAAGATGGCACCAGTTTAGGTGGGCACTCACCATTTCTCTCACGGAGGACGGCTGATTGTGAACAGGATCCTGCCCAAGTGGTCTCTTCTGGGAACCTGCAGAATGAGGACCTTGGGGACATTGATCTGGAGGGAGCTGGACAACAAGGTGGACTGCTCAATATAAAATCATGAGTTTTTTTCTCCAGCTAGAAATTGTGGACTCAGACGGCTAAGCACTACCCTTCCGGCAATCCGGTGAAAGGGAGCACTCTCTGAGAGTGGGAGGGTCCTGACAAAGGATGAGAGGGTTTTTTTCTGTCAGTTTGACTGCCTGGACACCCTTGCAGCTTTTTGGGAGCAAAACCAGCCAGATAGAAGTGGTGCCAGGCTGAGGGGAGAGGCGAATCTGCTGAGGAAGCCTGATTTACCTAACACACATGGGACACAGAGGCTTGGCTCAGGAGGGGGTGGAGCCAGCCAATTTTATAATTCTGCACTGAATGTCAGAGTCTTAGCTCCCCTGGGGGAGTGGTGTCATGCATTGGGAAGTGTTTGATAAGTTTCTATGAGTCTAGTTAGGGTTCCCTCGGCAGAGGGAGTGGTCCAGAAGAGGCCTTGTTTTGGGGCCCTTATTTCTTCAAAAAAATTTTTTTAACTTAATTCAATCACTAAAATCTGCCTCAAAACCTGCAGAGAGAAGGCTGCAGGGTAACTGATTGATGAATGCAGGCTGAGAGACTCCACAAGGGCCCCAGAAGGAATACTGTTTTCCCTTAGCTTTCTTTGACTACATGCTTGCATATTTGTTTGGTTTTTCTTTGTTCATTTGTTCCTTGCTTTTCTTTCCTCTTTCCTCCCCACACCCCCCATTTTTTAAAAAATTAGGTGCTGCTACCTTGTTTCTTCCTTGCTATGCTTCTTCTTCCTTGATTTTCCATTCTCTGTGTATAGTGATTTTGTTTACCAACGCTATCTCTTTTCCTTCCTTCATCTTTCCACCTTCTGCTTTCTCTTATGGTTCTTACATTCCATCTTTTTTCATTAGTACTCACCTTCATGGGTATCTATGTCTATCTTGTCAATTCTGTTTTCTTTTTTTTTTTAATATTAACTTTTGCCTTTCAGCCCTTGCTTTACTCTTTCCCTCTCTCCTCATCACTCTGTCCTTTTAAATTATTCTATATATTTTTCTCTATTTGGTTTCCCATTCCATTATAAGTACTCCACTTTACCCCCCCTATTACTCTATACTGCCTACATGAGTTAAATATTCATTTTACTAAGTCTGATACAGCCATTCTCCTAACTTTTTATCAATATTACTATTATCCTTTTTCCTTTCTTACTTCTTTCAATTCCTCTGGCCCTAATCTTTTTCCTTCAAGGGAATATAGTAAAAAGCAAGGAGATACAAGAAGAACAAAGTGTCAAAGAGAAAACTTAACACACATACGGTACCACCAGCTCAATAAAGCTCTAGAGCAGAGAAAGAAACTAATAAACTGAATAAATTCATCAAGATAAAATGATGACCAGAGGGCATCAAAAAAATACAAACCATAAGGAGAAACAAGAAGACATAGACCATTCCAATGATCAAAATAAAAACCAGGAAGAGATGCAGAACATCAAACAACTAATCAAAGCTGTCCAAACAAATATCATGGATCAACTAAATGAAGTGAAGTAAGAGAATAAGGATATTAAGAAGACACTGGGAGAACATACTGAAGAAATTATAAGCATACATAAAAAGATAATGGATATGATGGTGATGAATGGCACAATCCAATAAATCAAAAAGACACTGGATTCACATAACAGCAGATTTGAACAGGCAGAAGAAAGAATTAATGATGTGGAGACAGTACATCTGAAATCAAACAGATAGTAGAACAGATAGATAAAAAGATAGAAAAAATCCAGCAGGGACTTAGGGATTTAACTGACAACACAAAACACACAAACATACACATTATATGCATCCCAGAAGGAGAAGAGAAGGGAAAGGGAACAGAAAGAGTGTTGAAGGAAATAATGGCTGAAAACTTCCTAACCCTTTTGAGGGAGATGGATATACATGTCCAGGAAACTCAGTGCACCCCAAAGAGTATAAATCCCAACAAGTCTACTCTCAGACATATAATTATCAAAATGTCCAATGCTGAAAACAAGAGAAAATACTCAAGGCAACAAGAGAAAAGAGAACCATCACATACAAGCGAAGCACAATAAGATTAAGTGCTGATTTCTCATCTGAAACAATGGAGGCAAGAAGACAGTGCTATGACATAGTCAAGGATCCAGACCTAATAGACATGTACAGAACACTACCCCCCAAAATAGCAGGATATACATTCTTCTTGAGTGCACATAGATCATTCTCCAAGATAGACCACATGCTGGGCCACAGAACAACTCTCAATGAATTCAGAAAGATTGAGAATATACAAAGTAATTTCTCTGACCACAATGGATTGAAATTGGAAATCACTAAGGGCCAGAGAACCAGATGAGGCACAAAGATATGGAAGTTAAACAACACACTCTTAGACAAACAGGGGGTCAAGGAGGAAATCTCAAAAGAAATCAGTAACTACCTCGCAATGAATGAAACTGACAACACAACATATCAAAAACTATGGGATGCAGCCAAAGCGGTCCTGAGAGGGAAATTCATAGGCATAAATGCATATATTAAAAAAGAAGAAAGAGCTAAAATTGGAGACCTAACTGCACACCTAGAGGAATTGGAAAAACAATAAAAAACTCAACCCCAAAGGAAGTAGAAAGAAGGAAATAACAAAGATTAGAGCAGAACTAAATGAAATAGAAAATAAGAAAGCACTAGAGAAAATAAACAAAACCAAAAGCTGGTTCTTTGAGAATATCAATAAAATTGACAAACCCTTAGCCAGACTAACAAAGAAAAAGAAAGAGCAGATGCAAATACACAAAATAAAGAATGAAGAAAAGGATATCACTACTGACCCCACCGAAACAAAGAGTATCATAAGAGGATACTTTGAAAAATTATATGCCAACAAGAATGATAATTGAGAGGAAATGGACAAATTCCTAGAAACTCACAAACAGCCTACATTGATGAAAGAAGAAATTGATGAATTCAACAGTCCAATTACAAGTAAAGAGATAGACTCAGTCATCAAAAATCTCCCAACAAAGAAGAGACCAGGACCAGATGGATTCACAGGTGAATTCTACCAAACATTCCAGAAAGAGCTAACACCAATCCTGCTTAAGCTCTTCCAAAAAATAGAAGTAGAAGGAACATTGCCTAGCTCATTCTATGGTGCCAACATTACACTAATACCAAAGCAAAACAAGACAACACAAGAAAGGAAAATTACAGACTGATTTCTTTAATGAACCTAGATGCTAACATCCTCAACAAAATACTTGCTAATCACATTCAACAACATATCAAGAAATTATACACCATAACAAAGTTGCTTTCATCCCAGGTATGCAAGGATGGTTCAATATAATAAAATCAATCAATATAATACACCACATAAACAGATTGAAAGAAAATCACAAGATCTTCTCTACAGATACAGAAAAGGCATTTGACAACATACAGCACCATTTCCTGATAAAAACACTGAAAACATAGGAATAGAAGGAAACTTTCTGAACATGATAAAAGATGTATATGAAAAACCCAAAGCTAACATCATCTTCAATGGTGAAATCCTAAAAGCCTTCCCTCTGAGATCAAGAATAAGCCTGGGATGCACACTATTACCACTCCTCTTTAACATTGTCTTAGAAGTACTTGCTGAAGCACTTGCTGGCAAGAAAAAGATATAAAAGGCATCCAAATTGGAAAAGAAGGTGTAAAAATTTCATTATTTGCAGATGACTTGATCTTATAAGTAGAAAGCCCTTAAAAATCTACGACAAAGCTTCTAGAACTTATAAAGGAGTTCAGTAACATCACAGGCTGTAAGATCAATGCTCAAAAATCAGTAGCATTTCTGTACACTAATAATGTGCAATCTGAGGAGGAAATCCAGAAAAAAACACCATTTACAATAGTAATTAAAAGAATCAAATACCTAGGAATAAATTTAACTAAAGATGTAAAGGACTTATATATGGAAAACTACACAACACTGTTAAAGGAAATCAAAGAAGACTTAAATAAATGGAAGAATATTCCCTGTTCATGGATAAGAAGACTATACATCATCAAGATGTCTATCCTGTCCAAACTAATCTACAGATTTAATGCAATCCCAATAAAAATCAACACTGTATTTTTAAGGAATTGGAAAAGCTAACTACAAAATTTATTTGTAAGGGTAAGAGGCCCCAAATCACCAAAGACATATTGAAAAGGAAAAGTGAAGTTGGAGGTATCACACTACCTGACTTTAAAACATACTACAAAGCTACAGTGGGAAAAACTGCATGGTATTGGCACAAGGGTAGACACATTGACCAATGAAACTGAATTGAGAGCCCTGATATAAATCCTCAAATATACAGTCATCTGATATTCGACTAGGCCACCAAGCCCACTCAGTTGGGAGATAATGGCCTCTTCAACAAGTGGTGGATGGAGAACTGGATATCCATATCCAAAAGAATGAGAGAGAAACACACTGATATGAATTAAGGAAATTGAACAGTCTCTGATAACTATTGTCTGAAAGGTGTACAAGAAAGACAAAGAAAAGAGAAAGTTGTGAGCCATCACCTGTATGGACTTAACCTATGGTAAAGTGATAGTATGCAGTTGTGTATTGAAGGGGTAGGACAGGAGGGTAGTGATATATTGGGTTGGGTGGGTAGATTGGGAAAGGTAGGTTAGAATACCCAGGATACTGAGGGAAGAGTAGATATGGACAGGTGGGCATCTCTTAAGAGCAAGGAAGGTTCCAAATTGGAAGACAAACCAGTGTGTCATGACCTCTTGTTGCATGTAACAATGAATCTTGTCATCCAATGAGTCAAGCCAGGGTATCATCATGGGATCTGGGAGGATGGGGAGGGAGGAACAGAATAGTTCAAACAGGGGGTAATTAGTGGACAGTGGAAATGTTTTTCATTACCTTACAGTGATGGCACAGGACATGGTAAATATCATCAAAATTTATAAAAGTGTATGATCTAAAATGCAAATCATAATGTAAAACATTGACAATGTTCAGTAGCTATGTTTCACTATCTGTATATCAGTTATAACAATGCTACCATAACAGATCAGTTTACAAGCATGATTCAATTATATTTTTGGAATTCATAATTACATCAAACTGCCACATGTGGGGTAAGGAAAGGGGGGAGGGGGCTGGGTATATGAGAGTCTCTTATATTCATTGTGTGACTTTGCTGTGACCTAAAACTTCTTTGAAAATTAAATGAAAAATAGTGAGACACTGAGGAGTGAGAGGGGGAAGGTGCCACTGTACAGACTGGACACCAGATATTGCAGTGATAAAAGGTAAAATGTCAAAAAAATTTTTGTTAATTTTTTATTTCATTTTTTGAATATCCCAATCCTTTAATTTTATTTCACTTTAGTTTTTTTTTATATGTTTTCATGTATTTTATCTCTTATATTTAAATGTCATTGTTATTTCATTTTCCTATTAATTATATTTGGCTATTGTATTGGCTTCATCTTTAAAGAAGCTTTGGATCACAGAAGAGTTACAACTGAGGCAGGAGAGGATCGTTGGTAGGGGGTGTCAGGGATGGGGTGGTGCCTGGGGGAAGTTCACCTGAACATACATACAAGGTATATATAATTGTTCAAATGTTCATGGGGCATGGTCACAATGGGTGGAGAACCACTCAATAAATGAGGGAATACTAATTCCCATCCTGGAGAGCTCTGCCACATTCTCTAAAGGAGCAGCAACAGTCCCCCAAGTGCAGGGGTAGTGTCTGGCAAACGAGGATGATCCACTGATGGGTCCTTGTTTTTGATGACTAGCCTTAAGAGTCTTTGCTCTTGAAATTGAAACTTAGCCTATTGTTATGGGGTGCCTAAGGGTTGCCTTCTGAGAGCTTCCTTGTTGTTCAAATGTGGCCTCTCTCTAAGCCAAACTCAGCATATGAATGCATTACCTTCCTCCCAGTGTGGGACATGACTCCTGGGGATGAGCCTCCCTGGCAACAAGGGATTACTAACAAGTGCCAACAGCAATACAACTGGAAAAGGACCTTGAATAAAAGGGGGAAAAGGTAAAGACAAAAGAGTTCATATGGCTAAAAGACTTCAAAGTGAGTCAGGAGGTCATCCCAGAATTAACACTTATGCACATCTCAATAGAACCTCATAGGCTTCCAATGTGGATACACCCCAAGCAGAGGGGCTCTTGAGGGCTCTGGAAACACCCAGGTCCTATATCAGGGAGGATAGCCCCAGAGTTTTGTGCCTCATCAGTAGGCCCTACTTGGATTCCTTGCTCCTGAGAGTGACAGAGTTGGACCCAAATATGTCTTCCCTGAACATGGTCCATTTGTCCCTTCTTTTCAAACCTATATGTGTTGCTCGAGTTTGTATGTGAACTTCCAGAGACAAGAGTCTTTGGGCTGTCCATGTGCCAGCTGGGCCTGGAATCTCAGTGGAGCTGCAACTCCTACTCTACAGCTCAATGGACTCATCCTGGGCACCTGGTGGGGAGATAATAATGGACTACAAACATCTGAGGGAATGGAGAGAGTCTGCAGCTCCACTGCAGGATAATCCCATCTATCTTATCCATGAGATATAAGTCCTCTCTCACTTGGAAGTGGAATGGATATCACCCTCTCAGACTCCACTGGATTGGGGGAAGAGCTATGGACTAGAGTGGGCTTACTGGTATTCTGTTATTGACATATTGTGATTCACACAATGGAAGTAATTACAACATTAATATGGAGCCAGTTGCCACCGGACACTTCAGGAGCAGGGAGAGGGAGAAGCAGTTGTAATATAGGGGCTATTTCAGGACTTGGGAATTATCCTAAGTGACATTGCAATGACAGATATAGGCCATTTTATATCATCATATAACATGTAGAACTGTGTGTGAGAGAGTGTGGTCTACAATGTGAACTATGGTCCATGCTTAGTGGCAAAGCCCCAAGATGTGTATATCCATTGCAGGTGATGTGCCACAATAATGAAGGATGTTTATGTGGGAGGTTGTAGGAGGAGTGGGAGGTGGGGCACAGGGGAATCCCTACATTTTTTGTGTAACATTTATGTAATCTAAGTATTTTTTTTTTAATTTAGTATAGAAAAACAGAATAGCAGTTATATATGTCAGGGGAAGGTTAGAGAGATTGAGAGGAGACTAACAAAGGGTAGAGAGTTTATACACTTTGATGAATTGTATGCTTTATTAAAACATATCAAAAATAGTATTAATAAAATTGATTTGTTCTTAAAAAAAGGAAAAAAAAAAAGAAATCCTATACTATTAGTCACTACAATTAAAGGGGAAAGTGCTAATTAGAAAACATATTATCTGAATACCATGCTAATATCCTAAACAACTCTGACCTCTTTCAACATATCAATGCATGTTATTCTGTAAAAGAAAATAAATTTATGGATCACTTATAATTAGATTAATTTTTTAGGAAATATAAAGCAATTGTTTAAGATGCCTTTAAGAGAGTAAAAATGGATGGTCCTTATTGTGAAAGTCTAGGCATAAATAATTTTTTGGAGTGATTTTCATTTTCTATCTTATTCTATATTATGGTGTTGCTTAAGGTTTCCTATTGCCAAGAAGAAACTTGCAGATGGAAACTTCTGACAAAGCTGCAACCATGATGCAACATCTCTGAGTATCTTAACTTGGTTCAGAAGGGAAATCTCTGGAGGTGAATATCTTTCATGGTATCTATTTCATTCATGAACAGCTGTGTTAATTTTGAGAGGACACAACATTGAGTCAGAAGACAACAATCTTTTTATTTGTCTTTTATTTTTTACAATAAATTAAGTGAAAGGAAAATATGAGATTGGAGGACAAGCATGAAGTGTGTGTATGTTTGCATGTATTTGCAAATTGTCTGATTAGAGATGACGGCTGATGCCATCATGTAAATGAGATTGGCAGGAATGAGCTATTACATGCGTGGTAAAGCTAACTGTAATATAGGGAAACAGTAGATATAAAAATCAGTGTGTCATAAATACAGAATGACTGCTAAACCCAGAAAACCTCAGTTCACAGAGCAATACATACATTGAAACAGTATTGATTTAAATATTTTATAAACTGAGAAAATGCTGCATGTTTTTATCTTGGAAGAAACATGATAAAGAGTCATATTTCAGTGAATTTTTAGGATCTGATACAAAGTGAAGGCAGTAAGACAAGATTATTAGAGATACAGGTGGCAGAAGTTGGGGTCAAATATGAAGCTGCATTTTCAGTTGAGCAGCCTGGAAAATGGTATGCACTATTTTCAAGAAAGTCATTAAAAACTTTTGTGGTGGGTTCCGGGAAGATGGTGGACTAGTAAGACACGGGAATCTCTTCTCCAGAAAAATAGCTAGAGGACAAGCTGAAACAGCCCCGAAAAAGATCTTCTAGGGTTTAGGACAGCAGGTGAAGGCTGTACACCACCCAGAGGAGAGAGGGACAGAAGAGGGAAATCGCGACTACAGAACTGTGAGTTGCAAGTAGCAGCTTCTGCTGCTGCCGGCACCCTCACCCACACACTTCAGAATTCTCGGGCCCCTGGGCCTGCAACCACAGACAAAGGGGGCTACAGGGATCTGCCACTCCCGGAACGGGGAGAGAGAGGGACACAGCCTTAGGCTGACTCAGGTTCTGACCTGAAATTTGGGCTGCAGAGCACCACAGACCCTTCCACAAGGTGGTTTGCCCTGGGAGCCTAGAAAGGACTGGAGAAATCTGACCCCGGCAACCTCCCTCTCTTCTAGCCTGGACTAATTGTTGAGGACACCACGGGAGAGGGGGGAGAGAGAGCCTGGGGCTGACCCTGCTTTGGACTCCCAGGTTTGGTCTGCCCTGTCCCGAGAGCCCTTCCAGGCCTGGTGGGGCTGCGCCGTTGTTTGCCTTGGAGCCTGCAAGGGGCTAAAGAAATACAAACCTCCCAATCTCCTCCTCTACTAACAGGGACTGATTTTGAGGATTCAAAAGGGAGTGGAAATATTTCCTAGCTGGGAAATGGGGGCTGCTATGAGAGAAGTCTGGAGAACTGTCTCAGAAAGTTTGAGTCACAGGGCTCCTAGCCCCCAGACAGGAAGCTCTATCACATTGATCTGGTCTGTGTTACAACAAATACGCTCCGACCAGGCCTTGAATTGAGAGCTGCCAACAAGCGCCATCTCCTGGCATACCAAGGAAGTGCACATAAGAAAATTAATAAGTAAGAGAGGCTTTTCCTGGCCTCTATAGCCTCCCTGCCCAAGGCCCTAGGAAACGACTCTACAACCAATTACTGGGTCCAGTGCCCAGTTTTGAGCAACCAGCAGAACAATCCTAACAATCAAGTTTGAACCAAAAATCAAAGAGCTGTGGTAACTCACAAATTCCTGCCACTAAAACCCCATAAAAGAGAAAGAGATAGAGCATCTAAGTAAAATACAAACTAACCAGATGCCTAAGCACTGGCAAAAAATTACGGGCCATACTAAGAAAATAGAAGACATGGCCCAAGAAAAGGAATACAGCAAAGTCCCAGAAGAGATGCAGAATTTGAGAGAACTAATCAGTGAGATGAGCATACATTTCCAAAATCAAATTAATGAGATGAAAGAGAATATAGTTAAAGAGATCAATGACATCAAGAAGTCATTGTGCGAACGTAAAGAAGAATTTGAAATCATGAACAGAAAAGTAACGGAGTTCATGGGAATCAAAGATACAATAGGTGAAGTAAAAAATACATTTGAAGCATACAACAGCAGACTCGAAATGATAGAAGAAAGAATAAGTGATACTGAAGACAGAGCAGCTAAAATTGAAGAGAGAAAAGAACAGAGAGAGAAAAGAATGGAAAAAATTGAGCAGGGGCTCAGAGAGTTGAATGACAACACTAAACGCAAGAACATACGTGTCATGGGAGTTCCAGAAGGAGAAGAGAAAGGAAAAGGGGCAGAAAGAGTATTTGAGGAAATAATAGCTGAAAATTTCCCAACTCTCACGAAAGAAATGAACTTACATGTCCAAGAAGCACACCGTACCCCAATAAGAATAAATCCAAATAGACCTACGCCAAGACACATATTATTCAGAATGTCAAATGTAAAAGATAGAGAAAATTCTCAAAGCAGCAAGAGAGAAGCAAACAATCACATACAAAGGACATCCAGTAAGACTTTGTGCAGATTTCTCTTCAGAAATCATGGAGGTGAGAAGACAGTGGTATGATACAATTAGGAAACTGAAAGAGAAAAACTGCCAGCCGAGAATTCTTTATCCAGCAAAACTGTCCTTCAAATATGAAGGTGAATATAAGATATTCACAAACAAACAGAAATTAAGAGTTTGCGAAAAAGAATCCACCTTTGCAGGAAATATTAAAGGAAGCCTTAGAACCTGAAAGAAAAAGACAGGAGAGAGAGGCTTGGAGGAGAGTATAGAAGAAAGAAAAGCAGAAAGGATAACCAAAAGAATAAAAAGAAAGACAAAAATAAGATGACATATGAAAACCAAAGAATAAAATGGAGGAAATAAATAGTGCATTTTCAGTAATATCATTGAATGTGAATGGATTAAATTCCCCAATCAAAAGATACAGGCTGACAGAATGGATAAAAAAACATGAGCCATCCATATGCTGCTTACAAGAAACTCACCTCAGACACAAGGATACAAGCCTGCTGAAAGTAAAAGGTTGGAAAAAGATACTCCATGCGAATAGTAAGCAGAAAAGAGCAGGGGTACTAATATCAGTATTAATATCAGACAAAACAGACTTCAAATGCAAAAAAGTGATAAGAGATGCGGAAGGCCATTATATATTAATAAAAGGGACGATCCTCCAGGAAGATATAACAGTCATAAATATCTACACACCTAACCAGGGTGCCCCAAAATATATGAGACAAACTCTGGCAAAACTGAAGGGAGAAATAGACATTCCTACAATAATCGTCGGAGACTTCAACACCCCTCTCACATCATTAGATAGAACAACTAGACAGAAGATCAACAAGGAAACAGAGAACTTGAACAATATGATAAACAATTTAGACCTAACAGACATATACAGAACGCTGCATCCAAACTCAGCGGGTTATACATTCTTCTCAAGTACCCATGGATCTTTCTCCAGGATGGACCACAGGTTAGGTCACAATACAGCTCTCAATAAATATAAAAAGATTGAAATTATACAAAGCACCTTCTCAGATCATAATGGAATGAAACTAGAAATCAATAACAGACAGGAAAAAAGGAAATTTGCAAATGTGTGGGGACTGAACAACACACTCCTAAATATTCAGTGGGTCAAAGAAGAAATTGCAAGTGAAATCAGTAAATATATTGAGACAAATGAAAATGAGAACACAACATATCAAAACTTATGGGTTACAGCAAAGGCAGTCTTGAGAGGGAAATTTATATCCCTAAATGGCTATATTAAGAAACAAGAAAGAGCTAAACTCAAAGATTTAACTGAACAACTTGAGAAACGAGAAAAAGAACAGCAAACCAATCCCAAAGCAAAAAGAAGGAAAGAAATAATAAAGATTAGAGCGGAAATCAATGAAAATGAGAACAAAAAAGCAATAGAGAAAACCAACAAAACCAAAAGCTGGTTCTTTGAGAAGATCAATAAAATTGACAAACCCCTTGCTAGACTAACAAAGAAAAAAAGAGAGAAGATGCAAATAAATACAATCAGAAATGAAAGGGGGGAAATTACAAATGACTTCACAGAAATAAAAAGAATCATAAGAGGATATTATGAGAAACTATATGCCAACAAACTAGACCACCTGGATGAAATGGACAAATTTCTAGAAACTCATAACCAACCTAAACTGACACAACAAGAAATACAAGAACTTAACAAACCAATCACAATTAAGGAGATTGAATCCGTCACCAAAAATCTCCCAGCAAAGAAAAGTCCAAGACAAGATGGCTTCACAGGTGAGTTCTACCAAGCATTTCTAAAAGAATTAACACCAATCCTGTTTAAACTCTTCCAAAAAATCGAAGAGGAGGGAAAATTACCAACACATTTTATGAAGCCAACATCACCCTAATACCAAAGCCAGATAGAGATTCCACAAGAAAAGAAAATTACAGACCAATCTCTCTCATGAACATAGATGCAAAAATTCTCAGCAAAATACTTGCAAATCAAATCCAACAGCATATCAAAAGACTTATACATCACGACCAAGTGGGATTTATTCCTGGTATGCAAGGCTGGTTCAACATAAGAAAATCAATCAATGTAATACACCACATTAACAAATTGAAGGAAAAAAACCACATGATCATCTCAATAGATGCAGAAAAGGCATTCGACAAAATCCAACATCCTTTTTTGATAAAAATACTTCAAAATATAGGAATAAAAGGAAAATTCCTCAATATAATAAAAGGCATATATGAAAAACCCACAGCCAGCATCATACTCAATGGGGAAAGGTTGAAAGCTTTCTCCCTAAGATCAGGAACAAGACAAGGATGCCCACTGTCACCATTGTTATTCAACATTGTACTACAAGTTCTAGCGAGGGCAATTAGACAAGACAAAAAAATTAAAGGCATCCAAATAGGAAAAGAGGAAGTAAAACTCTCACTGTTTGCGGATGACATGATCCTGTATTTAGAAAATCCTGAAGTATCTACAACAAAGCTACTTGAACTAATAAATGAGTTCAGCAAAGTGGCAGGATATAAGATCAACACACAAAAATCAGTAATGTTTTTGTACACTAGTACTGAACAACCTGAGGAGAAAATCAGGAGGAAAATTCCATTTTCAATAGCAACAAAAAGACTCAAATACCTAGGAGTTAATTTAACCAAGGAAGTACAGGACCTATATGCAGAAAACTACAAAACAATGCTAAAAGAAATTTAAAAAGACCTAAACAAACGGAAAGACATTCCGTGTTCATGGATTGGAAGAATAAATATTGTGAAGATGTCAATCTTGCCCAAACTGATTTATAGATTCAATGCAATACCAATCAAAATCCCAACAGCTTACTTTACAGAATTAGAGAAGGCAATTACCAAATTCATCTGGAAGGGTAAGTGCACCCGAATAGCCAAAAGCATTCTAAAAAAGAAAGAGCAATGTGGGAGGAATTTCGCTACCTGGCCTTGAAACATATTACAAAGCTACAGTGGTCAAAACAGCATGGTACTGGCATAAAGATAGACATATCGATCAGTGGAATAGAATTGAGAATCCAGAAATAAACCCTCACCTATACAGTCAACTGGTTTTTGACAAACCTACCAAGCCCACGCTGATGGGAAAAACAGTCTCTTCAAAATGGTGTTGGGAGAACTGGATATCTATAACCAAAAGAATGAAAGAGGACCCCTATCTCACCCCCTATACAAGAATCAACTCAAAATGGATCAAAGATCTAAATATAAAAGCCAGGACCATAAAACTACTGGAAGAAAATGTAGGGAAACATCTTCAAGACCTTGCAGTAGGTGGTGGTTTCTTGGACCTCACACCCAAAGCACGTGCAACAAAAGAAAAATTAGATAAATGGGACCTCCTCAAAATTAAACACTTTTGCACCTCACAGGAATTTGTCAGAAGGGTGAAAAGGCAGCCAACTCAATGGGAAAAAAATATTTGGAAATCACATATCTGATAAGGGTTTAATATCCAGGATATATAAAGAGATGTTACAACTCGACAATAAAAAGACAAATGACCCAATTAAAAAATGGGCCAAAGACTTGAATAGACATTTCTCTGAAGAAGAAATACAAATGGCAAAAAAACACATGAAGAAATGCTCAACATCACTCATGATTAGGGAAATGCAAATCAAAACTACAATGAGATATCATTTCACACCTATCAGAATGGCCACTATTAAAAAGACAGAGAACTACAAGTGTTGGAGAGGATGTGGAGAGATAGGAACACTTCTTCACTGTTGGTGGGAATGCAGGATGGTACAACCACTATGGAGGACTGTTTGGCAGTTCCTAAAGAAGTTGAATATAGACTTGTCATGTGACCCTGCAATACCACTACTGGGTATATACCCAGAAGAACTGAGAGCAGTGACACGAACAGACATCTGCACACCGATGTTCATAGCCACATTATTCACCATTGCCAAAAGCTGGAAACAACCCAGGTGTCCATCAACAGATGAATGGATAAACAAACTGTGGTCTATTCACACAATGGTATATTATGCAGCTGTTAGAAGAAATGAAATCATAAAGCATATGACAACATGGATGAACCTGGAGGACATTATGTTGAGTGAAGCAAGCCAGACACAAAAGGACAAATACTGTATGAATGCATTACTATGAACCAAATATATTGTGTAAAATATTGTTTGATTCACACACACACAAAAAAACAAAAAACAAAAAGAAAAACACAAAAAATAAAACAACAACAAAAAAATTTACATGTATCCATTACATTTAATTGAGAAATGTATATATTTATTCATCAGTGTTTACTTATTAGTTTTTAATTGCTTTTGTTTTCAATTATTAAATGTACAAAATAAAGTTAAAAAAAAAAAACTTTTGTGGTGGGAACTTGAACTCTCGGCTAGATATGTTGAATTGTGGGAGATGTTTGTATGGGATGTGGTGGGAGGTGTGGGAGGTCGGCAACATGAGAATCCCAGTGGGTTCCGTGTAATATTTTGGGTAATCTAAGCACCTCTTAAAATATATGTATGTATATATATAAATAACATTTTTGTAAGCAAATACACATATATGCATATATATTTATATATCATTTTGCAAATGTTTGTATGTATTGTGAGAATTTTGATTTTTACCCACAATAAAAATAAATAAAAAAAAAAAGAAAAAAAAGTGATATTATAATATGCATACATAAACACAGACATACTAGTATATAGTTTCATAATGAAAACTATTAAAAAGAACTGCAGATAATCTCACGGTGTCAGCAGCAATGAATTGAAGTCATGTGATTGGGTGGAAATTTTAAGAATTGACATAAAATAAAATAAAATAAAATAAAATATATATTTTTATTTTTAAAGAAGTTTTAGATTACATAAATGTTACATAAAAAATGTAGGGATTCACACATACCCCACCCCTTCCCCCTTCCACACTTTCCTCCATTAACAACATTTTTCATTAGGGTGGTACATTTGTTACAATTGATGAACAGATATTGAAGCATTGCTACTAATGATGGACTATAGTTTACATTGTAGTTTACACTCTGCCTTGTACAATTTTATAGGTTATGACAACATGAATAATGGCCTGTATCCTTCATTGCAGTCATGCAGGGCAATTCCAATGTACCAAAAATGACCCATGAAAACAGATATTGAAAACTGTGAAATGACAATAATGGGGAGGAGGAAGAATAAATTCAATATAGAAAAGAGAAATCTGTTATAATAGAGGAAGAATTAAACTGTTAAGAATTTCATAATGGTCAAAGTTTAAAGAAAAAAAGCACAGTGATTAATATATTTCATTACTAAAAGTAATGGAGCAGAATGGAAATGAGACAAACCCACTGTATTTACTGTTACAAGATGATTGTAAACTTTGTGAGTTCTGTTTCAGTAAATCAAAATTACAGAAAACATATATAGGATAATGAAATGTAGGAATGTGGAAAGAAGGGCAGCTTTAGCTGCCATCTCTGTTGTATGAGAAAACAGAAAATCAACCCTTCTGATTCCATGTAGTCATATAACTTTGCATCCACATTTAGAACAGGATAGGAGAAGGTGAAGAGAACAGAAAGGACAAAATGAAGTCTAAAGGCACTTTTAGGTTCTAAAATTGAGGGGACATAAGCATGTTTAGAGGTAGAGGTAAAGAAACAAAAGTAAATTTCAAGATATGTATATTTAGAAATTATGCAAAAGAGAAAAATCCTAGGTAAAGCATCAAAAGAACAGTAATGGTGACATAAAATTGGAGTAATTATTTACATTTGGAATCATTATTTATATTTAAGAATTAAAAGACTAAATATCAGGAATATGCTTTCATTGCTTCTATTCAACTTGTGTACCTATTTATGTAAATATATCTTCTCTCTTAGCCACGATGCAATGAAAGGTAATGGTCAGCCTCAACATCAGTTCTTTCAATGGCTTTCTCCTGCTGGGTTTCTCCAGCCAGCCTCTGCTAGAGATGGCCCTCTTTGTTTCCATTGTGATTTTCTACTTGCTAATCCTGCTTGACAATACAGTCATCATTCTTTTGGCTTCTCTAGATCCCAGCTGCACTCCCCAATTGTACCTCTTCCTCAGCCACATATCTTCCATGGGTCTTTGCTACACCACCAGTACTGCCTCCCAGCTGCTGCTCAGCATGAAGGGCCCAGATAAGATGAAAACTTACGTGGTTGTGTTGGCCAACTGTATGTGGCCTTGGCAATTGGTTGCAGTTCACCCTTTTTGTAATAATGGCTATTGACCACTATGTACTAGTATGCCAGCCTTTGCACCACACCATGCTCATGCATCCTTGTGTCTGTTTGCAACTGGTGACCATGACCTGGCTGACGGGTTTGATCAGCTCATTAGTGCAGATGGTGTTTCATCACGCAGATTTCCCTTTGCGGAAGAAATGTCATTGACCATGTCTTCTGTGAGGTGCCAGGTCTCCTCAAACTCGCCTGTGTAGATACCACCTTCAATCAGATTGAGGCCTTCCTGGTCAGTACATTTTTACTCCTGGTGCCCCTCTTTCTCATTCTTATTTCCTACAACTGCATTGTGAAGGTCATATGGAAGATCAGGTCTTCTGAAGGACGCTGGAGGGCGCTGGGCACTTGTTCTTCCTACTTGGCAGTGGCGTTCCTCTTCTATGGCTAAAAGATTTTTAGTATATCAAGCAAACTAACACATTCACTTCTGTGGATTAATAAATAACTCTTTACTATTTCTTTTATAACATGATGCCAAATCTAAACTATCATTTTCTTTTTTTAAAATTTTAACCTGTTCCCACAAATGAACTTTATCAAGTGGATTTAAATGGATCAATGAGGCATGCTGGATTTGTCCTTTAAATTCAATGGATTTTTTTTTCTATAACCCAATCTAATTTTAAAATGGGAGGTTACTTTTCAATAGTTTCCAATAGGATTTCCACTTGGGCTGTGTAGAAAGGAAAATAACCATATTCTTACTGATGGAGAGTAGGCTTCCATACCACCATAGAGAATTTGCAGTGGTCATTATGAATTACATCCCAACTGTGTTGGCATGGTCCCATTGGCATCATTCAGAGATCAGATGTTTGTGCCCATGTTAGAGGAGGTGTGTTCATCATTTTCACATTCATATTTCTTCCACAGTACGGAAATGACTAAGGTGTCAATTTAAAATTGACAAGCCAACAAGAAAAAGTTATGAACTTATAAATATTTGAATTTCCACCAGCCACTTTATTTCTTCAGCCAGAAATGTAGGAGGCATCTCCTACATTTACAATTATTCTAGCCTAACTTAGAAAACAATGTCAATTGCTTACTAAAGGTTTTATAAATACTTGTTGAATAAACGAATTAAAAGAGGGACACATATTGTTTGGAAATGTTAACCTCATTAAATCAGAAAATCTAAGAGAATTAAAATAATAATGATTACAGTTCAGTTTGACTAGTAATGGTATATTAAATTCAGTAGATTTATTTATTCAACTATTTTATGATTATAAATTGTGTATTAACTATTTTATTATTTTCCTATCATAATTTTTATGTGACCACTAAAATTGTACACAGAAGTAAGAGTGATGGCATGAATCCTTCTTGATTTAATCTTAAAGGGATTGTGTTCAAGATCTTCACACTAAATTTTATATTAAAAGTATATTTTTTCCCATGGATGTAAACCTACTGTAGGTGGGACACTTTGATTTGATTACTTCAGTGGGTGTGGCCCAGGGTGGATCTTAATCCTTTTACTTGAATGCTTTATAATCAGGATGAATATGGTGAGTGACAAAGGAAGAAACCCACAGAAGCACAGAGAGAAAGCCACAGGAATGGAAAGGAAGCCAGAGGAAGCCAGAAGCTGAAAGCAACAAAACTCAGAAGAGAAAGGATTACCAGCAGCTGCTCTTTCAGGGAGAAAGCATTGACTGATGATGTCTTGATATGAACATTTTTATCAGCCCCATAACTGTGATCTTGCAATCTAATAAAACCTCATTGTAAAAGCCAACCCATTCCTGGAATATTGCATTTTAGCATCCCAACAGAATAAAACAAAATAAAAAATAATTACAAGAGAGAATGAAGGATAATGTAATAGGGAAGTTATAGAGGAATGCAGGAACCGGCAGCTGTGGGAAGTGACTTATTCCTAGGGGAAATTGCATTTAATATTGTGACACTTTGGGGATTTCTGTGGATCCAAGAAAAGATCATGTCCTTGGAGCTAATCCATTCCTGTCAGTGTGGGACCCTTTGATTGGATTGGATTCAGTTGGGAGGTCCTTTGATTTGATTACTTTAGTGAGCCATGATCCAGGGTGAGTTTTAGCCCTCTTGCCTGAGTTCTTTGTAAATGGAGAAACATTCAGAGAAACACAGAAAAAAGCAGCAGAGAAAGAGAAACCCTGAGAGGCAAAGAGAGAGGACCAGGAGGCTGATTCTGAAATCAGTAGAGCACAGAGGCCCAGAAAGAGACAACTCCCAGGAGGCTGAGACGGAGGTCTGGATGAGAGGGGAGAATGGAGCCATATATACCTGATTGTCCACAGCTGAGCTTGGAGAGAGAGCTTCATTTGATGCCTTGATTGGGGCAGAGCTGCCATTATGCACTGCCATGTGCCTGATTGCCCACAGCTGTAGCTTGTGTGAGACAGCATCTCTGATGATGCCTTGATTTGGACACTGCATGGACTCAGAACTATAAGCTTTTAACCTAATAAATTCCCATTATAAACACCCATACATTTCTGGTACACTGCTCCCAGCAGTTTTTAGCAAACTAAAACAAATATAAAACCTGGAATAAAGGAATGAAATTGGGGGTAAGTAAGAGGAAATTTGACCAACAGAAATGGGTTGTACTTGTAAGGCAACAAGGATAATGGAGGGCTAGTGACATGTTGGTGTGTTGGCTTAGTGGCACCACTAGGTATCATTTAAGTAGAGGTGGGATTCTAGCAGGTAAGAAGGGTCATCTCTGGTGGTTAGGGTGAAGGTTATACTTACAATTTTTAGCAGAAGTGTGAGAGTAAAGAAGGGATGACAAGGCATAGAGAGTGTAGACAAAGAGAGGAGCTGGTGGCTACCCATTGGCTTGGAAGGACAAGGGAAGGAAAAGGGCTTATGAAGTCAATGGAGATTGGGAACTGTGGAGAGGGCTGCCTGGCACATCTTGAAGGGATACAGCTACTCTCAGAAATGTGCTGTGTTGATGCAAAGAGAAAGCAGGGAAAAATTATCTCCTCTTTCATCCCAAGTTTTCTCCCCCATCATGATTTTCTGGTGCTTTGAATCAGGAATCCTAACTATAATTCAGAAAGCAACCAAATTGAATAAGGCAGACATAGTCCATAGGGATCAGCTTCTCCTGGAACAGACCAGAACAAAGAAGGGTGAAAAATGGTTTAGAACTCAATGAATAAAATAGTCCCCAGTCTTTTCTCTTTCTGACCTGACATATTGAGCATAACTTTTCAGTCTTGTATATTTGACCTAGGGTTACCTACTGACATTTTCACCACCAGGCATCATGCTTGTGTTCCAGGCAAGAAGAAGCCATCAACTACAGGGAAAAATATTTATTTTCTCTGTTTTTAAAACTTTTAACTACAAGGGTTAAATCCCAAAGGTTTCTTACATTTTGTTGGTCAAAACTGGGCCACCTCTAGCTTGAAGTTAGATAGATAATTGAGCATTTAAATCTGGTTACATTACTTTCTCAAACAAGTTGGGGTTCAACAAGTTAAGAAATAAAGGGCTGATGGATCTGGGTAGAAATTATCAGTATTAACAAAAGATGAGTGGGATTAGCTTGGTGAGAATGAAGGAAGGGAGGGTCAAACAGAGAGAAAGTATGATCAAGGATGGGAAGTTTAGAAAGAGCATGTTGCGGGAGCAGGAGTATCTCAGTGGTTGAGTGCCTGCTTTGCATGTATGAAGTCAAGGTTCAATCCTGGCACCAAAAAAAAAAAAAAAAAAAGAGCATGGTAAGTGTCAGAAACTGGAATCAATTCAATATTTGCAGAAAGTAAAATGAGCAGTATGAATAAACAAGGAAAGGCTGGAAAGGAATGATGGAGCCAAACATTTAGTGCCATTTAAGTAATTTTAAATAAAATATATAGAAAAAAAATGGTATAATGAACATGAAAACCACACAAGAAAGGATTTTTTGTGAGAACTCAAATGTAAAATTATTACAAAATTATAAAACACAGTTAAAAGCCTTAAAACAAAGGAAAATTTTTATTAAACACACGCCATTGAAAGTTTTTATGTTATCAATTCAGAAAGAAAACATACAAACCACAGAAAAGAGTTGAACAACCTAGCAGGAAAAAGTGTTCAAGTTAAGAAATGAAACTGTCTGAGTTATTTAGTTACCACTATTCATTGAAACTCTGTTAAAACTGCTGGACAATCAAACATACATATTAAAAAATAATTGAATATTTTTGCATCTGAAATACTGGCAAAAAATGAAATTATTATTCCTATATTGGCAATGGTGTGGGAGAATCAACTCTTTTTACACTGTTTCTTGGTACATTACTCAAGAAAGCAAGACAGATATTTTTGATAATTGTCATGCCATCATGCAAAATTGTTCATATGAGAGAGTTCATTGAAGTGCTATATATAATTGGAATAACAGAAGCAATGTTAATGTCCAACAGTAGAATGTTTGTTTGAAAAATAGTTATATACCATATTTTATAATAGAACACTTTCCAAGTATTAATAATACACATGCACAAACATAGATGGATAGTTAGATAGTTATAGATAGATGATAGGTAGATAGGTAGGTAGGTAGGTAGATAGATGTGTTGCAGTTGGCTAATGTATACAGTATATTGTTGAATGCAGAAAGATTAAAAAACATTATGCATAGTTGGATACTATTTTATACACTATTTTATACATGTATGTGTACTTTCATTTAATGCTGCTACCCAATGGTACCTGACATTTTATTGCAAACATTTCCTAAATATTTTTCAATATAAAATGAGTGCTTGGGCAAGCACATTTGGGTAAGTCTGGTAACTATGTTGATGATTTAGAATATTTTATAATTACTTATTTGTCTCTCTAAAATAAATGTGAAATTAAAAATAAAGATTTTAAATCCACAGAAACAATTAAAACAAAAAACAGACATATTTTTTCCTACGTCCTGAAAGGTCCATTAAGTAATAGTTCATGTCTGTAATTCAGGATCTTACTTTTCTTTTTCTTTCCTTTAGCTCCCACAATTTCCATCTTATCCTGATCTTTGAGTGAAGTAAACTTAAAAATTCCACCCAAGGAATATATCCATGGGCTATGATTTCTGTGGTTTAGCACTTTGATTTTATCCTATCTAAAATATCCTAAAACCTCAAACCAAGAAATTAACTTAAAAAGTGAATCTGAACTTGTGGTGCTTTTAGGGAAAATGACACTGCAGTGATGTATTTAAAAGATTTCTATAGATCAAGCTATGACTAAATTGAGCTTACAATATGAAATTAAGAAATGAATGGGCAAAATACTCTAGTAAGATTTAGAAGACGTAACAAATAACAGATTTAGATACACAAGAACCTCTCAGAATAGAGCTAGCCTAGAGAGGCCATGAAAAATATTTTCTTTAAGGAGATTAGATGTATAAATTAAGGAATGGAAAATGCAAGAAAATATATGATACTATCAAATCAGTCAGAATCAAAATCTAATGGAAATAGTCATAAAAGTTAAAATCTTTCTGGATTAAATAGAAGATTAGATATCACTGAATAAAGAATTCATGAAATGGAAGCTAGATCTGAACTCAGCAGAAAGAAATAAAAGGAGAGAAAAATTAAGGAGAGGTTGAGAAACAGAGGATGAGAAGAAAATGATAATGATCACTAATTCATAGATTTTAACTAAAATGTATGAATAAATAGCTTTTTTCCATTGAGGTGAGTGTGACAGTTTGGGGATTTTTGTGGATCCCAGAAAGGATCATGTTCTTGGAGCTAATCCATTCCTGTGGGTGTGGGATGCTTTGATCAGATTGCTGCAGTGAGATATGTCCCAGGGTTGGTCTTGGCCCTCTTGCTGGAGTCCTTTATAAATGGATGACTGAGAGAAGAGACACAAAGGGAAAAGCAGCAGAAACAGAGAAATCCCTAGAGGCTGGAATCAGTCTAGCACAGAGACATTTGAAGAAGCCCCTGAGAGGCTTAACGAGATGAGGCCCAGAGGAGAGGGGGAAACAAGCCGTATGCCTGATCACCCATGGCTGAGCTCAGGAAAAAAGTGAACTTGGAGGGAAAGGCAGAGACTTCAGCAGACACTGGCCACCATTGTGCCTTACCATATGGCAGGAGACCAGGATCACCAGCAGTAAAACTTGGGTGAGACAGCATCTCTGATAATGCCTTGATTGGGACATTTTCACAGACTCAGAACTGTAAGTTTTTAACCTAATAAATTCCCAATATAAAAGCCAACATTTTTCTTGTATTTTGCTCCTAGAAGCTTGTAGCAAATTAAGACAAGGTGGTTTCAAATATTTTCTTATTTCAAACAATGCTGCAGTGACTAATGAAGCATATGTTTCCTTGAATATATCTGTACATATTCAAACAAAGTATAATTCTTGTAAAGGGATTACTGGGTTGTAAGAAATGTTTTGTCCAACTAATTTGCTATTGCCAAATGATTTTCAAAGTAGATCAATTTATACTGCCATCAGCAGTGGAAGATAATTCCCATTACTCCCCTTTTAAATTTTCACCAATCAGATATTTGTGAAATGGTATCTCATTATTGCTTTAATTTGCATTTCCCTGATTAGTTTAGGTTGAACAACTTTGCATTTAGCTATTAACAGTTCAGTTTTCCTGTTCTGTCAATTGCCAGTGTCATTGCATATATTTCTAATGGTTGTTTTCATTTTCTTATTGATCTGAATGTGATCTTTATGTGTTTTGCATACAAACAAGTTTTAAGCATTTCAAATATGAGCTGAAAATATAACTAAGAGGTCAGGGCTTGCATTTTAATTTTGGTGTCTTTTGGGGACAAGGTTTTACTTTAGTAAATTTACTACTATTTTTTTGTTTTGCTCTTTTTTTTTTTTTTTTTTTTTTTTGTCTGAGATTTATTTCCCTACTCTGAAGTTATAAAGATAGTATTATTCAGGGTTCTCTAGAGAAACAGAACCAATAGGATATGTATACATATATAATTATTAAAGGAATTGGCTTATGTGACCAGGGATTAGCAAGTCCAAATTCCATAGGGCAGGCCACAAGCTAGAAATTCCGATAAAGGTGAAGTTGTACTCTGTGGGAAAACAGGCTGACTGATGAAGAGGTAGACATATTTTTTGACTGCTGAAATCCTCAGTTCTCCTTAATAATTAGAAAACTGATTAGATAAGGAAAAGCCTCTCATTGCTGAGGGCAATCTCCTTTGCTGTTTGTGGATGCAGCAGCCATAGATGCAATCAAATGATATAGATGCTAATCCATCTATGAAATACCATCACAGTAACAATCAGGTCAGTGCTTGCTTGACCAAAAAATTGTACCCCATAAACTAGCCAAGGTGACACATGTAATTAACCACCACAAAAAGGTCTTACCAAATTCACTGTTCTATTTGGAGTATTATTCAAGCACAGAGAGGAGAGAGAAATAGAGGTAGAGAGAGAGAGATATATAGAAATATGTATAAAACTATACATTTAAAATACATAAATTTATATGTAAATATATATGAATTTAAAAATACTTATTTGCATTTTACTGCTTATTTTATTAAATTCTATTAAATAATAAAAAGACAACAGAAAAATTCACTTCGTTTAAAAATCAATATGCTTTGCTAAAACATTTTATAATAAATATCAAAATGCTCAGTGTGTAATAGCAGATATTATAAAAACACCTGGCTACCCCAGACCTTCTTGTATTAAATCTTAACAATTTAAATACTTTCTAAGATTCTTAATATTTTAATAAGTAGGAGGTCTTGTTGGATACATAATGCAAAGGCTGTTCCTCCTACTGAATATTAGAGGTAATTTAAAAAGTAGGATTCAATTCATAATACACAAACATATTCCAGTGTTGTCTTTGACATCCAGTACAGATAATATTGACATTATTAAAACAAATATGAAATATCACAAAGCTATAGAAATTTACATAATATAATTAAAATTTTTATAATTAATATTGGATTTTATGACTTATTTTCCCACTCTTCGTAAGTTTCCTGATACACATGGTAAGAAATAAATAATCTTTTCTTTTCTGTGCAAAAAAATTGTCTATTTTATGGAATTTACTTTCTGATTTCATATTTGATTTGGTTCCAGGTTTCTGAAGAACTCCAGGAAGCAATAAAACACAAATTTTCAGGCTCTATCTTTACTAACTTACGTTTTAAGTGAATCCCAGTTAGCGCACTTTGTATATAGTCCCCTTTCACTTTGCAGGCGACCACTTTTCCCTAGTGCTTCAAAATCTTCACATAACTTCAAGTGTTAGGTTAAGCAACTGCACGTTTATTGTGCTATACCAGAGATTTATTCATAGAGATTTCCTGTTTTGTTTTTTATTTTAATTAAACCAGGCCGCGTGGGCCAGCCAGCAGCTGAGCAGATGCCAGCACATGGTCGCAGGTTTAAGTTCAGCGCGGGCGGTGGCCGGGGGTGGCGATAGAGAGCGCAGCTCTGCGCTCCAGCCCCTTTTCCTTCCAAGATTTCTCTTGGCTCCCGCGAGTCACTTGGCTCCCAGGGCTCTAGCCCGCTGCCTGCCCCTACCGCCAGCGGCTGTCGCCCGCCGCCCAGGTCCACACATCAGCTGTCTTTGGCAAATTAAGATAGTGACACTCCCAGCAATGTCCAAAGCATCTGGCCTTTTTATTTTACTTCATTATGATCCCCAATTTGGACCATGTTCCAATGATCTCAATCACCGCCATTGATTTGTTTTTTTGATTAGACCTGGTCAGTTATTTTGATCCTTTTATATTTTTTTTAACTTTTCTTTTTTTGGGGTGGGGGGGCCCTTTCTTAGTTGAAGCGAGATTCTGTAAGTGGCTGTTATATCTCATTTAAGACCCTTGGAGTCGGGTTACAACAGAATAAAGGAGAAAACTTGCATAATATTCACATTGACTGTATGTAAAGCAATAAATTATTCAAGCTGAAAACTTTCATCAAGTTAAAAGTAAATGGATGCAGGGGATGTGGCTCAAGTATTTGGGTGCCATACTCCCACATAGGAGGTGCCAGTTCCATTCCTGGTGCTTCCTAAAAATGACCAGCGGACACAAGGAGCAGACGGACAAGGGAGCCATCTCAGGGAGGAAACATAAAGTGAATGGAATATCCTTAATCTCATAGCAAGCACCTACTCAAACAAAACAAAACAAAACAAAACAACCATTCTATTTTTTGGAGGCTGAGTATATTACTATAGGGCCAAATCTCATATATATAATCATTACAAACACTAGAAAAGATGCGTGCCTAACTGAAGACACTATAGAGCAATGATCACATAAATATATTATTGAAGGTGTTGATGCTTGGAGGAATGGGATGTCAAGGAATGAGTTTCCCAGTTTTAAATCTTGCATCCTGATGGCAGAGTTGAACCTACACCATGTGAAGAAACTGCACTTAAGGTATTAATATCATCTTCACATTATTATATACCTATATAGGATTTAAATATATACAAGACCTTTCTGTGGATAAGAAAGATGATTTGAAATATATTCAAACTGTATACATTGATAATAAATTTAAAACAAAATGGATATAGATAGATATAGATATTGATATATAAATATGCATATATATATAATTATATATTAAACACAAAACAAAAGCTGCTGTGGCTATATTACTGCATTTTAGTTTGCTAAGCTGCTCAGTTGGATACCATAAAATGGGTTGGTCATTAACAATGGAAATTTGTTAGTTCATAAGCTTGCAGTTTTGAGGCTGAGAAAAATGTCCAAATCAAGGCATCATCAAGAGATGCTTTCTCCAGGAAGCCTGCCTGCCAGCAATCCTGGACTCTGTGATGTCGCAAAGCACTTGTCAGTATCTGCTAGTCTCCCTCTTCTTTTCCAGGTTTAATTCCTTTCAGTTTCTTGATTCTGTGGTTTTCTCTCCTTTAACACCATATTCATCCTGTTTATAAAAGATTCCATTAATAGGATTAAGACTCACACTGGACGATGCCCAAACTGAAGCACCCTAATCAAAATATCCTATTTACAATAGGTTTACACATAGAGGAATGGATTAACTTTAAGAACATGATTTTCTGGGGTACATACAATTTGAAAACATCAAAGGCTACATTCTTATCAAAGAGTCTACACTTGAAGGCAAGATGCATAGCTCAGTATTAAGGTTATTTTGCATTATGGTGGACAAAACAATACTAAATATATATTCACGTATTTTCATGGCTTCCAAATGTACAATGCTTAACATGCTTTATCACAAAGTATAACTGAAAATATCCAAAACCATAACTGGATATGAAAAAAAAAATCCAGCCAATGTAATCATCATGAGACAGCCATCAGGAAAGGTATAAAAGTTTTATTTTATTTTTTTCTCTTTTTTTTTTTTTATTATGGGTAGAAATCAAAATTCTCACAATACATACAAACATTTGCAAAATGATATATAAATATATATGCATATACGTGTATTTGCTTACAAAAATGTTATTTATATATATATATATA
>JAKSZT010035709.1:352578-373437 GCA_026826555.1 Tolypeutes matacus | reverse complement strand
TGTAACAATTTATATAATCTAAATATCTTTTAAAAATAAATAAAGATATATTTTTTTAAAAGTGCATTCAAGTGTGTTTAGTAGTTTGAAATAAAAAAATGCATGTTATCTAATTACAGTTTGATTAAACTGGAAATCAATGACACAAAGGTACCTAGCACCGCTAAGAAACATGTTGAGACTTTCTACTTTCCTAACATAATAAAAATGACCCTCTTATACTATTATTGTGAAGCCTGAGCAGTTATGTAATGCTTCCTAAGAGGTATGCAATTTGTGCTGGGTACTGGTCTAAACGGTTACACGTTCCATTCAGTCCACCCTCAAATGGCCATGAGCGTGGACACCATCGTTAATGTGCTAACAGGTGGAGAAACTGTTATCAGAGATAAAGCAACATGATGATGATCATCAGCTCACAGGCCACTGTGCGGGGCTTTGGCACCAGGCTCATATGTGCTTTTGACAATTTCAGAAACACTATATTGTCATCACTAGCAATACCATGAATTTGTTTTGACTAGTGAAAATCACTCTATTCCTGAAAGGAAAACCCTCAAGATGAATAGGAAACCTCAGTGTCCTGGGACTGGGGGGAGGCCAGTCTCTGTTCTTTAGGTCTCTAAGATCCATAGGCATTTCACTTTAAGAGCACTCAGAATATTAGGGCAACTGTGATTTTCTTTGTATGTGATTATCTATTTAAGCTACACCATTTTCTATGTTCAAATACACTAATATATCTTCTATACCAGTGCTGCTGATGAACAGAGTTTACTTGGGTCTTGTTCCCTAACCATCTAGAACCAATTATCTCTTTGAAATTTGCTATGAGCACTGGCTATTATTGGTGCCAAAGCCTGTGCTCCTAGGGGTTTTCTATGATGCCATTGGAGACTCTCATTTGGAAAAAAAAAAAAAAAAAACAACACCAAAAGCTCTTGTTATAATAGAAAGCTTCCAAACAGGATGTTAGTCATCTCTACTAAATATGCCTGCTCATCCTTGCCCCTAGGTAAAACATCAGTGGACCCTTATCAGAATTCTTGAGGTGTCTATCCAGCATAAGTAATATACAAAATTAACTTTTCAGACTTTGTTGTTATTAACTCTTTTTTCTCTCTTCCTTCACTTCTTTCCAAGAATCACCTGCATTTCTTTCCTGCACTGCTTAATTTATTTTTTCAGAAAACCTCTCAAGGGAACTATAATTTAAAAAACATGAGACAAACCTCTTCTTTCTCATTCAATGAAATAAACTCAGTTCAAGCAGTTTTAGGAGAATTTATAGATGTTCATGGAAGCAAAGAGTGAGCTGGTTGCAGCATCAGATGGAGCAGGGGCAGGAGCAGCTCTGTGCACTGACCAGAGACTCAGTACGCAGAATGCTAATTTAAATTTATACTTAAACAGATCTAATTCTGATTGATGTGTTTTACCAAAAAAGAATATAAACAATGATTTATGTGTACTATAGCAAATCAATTAATTTAAATAATTATTTTCATATTATTTCTCTTTACCCAGCACTCTGCTATATTCAGTCAGTAATATGTAGTGAATAAGTGACTCCTTGTCATAAAAATAAATAATGCACATGACCCCTATACTTCAGGTGAAAATATAGGTCTTTCTCATAACATATCATGAAAACAAAACCATGTAAGCATTGTTCATACTTGAGTTCCAGAGCTTCCAGGTAACTGCCTGCACATAATTCATCCTAAAATATCTTTAAAAATAGATATTATAAATTAATTAAATATTACAAGGATGTCTCAATAAATAAACAAATTAATATTTTAATTACCAAAATATATCTTCTAATTCTTTAAGTCTTTGCAAAAAAGGCAAAAATTCATTTGTGTTTACAATTTAATGTATATGAACACATGTGCAATAACCTGGTTATTCCAGAATATTACTTTGCAAGTTATCCTCCTGTACCCTGTATACTATTTAAGAATAGTCTTAGTTTAACAATCTCTATTTACATGTGCATAACATTTTATGATGTCATAGTTCTTTTAAAAGAAAATTGCATTATCAAACTCAGAGTGCTGCCATTCCTATACTTGTGTGTTTGCTTCTGAAAAAAATAAGAGCAATATGAATTTGAGATGGAAGAAATGTAGTACTTGACGCCCGCTTTTTAAAAATTTATTATTATTCATTTATTTTCATTATCATTGCTACCATTATGAGAATCTCTAATTACTTTTAAAAATACTAAATTCAAAAAGTAGGTATTTTCACAAAATTTCTGTAAATTTGAGCATCAAAGATATATATGGAGGATGGGGCCAAGATGGGGTTAGTGTAGGAGGGCACACACTGCAAGCTCCCAGAGCAAGGCGGATTGTGGATGGGGCCCTGCCTGGGGGTCTGTGCTGTGCACGCGAGGAATGAGAAGTTTGGGACATCTATCTGCGTGGATTAATGGCATGGACGGAACGGGAACATAGAAAGAAGCAAGGAAATAAAATAAGAAAAAAAAGTGCAAAAGAGAAAACTTAACTCACACGCAGGACCACCAGCTAAATAAAATTTTAGAGCATAGAGAAAAGCTAATCAACTGAACAAACCCATCAAGATAATATGATGACCAGAGGGCAACAAAAAAATACAAATGACACTGAGAAACAGGAAAACATGGACCAGTCCAATGAACAAATTAAATACCAGGAAGTGATGCAGAACATCAAACAACTAATCAAAGCTATGCAAACAAATATGATGGACCAACTTAAAGAAGTGAACGAAGAGATTAAGGATATAAAGAAGACACTGGGAGAACATACTGAAGAAATTGCAAACATGCCAAAAAAGATAATGGATATGACAGTGAACAATGGAAAAATCCAAGAAATCAAAAAGACACTGGATTCACATAACAGTAGATTTGAACAGGCAGAGGAAAGAATTAGTGATATGGAAGACAATACAGCTGAAATCAAAGAGATAGTAGAACAGATAGACAAAAATATAGAAAAAATCCAGCATGGACTCAGGGAATTAACCGATAACACAAAACGCACAAACATACGCATTATGGGCATCCCAGAAGGAGAAGAGAAGGGAAACGGAACAGAAGGAGTGTTGAAGGAAATAATGGCTGAAAACTTCCCAACCATATTGAGAGAGATGGATGTGCAGATCCAGGAAGCATAGTGCACCCCAAATAGTATAAATCCCAACAGGCCAACTCCAAGACATATACTTGTCAAAATGTCCAATGCTCAAGACAAAGATAAAATACTCAAGGCAGCAAGAGAAAAGAGAACCATCACATACAAGGGAAGCACAATAAGATTAAATGCTGATTTCTCAGGTGAAACCATGGAGGCAAGAAGACAGTGGTATGACATAGTCAAAATACTAAAAGAAAAAAACTTCCAGCCACGAATTCTCTATCCAGCAAAACTGGCATTGAAAAATGATAGAGTTCAAAATACTCACAGATAAACCAAAATTAAGAGAGTATGTCAATAAGAAACCAGCACTTCAAGAAATACTAAAGGAATCTCTAAAAGTTGAAAGGAAAAAACAAGGGAGACAGAGTTGGAGTTTAAAAACAACTGAAAAGACAAAAAGAGAAACAAAACAACATATAACATACATTAACCCAAAGAAAAAATGGCTGAAGTAAGAAATTCGTTATGAGTAATAACACTGAATGTTAATGGATGAAATTCACCAATCAAAAGACACAGATTGGAAGAATGGATAAGAAAATATGATCCATCTATATGCTGTCTACAAGAAACCCACCTTCGACCCAGGGATTCAAGGAAGCTGAAAGTGAATGGCTAGAAAACCATTTTATAAGCTTACAATAGCCAAAAAAGGGCAGGAGTAGCTATTCTAATATCAGACAAAATAGACTTTAAATGCAAAACTATTGTAAGAGACAAAGATGGACAATACATATTAGTAAAAGGAGTAATCTCTTAAGAAGAGAGAACAATCATCAACATTTACGCAACTAATCGGGGTGCCTCAAAATACGTGCGGCAAACTCTGGAAAAACTAAGAGGAGAAATAAATGCCTCTACAATTATAGCAGGGGACTTCAACACACCACTATCATCATTAGACAGAACATCGAGACAGAGAATCAATAAAGAAACTAAGGCACTCAACAATACATTAGAAGACCTGGACTTAATAGACATATACAGAGCACTACACCCAAATACAGCAGGATATACATTCTTCCCGAGTGCACATGGAACATACTTCAAAATAGACCACATGCTAGGCCACAGAACAACACTCAATGAATTCAGGAAATTGAGATTATACCAAGTAATTTCTCTGACCACAACGGAATGAAATTGGAAATCACTAAGGGCCAGAGAAACAGGTTAGGCAGGGCCAGAGAAACAGGTTAGGCACAAGGATATGGAAGTTAAACAACATACTCTTAGACAAATGGTGAGTCAAAGAGGAAATCTCAAAAGAAATCAGTAACTACCTTGAAACTAATGAAAATGACAACACAACATATCAAAACCTATGGGATTCTGTGAAAGCAGTCCTGAGAGGGAAGTTCATAGCCATAAATTCATATATTAAAAAAGAAGAAAGAGCTAAAATTGAAGACCTAACTGCACACTTGGAGGAATTGGAAAAACAACAACAAAGTAAACCTAAAGGAAGTAGAAAGAAGGAAATAACAAACATTAGAGCAGAACTAAATGAAATAGAGAATAAGAAAGCACTGGAAAGAATAAACAAAACCAAAAGCTGGTTCTTCAAGAATATCAATAAAATTGACAAACCCTTAGCCAGGAAAACAAAGAAAAAGAGAGAACAGATGCAAATACATAAAATAAGGAATTAGCAAGGGGATATCACTACTGACCCCACAGAAATAAAGAGTATCATAGGACGATACTTTGAAAAATTATATTCCAACAAGAATGATAATTTAGAGGAAATGGACAAGTTTCTAGAAACCCACAAACAGCCTACATTGATGAAAGAAGAAATAGATGAACTCAACAGTCCAATTACAAGTAAAGAGATAGACCTCCCAAGTAAGAAGAGCCCAGGACCAGATGCTTTCACAGCTGAATTCTACCAAACATTCCGGAAAGAGCTAACACCAATTCTACTTAAGCTCTTCCAAAAAATAGAAGTAGAAGGAATATTGCCTAACTCATTCTATGATGCCAACATTACCCTAATACCAAAACCAAATAAAGATACCACAAGAAAGGAAAATTACAGACCAATTTCTCTAATGAACCTAGATGCTAAAATCCTCAACAAAATACTTGCTAATCGCATTCAACAAAATACCAAAAGGATTATACACCATGACCAAGTGGGTTTCATCCCGGGTATGCAAGGATGATTCCATATAAGAAAATCAATCAATGTAATACACCACATAAACAGATTGAAAGAAAAAAACCACATGATCATCTCTATAGATGCAGAAAAAGCATTCAACAAAATACAGCACTCTTTCCTCATAAAAACACTACGAAAGATAGGAATATATGGAAACTTTCTGAATATGATAAAGGGTTTATATGAAAAACCCAAAGCTAACATCATTTTCAGTGGTGAAATCCTAAAAGCCTCCCCTCTGAGATCAGGAACTAGACAAGGATGCCCACTATCACCACTCCTATTTAACATTGTCGTAGAAGTACCTGCACGAGCATTGAGACAAGAAAATGACATAAAAGGCATCCAGATTGGAAAAGAAGAAGTAAAAATTTCGTTATTTGCAGATGACATGATCCTATACATAGAAAGCCCTGAGAAATCTACAAGACTTCTAGAACTTATAAAGGATTTCAGTAATGTTGTAGGCTGTAAGATCAATGCTCAAAAATCAGTAGCATTTCTATACACCAATAATGAGCAAACTGAGGAGGAAATCAGGAAAAAAAATACCATTTACAAGAGTAAGTAAAAGAATCAAATACCTAGGAATAGATTTAACTAAGGATGTAAAGGACTTATATACAGAAAATTACACAACACTGTTAAAGGAAATCAAAGAAGACTTAAATAAATGGAAAAATATTCCCTGTTCATGGGTAGGAAGACTAAACATCATCAAGATGTCTATCCTACCCAAACTAATCTACAGATTTAATGCAATCCCAATAAAAGTCAACACTGTATTTTTTAAGGAACTGGAAAAACTAAAAACAAAATATATTTGGAGATGCAAGAGGCCCCAAATCGCCAAAGACATATTAAAAAAGAACAATGAAATTGGAGGTATCACACTACCTGACTTTAAAACATACTACAAAGCTACAGTGATCAAAACTGCATGGTATTGGCACAAGGATAGACCTACTGACCAATGAAACCGAATTTAGAGTTCTGATATAGATCCTCACATATAGAGTTATCTCATATTTGACAAGGCCATGAAGCCCACTCAGATGGGAGAGAATGGCCTCTTTAACTAGTGGTGCTTGGAGAACTGGATATCCATATCCAAAAGAATGAGAGAACAATACCATCTCACACCTTATACAAAAATCAACTCAAGATGGATCAAAGATCTAAATATAAGAGCCAAAACCATAAAGACCTTGGAAGATAATGTAGGGAAGCATCTACAGGAACTTGTAGTAGGAAATGTTTTCATGAACTTCACAGCCAAAGCATGAGCAGCAAGAGAAAAAATATATGAATGGGATCTCATCAAAATTAAAAACTTCTGCACCTCAAAGGATGTTATTAAGAAAATAAAATGGCAGCCTACACAATGGGAGAAAATATTTGACAACCATATATCTGATAGGAGCCTAATATCCTGCATATATAAAGAAATCCTTCACCTCGAAAATAAAAGGACAAACAACCCATATAAAAAATGGGCAAGCGACCTGAAAAGACACTTCTCCAAGGAAGAAATACAAATGGCTAAAAAGCACATGAAAAAATGCTCAACATCACTTGCTATCAGTGAAATGCAAATCAAAACTACAATGAGATACCATCTTACACCCATCAGAATGGCAGCTATTAAAAAACAGGAGACACTAAATGTTGGAGAGGATGTGGAGGAATAGGAACCCTCATCCACTGCTGGTGGGACTGTGGTATGGTCCAGCCACTGTGGAGGAGTTTGGCAGTTCCTCAGAAAACTAGCAATAGATCTTCCGTATGATCCAGCAATTCCACTGCTGGGTATATACCCAGAAGAACTGAAAACAAAAATACAAACAGATATATGCACACCAATGTTCATAGCGGCATTGTTCACCATTGCCAAAAGTTGGAATCAGCCCCAGTGTCCATCAACAGATGAATGGATAAGCAAAATATGGTACATACATACAATGGAATATTACTCAGCTGTAAGAAGGAACAAAGTGCTAACACATGGAATAACGTGGATGAATCTTGAAGACCTTATGTTGAGTGAAGCAAGCCAGGCACTGAAGGATGAACAGTATATGACCTCACTGATCTGAACTGAGGAAAGTGAGCAGTCTCTGAGAACCATTGTCTGAAAGATAGGTTAACAAAGGAGAGTAAGAGAAGAGCAGGCTTTGAGCCATCTCCCATATGGACATAATCTATGGTAAAGGGATAGAGTGTGGTTGCATGTTGGGGGATGGGGCAGATGAGTGGTGGTGTTCCTGGGTTTGGTGGTGCAGCACTGGGGGGTGGGTGGATTAGGAAGGGCTGGTTCAAATCCCCAGGGCATGTAACTGTGAATCTTGACATTCCATGGGTTGGGAGAGTGGGGTATCATGGGCCCCGGAGGGCTAGGGAGAAGGGAACAGTCAAGATCTAATGGGTTGTTTGGTGGTCATGGGGAAGGTTTTTCATTACCTTACAGTAATGGACACAGGACATGGTAAATATCATCAAAACTTATTAAACTGTATCATCTAAATTGTAAACTATACTTTAAATTATTGACAATGTTTAGTTGCTATATTTTGCTATCTGTAAAACAGTTATAACAATGCTAACATAAAAAAATAAGAGGTTTTAATATGGGGTAGCGAGTCGGGGTGGTGTGGTATCTGGGAGTCTCTGGTATTCCATGCGTTTCTTTGCTGTGACCTAAAACTTCTTTGAAAATTAAATGAAAATTTGGGAGACACTGGGGATTGAGAGGGGAAAGGTGTAACAGCAAACCGGACATCGGGTAACATAGTGATAAAAGGAAAAAAAGAATAATGTTTTTTTAATAACGGCATTTCTTTTGTGTTTTTTTTTCCAGTTTTTTGAATTTCCCAATCCGCTAATTATATTTTGTTTTGTTTTGTTTTTTGTTTGACTGTTTGTTCGTTTTTTTTCTCCTGAGTTTCCTTGTGTTTGTCTCTTGCATTTAAGCTTATTATTGTTGTTTCTTTTTCCTATTAAGTGTATTTGATTATTATATGGGCTACATGTTCACGAAAGATTTAGATCACAGAAGGGTTACAATGGGTGCTGCAGGTGATTATTGGTGGGGGGGTTTCTGGGAGGGAGGATTCATGGGAGGAAGTTCATGTGAATATACATGAAAGATATACAAAATTGTTCAAATGATCAAAGGATGGGGCATGGTCACAGTGGGTGGACAATCACTCAATAAATGAGGGAATCTGAGTTCCTAGCCTGGAGAGCTCTGCCACATTCTCCAAGGGAGCAGCAACTGTCTTCTGAGTACAGGGACAGTGTCTGTCAAAAGAGGATGGCCCACTGATGAGTTCATGTTATTGATGACTACCCTTATGAGTCTTTGCTCTTGTAACTGAAACTTAGCCTACTGTTATGGGGTGCCTAAGGGTTGCCAACTGAGAGCCTCCTTGTTGCTCAAATGTGGCCTTTCTCTAAGCCAAACTCAGCATATGAATGCATTACCTTCCCCCCAACGTGGGACATGACTCCCGGGGCTGAGCCTCCCTGACAATGAGGGATTAATACCAAGTGCCAACTGGCAAGACGACTGGAAAAAGACCTTGAATAAAAGGGGGAAAAGGTAAAGACAAATGAGTTCAAGTGGCTAAGAGACTTCAAAGAGAGTCGGGAAGTCATCCCAGAGGTAACGCTTACGCACACCTCAGTAGGATCTCATAGAACACCAAAGTGCATATCACCCCACACAGAGGGTCTCCTGAGAGCTCTGGAGACACCCAGGTCCTATATAAGGGGGGATAGCCCCAGAGACTGACGCCTTATCAGTGGGTTCTATTTTGGAATCTGTGCTCCTGAGAGTGACAGAATTGGACTCAAATAAATCCTCCCTGCAAATGGTTCATCAGTCCCTTTTATTCAAACCTATATGTGATGTTGGAGTTTTTAGGTATACTTCCAGAGGCTGGAGCCTCTGGCTTACCTATGTGCCAGGTGTGCGTGGAATCTCCGTGGAGCTGCAACTCCTAACCTACAGCTCAATGGACTCATCGAAGTCACCTGGTGAGGAGACAGCGATGGGTAATGGCCATCCCAGTGAATGGAGATGGCCTGCAGCTGCAGGCAGGATAATCCCACCCGCCATATCCATGGGATATAAGCCCTCTCTCACTTGGAGGTGGAGTGGACATCACCATCCCAGTCCCGTCAGGATTTGGGGAAGAATTATGGACTAGAGTGGAGTTAATGGTATTCTGTTATACACATATGGTGATTCTAGCAAAGGAAGAAATTATAACAGTGAGGTGGAGCCGGTGTCCACTGGACACTTTCGGGACAGGTAGGGGATGTGCAGTTTAAATACAGGGGCTTTTTCTGGACTTGGGGATTGTCCTGAGTGCCATTGTGGCGATGGATGTAGGCCATTTTAAATCAGCACACACCACTCAGAACTGTGTGGGAGAGAGTGTGGTCTACGATGTGAACTGTGGCCTATGATTGATGGCAAGGCCCCAGGATGTGTAGGTCCATTGAGGGTGATGGGCCACACTTGTGGGAGATGTTTGTGTGGGATGTTGTGGGAGGTGTGGGAGGTGGGGAACTTGGGAATCCCTGTAGTTTCCATGTAATATTTAGGTAATCTAAGCACCTTTAAAAATAAAAAAATAAAAAAAAAAATATATATATATATATAACATTTTTGTAAGCAAATGCACATATATGCATATATATTTATATGTCATTTTACAAATATTGGTATGTATTGTGAAAAATTTGATTTTTACCCACAATAAAATTTAAAAAAACAACAATAAAATGTAGGATTTTCTCTTTAAAAAAGTCATTATAATGATTTCTTCCTTGTGAATTGCCCCTTTTATTATTATATCTTGAACTTCTTCATCTCTTATAAGAATATTTCCTTTAAAATTTATTGTTTACAATATTACTATCACTACTCCAGATTTTGCATTGTTAGTATTTTGGTGGAATAGCATTTCCAAACTTTGCAATTTCAACCTGATAGTGTCCTTACATCTGAGATGATCTCTTGTAGACAGAATATAGGGGGCTCATCCTTTTTCATTCATTCTGCCATTCTATGTCTTGAACGAGGAATTCAATTATTACTATAAAGTCGTTACTTACTTCATCCATTCTATCCTTTGTCTTTCCATTTTCATATCTTACCATAGTCTTTTTAGACTTTACATATAATCTTCCTTTTTACTGTCTTCTCCAAATCCTTTGCCTTTGTTTTTCCCTTCAGGCGGTGGCACAACATTTAGTATTTGTTTTATGCATGGACTTTTAGTAACATACTATAGCTTTTGTTTTGTTTTGTTTTTAGGTACCTACCAAAGATGGCTCCCTCATCGGTCTGCTCATTGTTTGCTGTGTCTGCTCATTGTGTTCACTCATTGTATCTGCTCATTGTGCCTGCTCATCTTCTTTAGGAGGCACCAGGAACTGAACCCAGGACTTCCCATGTGGGAGGTGGGTGCCAAAGCACTTGAGAAATACCTGCTCCCTGCTTGTTGTGTTTGCTTATTGTATCTGTTCACTCATCAGCTCATAGCATGAGCTCATTTCATGAGCTTGCAGCATCAGCTTATTGAGTAGGTTCATCTTTTTTAGAAGTCACTGAGAAAGGAACATGGAACCTTCCAAGTAAGAGGCAGTGCCCAAATGCTTGAGCCACATCTGCTCACCATCTAATATATTTTTAATATCATTCATTGAGGTTTCATTGCCAAAATCTTTGTTACTTTTTTTTGGGCTTTCAAATTGTTCTTTATGCTCAACTTGTGTCTTAATATCCTTTATCTACTTAGTCATATTTTCCTTCAATTCCTATATTTGATTTGGGAGATTTGTGTGATTTTCATTGATTAGTTGTCTAATCCACTAAACAATGTCTATGTCTAATCATTGATTAGCTGTCTAATCTTGTATCTAATCAAGTTTTTTCAGTTTGTTCTTTGGCTGGGCCATGTATTTCTTTTTCTTAGTATAGATTGTAATTTTTTGTTGCTAGTTAGGCACCTGAACATATTGCGGAATTTACAATGATCATCAATTTTTCTCTCTTGCCTAGTAATTTTGCTTCACAACTCTTCTTTGATTTTTGGTTCAACTTATTCCAAGTCTTTAAAATTTAAGTAATCAAAATAGGAGCAGGGACTAACTAACAGTGCAGATTTGCTCTACGTGGTCTGGAACAAGAGATGAATGAATGGAATTTTTCTCCTTGCAGTTTCCCAAAGAGCCAGCAGATGATATCCATCAGGAAATCTTTCCATGGTGGAGTCTTTTTCATCCTCCACCTGCCCATTATTCTAATCTGGCCAGAGCTGAGATTCAAAGCTGACTCTGCTCGCCTAATTCAGTGAAGAGCAACCATTCTACACCCTCCAGTGCTCCCTTCCTCTTCTCAGGAAGGAACATATTTGTTCCCCATTCAGTTGTCTGCATTTAGCCATGGGTTTTATCCAGGCCATTAGCCTTGAAGGGGGATGATGGTTGCCTTTCCCAGACACAGGGGTTAGCAGTTCATGCATTTAGTTTTGGCTTTTTATTCATTTCCCTCTCCCTCACCCTTCTCAAGGATGCAGAATACTCTCCTGGATTTCAAATCCCCAAGCAGCTCCTTCAGACAGCTTTTTAACTTCCTCCATTGTTTTTGAGTGAGAGTTGAGCCCTGACTACCACCTCTGATTACATCTTCCCAGAAGTCTAGAACATTAGAGTTTATTCCATGAAATTCATGAGTGGAGTTGTACATTTATGAGTTCATGCATGCATGTGATTTTCTTTAAGTCTTTTCATAGATACATGCTATAAAAATGTCATCAAATAAATGTAAAAACCCTGAACAGAAAATTATTAAACTAGAGGCCTATATAGAGTATACTGTATTATAATTTAAAGCCACCTGCTCTGAGAAAACTATATTGTTTCTTTTATCAAAACCTTAAAAAAGTTGTAATTCTTTTGATATATTTAAAAAAAACTGAGAGTATAGAATAGAAAATAAGAAAGTTATTAAAAGTAATTGAAAAAATTATATCTGTGTGACTAAGAGCAAATATACAATCTTCTGCTAATTCTTATTATGACTATGATAATAGTTAATAGGTACAATAATAATAATAGACAGTGTTGCTGTCAGGATTAAATAATTTATTTAATAAAAATATGTAGACTAACGCTTGATATATAGTAGAAGCCTTTTAAGTGTTTTAAGAAAAAATATTAATATATTTATAAATATTGCATAGTATTAACTTTCAAAAAGTCTTACTTATTAATATAATTCAGAGTCAGAAATTAGATACAAGAAAAAAAATTCTATCAATAGATAAGTAATTCAACATTTTAAACCATAAATACTTAATTCATAATTCTGGATGCTCCAATATTAGGACCAATAAAATAACTAATTCAATTATAATTGTTAAGTGAGTGTATATTGTCAGTTTCTGTTTCAGTTCTTACAGTTACATAAATTAACCATCAGGACAAGTAACTGCTTTTCAGAAACTTAGATATAGAAGGGGACAATGTACATTTGAAATGCCTATACAAATAAACAAATAATAAAATGCCAAGTAATGATAAGGCTTACAAAATAAACAAGCAAAACAATGTGATATAATTTTATGGAATTTCTATGTTTAACTGGTTGGTCAGCAAAGTTTTGTCTTAAGACTTGTTTTAATTTCCTGGCTGCTTAAAGGAAATATGATGAAATGGTTCAGGTTTAAACAATGGGAGTTTATTTGCTTACAGTTTGAAGCCCCAAAATTGTCCAAATTATAGCCTCAGGCATCATGAAGGCAATGCTATTCTCCTGAAGACAAGCTGCCAGTGATCTTTGGGTCCAGGAAATGTAGTGGACCATGATTAATATAGATTTAAAACTTTTAATATTTCTATAAAATCAGAAATTCAATAACATTTGTACGTTTCCTGAATATAAATTCATCAAGGAATTTGCATTTTTCCTGAACACCTCCTATGAGAGGTGAATGAATGCATCATATTTCTAGATGGCAAAACAGAATACAGCAGATAATTTAAGTCTTACACAAATATTCTATAACAGAGTGGAATTTGATCCAAATCACACATTTTTAAGGTTCATTTTGGGGATATTACTGGGGATATGATATTTTCAATTGGGAAGAATAAAAGGATTGATTATTTTATTTGCTATTGTAAATAGAATGGTTTTCTTGATTTCCTCTACAGATTGGTCATTATTTCTGTAGAGAAATGCTACTGATTTTTGCATTCTGCTATTGTATCTTGCCACATTACTGAACTTATTTATTAGGCCTAGTAGCTTTGTTTTAGCTTTCTCAGGGTTATCTTTGTATATGATCATGTCATCTGCAAATAATGAAAATTTCAATTCTTCCATTTCAATTGGAAGTCTTTTATATCTTTTTTCTTGCCTAAGTGCCCCAACAAGTACTTCTAACACAATATTAAATTAGAGCGATGACAAAAGGCTTGTCTTGTTCCAGATCTTAGAGGGAAATCCTTTAGCATTTCACAACTGAATATGATATTAACGGTGGATTTTTCATATATACGCTTTGTCATGTTGAGGAAGTTTCCTTCTATTCTTAACTTCTGAAGTGTTTTTATCAGAAAGGGTGCTGTTTTTTGTGTAATTTTTTTCTGCCACAATAGAGATGATCATATGATTTTTAAAAACCTGTTAATGTGGTGTACTACATTGATTGATTTTCTTATGTTGAGCTTCTTGCATACCAGGGATGAAACCCCCTTGGTCATGGTATATAATTTGTTCTATGTGTTTTTGAATATGATTAACAAGAACTTTTTTGAGGATTTTAGCATCCAGTTTCATTAGAGAAATTGGTCTATAATTTTACTCTCTTCTGGCATATTTATTTGGCTTTGGTATTAGAGTGATGTTGGCATTATAGAAGGAGTTAAGCAATGTTTCCCCCTCTTCTATTTTTTGGTAGACTTTAAGCAGGATTAGTGTTAGTTCTTTTCAGAATGAGTAGTACAATTAATCTGTGAAGACATCTGGTCCTGGACACTTCTTAGTTGTGAGGTTTTTAATAACTAATTCAATCTTGTTCCTTGTGGTTGTTCTGTTGAGCTCAACAATATATTCTTTCATCAATGTAAGCTGCTTGTGTATTTATAGAAATGTGTCCATTTTCATCTAAATTATCCATATTGTTGGCATACAATTTTTCAAAATATCCTCTTATGACACTCTTTATTTATATGAGATCAGTGGTTATATCCCCCTTGCTCATTTCTAAGTGTATGTATTTTCGTCTTCTCCATTTTTTTTCTTTATTAGTCTAGGCAAGGGTTTGTAAATTTTATTAATCTTATCAAACAACCAGCATTTGGTGTTGTTAATTTTTTTTTTCTAGTGCTTTCTTATTTTCAATTTCATTTAGTTCTGCCCTAATCTTTGTGATTTCCTTCTTTCTAGTTACTTTGGGATTAGTTTCTTGTTCTTTTTCAAATTCCTCCAGGTGTGCAGTTAAGTCTTTGATTTTAGCTCTTTCTTGTTTTTTAATATAGGCATTTATGACTATGAATTTCCCTCTCAGCACTGCTTTTGCAGCATCCAATAGGTTTTGATACATTGTTTGTCATTCATTTCAAGGTAGTTACTGATTTCTTTTGCAATTTATTCCTTGACTCACTGATTGCCTAAGAGTGTGTTCTTTATCTTCCATATCTTTGTATTTAATCTTGTTCTCTGCTATATACTGATTTCCAGCTTTATTTCTTTGTGGTAAGAGAACTACTTTGTATAATTTCAAACTTTCTGAAATTGTTGAGAGTTTTTCTGTGGCCTAGCATGTCATCTAACCTGGAGAATGAGCCATATGTGCTCGAGAAGAATGTATATCTCACTGTATTTGGGTGTAATGTTCTGTTTATATCTATTAGGTCTAGATCCTCTAACATTTTATTCAAGGTCTCTAAATCTTTACTGACCTCTTATTGAGATGTTCTATCTAATGGTGATAATGGTATATTAAAGTCCTCCACAATAATTGTACAGTCTTCTAATTCTCCACTAAATTTTCCAAGGTTTGATTCATATATTTTGTGGTGCCTCAGTTAGGAGAATAAATGTTTTATGATTGTATTTTCTTCTTGATAGGTTTCCCCTTTTGTTAATATATAGTGTCTTATTTTCCTGATATAACACTTTTGCATTTAAAGACTATTTTGTGAGATATTAGTATATTTCCCACCCTTTTTTGGTTACTGTTTGCATGTAAAATTATTTTCCAACAAGTCACTTGCAACCTCATTGTGTCCCTGGATACAAGACGAATTTATTGTACACAACATGTAGCTGGGTCATATTTCCTTATCCATTATTCCGCTGCCTGTTCAAATCTACTGTTATGGGATTCCAGCAAATTTTTGATTTCTTGCATTGTGCCATTCATTACCATCAAATCCTTTAACTTTTTATGTATGTTTACAATTTCTTCAGTATGCTTTCCCAGTTTCTTCTTAATATCCTTTATCTCTTCCTTCACTTCATTAAGATGTTTCATGATATTTGTTTGGACATCCATTATTAGTTGATCCATGTTCTACATCTCATCCTAGTTTTTAGTTTGTTTTTTAGACTGAGTCATATCTTTCTATGGCTTGTAGTTTTTTGTTTGTATCTAGGCATCTGTTTATCTTGATGGACTAATTTGGTTGTTTACCTACCATTCTTAATCTAGAGTTTTATTTCATTGTTTTTTTTTGTGTGTGGTAAGGTTATTTTTTGTCCCTTGGTTCATCTTATTCTGTATCCTCGCAGTTGTCTGTGCCCCACCCCCCAAAAAAATTAGTACATGAAAAAAGGAAAGTGATAAGGAAAGAAAACAGAATAATAATATTAATAAAAGGTAGAAGAGGAACTGTATAAGGGCTAGGAAAATAAATAATTGAAGTAAAAATCATTAAAAATACAAAGGAATAAGAATATAAAGGGGGGATAGAAAAAAATGAAACAAGAAACAAAACAAGAAAAAATAGAATGAATTAAAAGTCTGGAAAGATGGGAAGAGAAGAAAAGAAAAAGAGAGAAAAAGAAAAAATGAAGATGAAACAATAACAGGTAGAATGAAAGAAAAGTGGCAGAAGACAAAGGATGGAAAAATGAAGGAAAGAAAATGAATAAAGTAGCTAGAAATGATAAGGAAAAGGAAAAAGGAAACAAAGAAGCAGAAAAAAGAATAAACAATCAACAACAACAAAAAACAATGCAGGATAAACAGCCTTCCCTCTTAGGCCCTTTGGGAGCTCCTCAGGCTACCATTTCTCATCAGTTAATCATCCTGCAGCCTGCCCTGTTGGAAGGGTTTTGAAGATTCAATATCATTACTTGTGTTTGGTTGGTTGAAGTCTTCTATTTCGTCTTTCTACAGTGTAGGTTGCTCAAAGGTCCCTCAAAATTCATTCATTTCATCTAGGTTGTTCAATTTGTTGACATACAGTTTTTCATCATATCTTCTTTTTATTACATTTATTTCTGTGAGGCCAGTGGTGCTGTCCACTTTCTCATTTCTCATTTTATTTATATGCATCATCACTTTTTAAAATCTCTGTTAGTGTAGCTAAGGGATTGTCAATTTTATGCTTCCCAAAAAACAGATTTTGGTTTTGTTAATTCTATTATTTGTATTCAATTTTTTAATTATATGTATTTTTTAAAAAGGTATTTAGATTACATAAATGTTACATAAAAATATTGAGGATTCCCATATACCTCACTTCCTACACCTCCCACATTTTCCCACATTAACAACATCTTTCTTTAGTGTGGTATATTTGTTACAGTTGATGAAAAAATTTTAGAGCACTGCCACTAAGCATGATTATAGTTTACATTGTAGTTAAAATCTCTCCCACACAATTTTGTAGTTTATGGCAAGATATGTAATGGCCTATATCTGTCATTGAAATGTCACTCAAGAAAATTCCCAAGTCCCAAATGCCCCCATATTTCACCTGTATTTCCCTCTCCTTTCCCTTAGAACCTCTAGCAGCCACTGCCTCCACATTATTGATATAATTTCTTCCATTGCTAGAATCACAAAATGTCTATAGTAGAATACCAGTAAGTCTACTTTAGTCCATAGTTCATTCCCCAATCCTGAGGATTCTGGGATGGTGGTGCCCACTCCACCTTTATTTTAGAGGAGGCTTTGATCTCATGGGGCAGATGGATAGGACTCTCTTGCTTGCAGTTTTAGACACTTTGGGTTACTTGATGTGCTGGTTGTCCATTCTCACCTCCTTGTTAGTTGTCCTGGATGAGTCCAATGAACTGGAGAGTAGGTGTAGCAACTCCACTGAGTCTCAGGGTCCATTTGGCACATGGACATCCCAGAAATTTAAGTCTTTTGGACATATACCTACCAACTCCAGCACCAGCTTTAGGTCCATATAAAAGGAACAGAAGAAGCACGTGTAAAGCAGTCACATCTTAGTCCAGCTCTATCACACTCAGAAGCACAAAGTCCAGTGTAGGGCCACTGGCAAAGCACCAAACTCCAGAGTTATCTGCCATGACCATAGGACCTGGCTGTCTCCAGAGCCCTCAGAGCCCCACTATTTGGGTAATATCTACCTTGACCATCTATGAGATCCTGCTGAGACATGCATAAGCATTACCTCTCTGAAGACCTCCTGACTCACTTTGAAGTCTCTTATCCTTATACACTCATTTGTCACTCATTACCTTTTCTCCCTTTTATTCAAGGTCTTTTTACAGTTGCATTGTTAGTTGGTGCTTGGTAGTAATCTCTTGGTGCCAGGTAGGCTCATCCCCAGGAGTCATGTCCCCCACGGGGAGGAAGGTAATGAGTTTGGCTTAGAGAGGCTGTATTTGAGCAACATGGAGGCTCTCAGGAGGTAACTCTTAGGCACTACAACACTAGGCTAAGTTGCAATTTCATGAGTGAAGTCTCATAAGCATAGTTGTCAATATCAAGGGCCCATCAATGGACTATCCTTCATCAGCCATTTCCCCTCTACTCAGGGGATTGTTGCTGTTCCATTAGAGAATGTGGCAGAGCTCCCTAGGATGGGAATTCAATAATCTTTCAGTTGTGTGAATCTCTACTCACTGTGGCAATGCCCCATGAATATTTTGAACATATTTATATACCTTATATATATATATGCCCATGCAAACTTCCTCCCATATATCCCCCAACACTGATACCCCACCCCGTTGATCCTCCCCTACCATAGCTGTAACCGTTCTGTGATCCAAAACGTCTCAAAAATGAAGTCAAGGGTATTGCAAAGTTCGATTAATAAGAAAATGAAATAATAATGAGAGGTTTAAGCATAATAAATAAAATACATAATAATTTAGAGAAACTAAAACTAAAAGTGGAAAAATTGGTGTATTAAAAAATTGAAAAACATTAAAAAATATTAAAATAAAAAACATTATTTTTATGACCTTTTGCCTTTCACCACTGTAATATAAGTTGTACTGTATGTACATTGGCATTTTCTTCCATTTCTTCCCCAGTGTCTTAATTTTTTAAAATATTGTCTTCAAAGAAATTTTAGGTCCCAGTAAGGTTACATACAGAATATACGGGACTCTCATATACCCAAAACCCTCTGCCTTTTCCCCCTTCCCTATTAATAATCTTTTTACATGTGGATGTTACATTTGTTACAAATAATGTATGAATATTGAATCATAGCTACCAACGATGGTCAATGGTTTACAATATGGTTTATATTTTAAACTATACACTTTTATAATTTTTTGATGAAATTTTACATGACCTGTATTCATCATTGCATGATCATGCAGAACACTTCTGTTGCACCAAATACCCCCTCTTCAGTGTCTTCTCTTATTCTCCCCCCATCCCCTGAGGGTCCATGGTGACCACCAGGCTTCACTCCTGGAAGGACAAGATTTATAGATACTTGCAACAATGCTGAGGGCTGAACACATTAGCCTGACCTCTCCTATTAGGAACTGCCCATGCTTTCAAGAGACACCCCCCTCTGTTTGAGTATATATCGGGCCTCCCCAGCATGGGAGTGCAAATCCTTCCCACTCATTATGTTGGTCTCCCCACACTGATACAGCACACTATGACAAAACGGTCACTAGTACTTTCTCTAGAAGACTGCCCCAGGTGTGCCATATCCCAAATGCCACCCCATTCAACACCCTAAGCCAGTAACTTTTCCTTGTCATATTGCCAAAAGAGTTTTCTCAACATTGTAGTTTCACCCATGTACCCACCTATCCCCAGTGTTCAGCTATTCCCTCCCCCAACCCTTCTCCTGGTTCCTTGGACCATCCATTGAATCCTCCCCACACTACCCCCCTGTCAAGCTTGCACTGCCCAACCCAGTTTTATCCCTACACACCTGTCATATCTCTTCAATGCACAACTACACACTCACAGCTTATCATAGATTTTGCCCAAATGGGCATTGGCTCACAAACATCTTCTCCCTTCCTATTTCCTGTAAACATATTCTCCAGACTCAAGCTCTCTGAGCCGGCATGATCTGCTTAATTCATATTAGAGAGGTCATGTAATATTTGTCCTTCAATGACTGGCTCGCTTCACTCAATATAAGATCCTTAAAATTCATCCATGTTATCCTGTATGTTAGTACTGTGTTCCTTCTTACAGCTGAGTAGTATTCCATTGCATGTATATACAACATTTTCCTTATCCAATCATCTGTTGTTGGGCATTTGGGTTGATTGCAACTTTTGGCAATAGTGAATATTATCACTATAAACATTGGTTTGCATATACCTGTTTGTATCCTTAATTCAGGCCTTCTGGGTATATAGCCAGCAGTGGAATTGCTGGGTCATATGGCATATCAATAGTTAGTTTTTTAAGGAACTGCCAAACAATGGCTGGGACATTCTACATACCCACCAGCAGTGGATGAGGGTTCCCATTCCTCCACATCCTCTTCAAAAATAGCAGCCAGTCTAATGGGTGTAAGATGATATCTCATTGTAGTTTTGATTTGCATTTCCATAATAGATAGTGATGGTGAGCATTTTTTCATGTGAATTTTAGCTATTTTTTTTCTTCCTTGGAGAAGTGTCTGTTCAAATCACTTGCACATTTTTAAAATTGGTTGTTTGTCTTTTTATTTTCAAAATAAAGGATTTCTTTATATATGGTGGATATTAGGATACTATCAGATATATGGTTACAAAATATTTTCTCCCATTGGGTAGGTTGCATATTCACTTTCTTTTTTTTTTTTTATTATGGGTAAAAATCAAAATTCTCACAATACATACAAACATTTGCAAAATGATATATAAATATATATGCATATATGTGTATTTGCTTACAAAAATGTTATTTATATATATATATAGGGAAACGGATGTGGCTCAAAAGGTTCGGCGTCCATCTACCATATGGAGAGACCGGGGTTCAATCCCCGGTACCTCCCAGTAAAAAAAAAAAAAAAAAAAAA
>JAKSZT010035709.1:330196-346985 GCA_026826555.1 Tolypeutes matacus | reverse complement strand
AGAGAAATAGTAGAGAAAGGTCTGAAAGGAAAAAGTTAATACTAATAAAAAAAAAAAAGAAAAAAGAAGAAGAAAACAAAAGAGATGGGATAGAAATTGACACCCTTAAGTTGTGGGCCTATGAAAAAATGTTGTCTCTAAGAGCCACAAAAGAAAACAGAAGGCAGAAACATGCAGGAAGGATAAACGATAGTTTGTAATACAGAATCAATATATACAGCGAGTGGGAAATTACTGAATAAGAAGCCCAGCAAATAAGCGACCAGCTGGCAGCACCTATTTAAAAAAAAAATAGAAGGAAAAAGGAAGGGGGGAGGAAAATGGGAATAATAGCAATAGACCAGAAAGTAACAGAGAGAAACCAAAGATCCACACAGGCAAGCAGTCAAACAGAGCTAAGGGGGTCAATGATTCCCCTAGGGTCCACGTGGATCCTTCCTGCCTACTTGTGTTTATCAATGAATTTCCCCACAGGGTTCTATATGCAGGTCCTGAAGCAGCTTTTAGCTATTAAACTAAATTAAAAAGAATTTATTTTTCAATTGTTGAGGTGACCTCACATTTTTTTTTTTTTTCAGCCAAATGCAGGACCCAAAATAATTCCTCTTCTAGACCTTACGGAAGGGACCCGTGGAAATTAATCAAGCACGTCCCACTTTCCGGACTCCCCAAGTTAGCTGAAACTCTGATGTTAGTCAGTGAGAAGTGCTAAAGATGGCGGATTCCGCCCCTTGTGGCGCCGAGCTCCAGCGTCACCGGGCTGCTCAGTAAATCAGTTTGAGTGCAGATTCGCGTCTGCTCTCAGCCTGGTGCTGCTTCAGTTCGGCTTATCTGCTCCCCAAAGCTATGGGGCGGTGCAGGCAGCCAGATCAGATCGATGTCTAAAAATATAAAATACCCTTCCCTGTCTTCTAACCGAGCCCTCCCTTCTTTGGGAAGTGTCCCTTCCTCCTGGCTCCACAGCGGCCTGGGTCTTATCCCTGGGTGGCTAGGGAAATCAGCTGCGTTCCCCGACCAAAATCCCCCCTCCGGTTCACCGGGTGCTGACTAGCTCGTTTGCTCTGTTCACTTAAGGTCCAAGGGGCGCCAGGCAGCCAGCTCCCCAGAAAATAAAACTTTTTCACCCCACCCGCGGCTCCAAATGGCCGTTTTATTTTATTTTTTTTCGTAACCGCGGGGCTCAGCCACCTGTGCCAACCTCCACCGGCAGCCTCAAAACTCATGAATCTCCACCGTTCGGTCCACGCCGCCGATCCGCGCAGATAGATGTCCCAAGCTTCTCACTCCAGGCGTGCACAGCACAGGCCCCCGAGCAGGACCCTGTCCCCAATCCGCCTTGCTCTGGGAGCTTGCAGTGTGCGCCCTCCTACACCAACGCCATCTTGCCCCTTTTCACTTTCTTTACAAACTCCTTTGACATGCAAAAGATTTTAATTTTGAGGAGGTCCCATTTATCTATTTTTTCTTTCACTGCTTATGTTTTGGGTGTGAAGTTCATAAAGCCATTTCCTAATACAAGGTCCTGTAGATGCTTCCCTACATTATCTTCCAAGGTATTTATGGTCTTGGCTCTTGTATTTAGATCTTTGATCTATCTTCATTTAATTTTTGTATAAGGTGTGAGATGGTGTTCCTCTCTCATTCTTTTGGATATGGATATCCAGTTCTCCAAGCACCATTTGTTGAAGAGGCCATTCTCTCCCAGTTCAGTGGCCATGGTGACTTTGTTGAATATCAGATGACTGTATATGTAAGGATCTATATTAGAGCTCTCAATTCAGTTCCTTTCGTCAGTATGTCTATCCTTTTGCCAATACCACGCAGTTTTCACCACTGTAGCTTTGTAGTATGCTTTAAAGTCATTAGTGTGACTCCTCTGATTACATTTTTCTTTTTGAGTATGTCTTTGTCTATTTGTAGTCTCTTGCACTTCCAAATAAACTTGACAGTTACTTTTTCCAATTCAGTAAAAAATGCTTTGTTGATTTTTATTGGGTTTGCATTAAATCTGTATATTAATTTGGGTATGAAAGACATCTTAATGATGTTTATTCTTTCTCTCCATGAACATGGAATATTCTTCCATTTATTTAATTCTTCTTTGATTTCCTTTAACAGTGCTGTGTAGTTTTCTATGTATAAGTCATTTACATCTTTAGTTAAAAATTTTCCTAGGTACTTGATTTCTTTAGTTACTATTGTAAATGGTATTTTTTCTTGATTTCCTCCTCAGATTTTTCTTTATTGGGGTACAGAAATGCTACTGATTTTTTCACATTGATCTTATAATCTGTGACTTTACTGATCTCATTTCTAAGTTCTAGAAGCTTTGTTGTAGATTTCCTAGGGCTTTCTATGGATAGTATGTCATCTGCAAATAGTGAATTTTTACTTCCTCCTTTCCAGTTTGGATGTCTTTTATATCCTTTTTTTGCCTCAGTGCTCTAACAAGTACTTATAACACAATGTTAGACAGGAACTGTGATAGTGGGCATCCTTGTCTTGTTCCCAATCTTAAAGGAAAAAGGTTTTAGGATTTCACCATTGCATGTGATGTTAGCTGTGGGTTTTTCATATATGCCTTTCATCATGTTCTGAAAGTTTCCTTCTATTTCTATCTTTTGAAGTGTTTTTATCAGGAAGGGTCCTATATTTTGTTGAATGCTTTTTCTGCATCTATAGAGATGATCACGTGATTTTTTTTGTTGTTCAATCTGTTTATGTGGTTTATTACATTGATTGATTTTTTTTTAATGTTGAACCATCCTTGCACACCCTGGGTGAAAACCACTTGATCATCATGTATAATTCATTTTCTGTGTTGTTGAATATGATTAGCAAATATTTTGTTGAGGATTTTAGCAATTGGGTTCATTAGAGAGATTGGTCTGTAATTTTTCTTCCATGTGACATCTTTGTTTGGCATTGATATTAGGGTAATGTTGGCATCATAGAATGAGTTAGGCATTGTTCCTTCTACTTCTATTTTTGAGAGAGTTTAGCAGGATTTGTGATAATTCTTTCTGGAATGTTTGGTAGAATTCTCCTGTGAAGCCTTCTGGTCCTGGGCTTTTATTAGTTGAGAGGTTTTTGATGACTGATTCTATCTCTTTACTTGTGATTGGTCCGTTGAGTTCATCAATTTCTTCTTTCATCAATGTAGGCTTCTTGTGTGTTTCTAGGAATTTTTCAGTTTCCTGGAAATTATCCTTCTTGTTGGCATATAATTTTTCAAAATATTCTCTTATGATACTCTTCGATTTTAGCTCTTTCTTCGTTTGATATATGCATTTATGGCTATGAATTTCCCTCTCAGTACAGATTTTCCTGCATCTCACAAATTTTGATGTTTTATTGTCATTTTCATTCAAGTTATTTACTGATTTCTTTTGAAATTTCCCCATTGACCCACTGTTTGTCTAAGAGTGTGTTTTTTAACTTCCTTATTGCTGTGCCTATTCTGCTTCTCTGGAACTTACTGATTTTCAGCTTCATTCCATTGTGGTCAGAAATATTACTCTGTATAATTTCAGTCTTTCTGAGTTCATTGAGAATTTTCCTGTGGTGTAGCATGTTGTCTATTCTGGGAAATGATCCATGTGCACTTGAGAAGAATATATATTCCACTGTATTTGGTGTAGTGTTCTGTATGTATCTATTAGGTCCAGATCCTCTAATGAATTATTCAGAATCTTTGTTTCTCTATTGATTCTCTGTCAAGATGTTTGGTCTAATGGTAATAATGGTGTATTATAGTCCCCCTCTGTAACTGTAGAGGCATCTATTTCTCCACTTAGTTTTTCCAGTGTTTGCCTCATGTATTTAGGGACACCCTGGTTAGGTACATAAATGTTAATGATTTTTCTTTCTTCTTGAAAGAGTACCCCTTTTGCTAATATATAGTGTATGTCTTTGTCTCTTACAATAGTTTTTCATTTAAAGTCTAATTTGTCCATTATTACTATAGCTACTCCTGTCTTTTTTTGGTTATTGTTTGCTTATAAAATTGTTTTCCAGCCATTCACTTTCACCCTCCTTGAATTTTGGCTCTAAGGTGGGTTTCATGTAGACAGCATATAGATGGGTCATATTTCCTTATCCATTCTGCCAATCTGTGTCTCTTGACTGGTGAGTTTACTTGATTAACATTCAGTATTATTACTCTCCAGGAATTACTTACATTAGCCATATTTCTTTTGGGTTTATGTTTGTCATACATTGTTTATATTTTGTTTTTGTGTTTTTAGTTGTTCTTACACTCTCCTCCAACTCTCTCTCTCCTGTTTTTTTGCCTTTCAACCTGCAGAATGTCCTTTGGTATTTCTTGAAGTGCAGGTTTCTTATTGGCATACTCTCCTAATTTCTGTTTATTTGTGAATATTTTGAACTCTCCATCATTTTTGAATGCCAGCTTTTCTGGGTAGAGAATTCTTGGCTGGAAGTTTTTGTTTTTGTTTTTTCCTTTTAGTACCTTGACTATGTCATACCACTGCTTTCTTGCCTCCATGATTTCATAGAGAAATCATCACTTCATCTTTTTGAGTTTCCTTTGTATGTGATGGTTCTCTTTTCTCTTGCTGACTTCAGCATTTTCTATTGGTCTTGAGCATTGGGCAGTTTGACAAGTATATGTCTTGGAGTAGATTTGTTGGGATTTATACTGTTTGGGGTTCACTGTGCTTCCTGGACATGTATGTCCATCTCCTTATATAGGATTGGGAAGTTTTCAGCTATTATTTCCTCCAACACTCCTGCTGTTCCCTTTCTCTTCTCTTCTCACTCTGGGATGCCTATAATGTGTATGTTTGTGCATTTTGGGTTGTTGTTCTAACTCCTAAGTCCCTGCTGGATTTTTTTCTCTCTTTTTATCTATCTGTTCTACTATCTATTTGATTGCAGATGTACTGTCTTCCACATCGCTAATTCTTTCATCTGCTGTTCAAATCTGCAGTTATGTACTTGCAGTGTCTTTTTGATTTCTTGGATTGTGCCATTCATCACCATTATATCCATTATCTTTTTATATACATTTATAGTTTCTTCAGCCTGTTCTTCCAGTGTTGTCTTAATATCCTTAATCTCTTCTTTCACTTCATTAAGTTCATCCATGATATTTGTTTGAACAGGTTTGATTAGTTGTTTGATGTTCTGTATCTCTTTCTAGTTTTTAGTTTGTTCATTGGACTGGGCAATTTCTTCCCTCTTTCTTAGTATGGTTTGTAATTTTTCATTGCTGCCTGGTCATCTGTTTATCTGGATGGGTTTATTCAGTTGATTAGCATCTCTCTTTAGACTTTTATTTAGCTGCTGTTTTTTTTTTTTTTTTGTATGTTAAGTTTTCTCTTTGACACTTTGTTCTTCTTGTTCTATTTCCTTGCTGTTTTCTATGTTCTCTTCAAGGAAAAACATTAGGGCCAGAGAAAGTAGAAGAGGTAAGAAAAGAAAAATGATAATAGTTATAATAATAATAAAAGTTAGAAGGACCATATAAGACTGAGTGAAATGAATATTTAACTCATGTAAGCAGTGTAGAGTAATAGGAAGTAAATAGTGGAATACCTACAATGAAATGAGAAACCAAATAGAGAAAAATACAGAATAAATTAAAAGGTCAAATGATGATTAGAGAAGGAAAGAGAAAAGAAAGGACAAAAATAAAAAAAGTTAATAAAAGAAAGTAAACAGAATAGATGAGATAGAAATAAAAACCAGAACAAAATAAGGACTAAATAAAGAAAGGTGGAATGTAAGAACAAAAACAGAAAGTGGAATATAGAAAGACAAAGGAAGGAAAAGAGATAGTGTTGATAGACAAAATCAGTATACACATTAGATGGTAAATCAAGGAAGAGGAATCACAGCAAAGCTAGCAACACCTAATTTTTAAAAAAGGGAGAAGTGGAAAGAGGAAAGAAAAACAAGAAAACAAAACCCAAACAAACACACAAGCAAAGTCAAACAAAAACTAAGTAACAACAGTGTTCCTTCTTAAGCCCCTGTGGAGCTTCTCAGGCTGCCTGTGTTCATTAATCAATTACCCTGAAGCCTTCTTTCTGCAGGTTTTGAAGTAGGTTTTAGCTAGTAAACACAGTTAAATAATTTTTTTAAGTAACCTTTATTAAGTTAAAATAAGAGACCCAGGAGAAGCAAATACAAAAATAATGCCACTGATCTAAACTTTCTCGTTGGGTCAGTTAGCTCTTCAGAAAGCTATCCAGTCACTTTCCCTTGTGCAAGTTTGACCCTCCCAGGGCAGCAGGACTTAACAGACTGTATTAGCAGATCCCCCTCCCCTCTCCAGGTCAGGTTGAGTTCCCTTTTGAAATTCAAATGGGACCCTGGTGACTGAATTCACCACAGTGAAATGATTCTCAACCCTCTTCTAGACCAACCCCTCCTTCCAGGGAATGCTAAATAGGTTCTTGGAACCTTATTAAGTGCTTTCCACTGCTTACCTCCCTTAGGGTAATTGAAATTTTGATAGTTTTCAGCACAGGATTACTCAATTGCCTGACTCTGCCCTCTCATAGTCCAAGATTCTTTATCCCAGGGCAGTTAGGTATACCGGATTGCCTCATCAGATTTGCCTCTCCCCTCTGCCTGGTGCCACCTCAAGCGGGCTGGTATGCTCCCTAGAGCTCAAAGGGGGTCCAGGAGACAAAGAAAGGAAATCTCTCTCTGCCCTTTGCCATAACCCTCCCACTCTCAGGGAATGCTCCTTTCACTTGTGTGGCCAGCCTGAGTTGGGCTTGCTGTGGTTTTTACCTTGAGGGTGGGACTTAGCTGTCTGTGGTTTCCAGCCACAAGGCTAAAAACTCACGGTTTTACCTTGAGCAATTTATCTCTTTGTCCAGCTCCCTCCAGACTGATGCCCCAAAGTCTCCCACTCCATGGGCTCCCAAAACAGCTCACTTGGGCAGGATCTTGTCCCCACTCAGCCACTTTTTGCGAGAGAGATGGTGAGCACCCACTTAAACCGATGCCTTCTTGCCCTGTATCTCTCTCTGCTCTAATCTTTTTACTTTCTTCCTTCCTGACTTCTTTGGGATTAATTTCTCTTCTTTATCTAAGTCTTCCATATGTGTAATTAGGTCTTTGTTTTAACTCTCTCTTCATTTTTAATGTATACCTTTAGGGCTATAAATTTTCCTCTCAGCACTGATATCACCATATCCCATAAGTTTTGATATGTGGTGTTCTCATTTTCATTGACTTCAAGATATTTACTGATTTTTCTTGCAATTTCCTCTTTGACCCACTGATTGTTTGACTGTGCTGTTTAAACTCTATATATTTCTAAATTTTTCAGTTCTATACTCATTATTGATTTCCAGCTTCATTTTATTGTGGACAGAAATAGTGCTTTGTATAAATTCACTCTTACTAAATTTGTTGGGACTTGTTCTATTAACCAGCATTTGGTCTATACTGCAGAAAGATACATGAGCACTCAAGAAAGATGCAAATCTTGCTATTTTGGAGTGCAAAGTTATATATATGTGTGTGTGTATAGATCATGTCTAGTTCCTCTAATATATTATTCAATGTCCCTTTTTCTTTTTTGAGCCTCTGTTGAGATGTTCTGTCTATTGCTGACAATGGTGTTTTGAAGTCACCACTATGATTGTGGAAGTGTATCTTCCTTCCCATAATTTTGCCAGTGTTTTCCTCATGTATTTTGGGGTACTGTGGTTAGGTGCATAAATATTTAAAATTATCCTGTCTTTTTGGTATTATTATTTTGCTACCTGTAGCAGTTTGATGATATTTTTTATGAATTCCAAAACTAGATATTGGATTATGTTTGTGACCTGATCTGTTCCTCTCGGCATATTAGATTGGATTGCATTCAGAAGTTTCACTTTGGGAAGCGGCTGTGGCTCAATCAGTAGGGCTCCCGTTTACCATATGGGAGACCCTGGGTTCGGTTCCCGGGGCCTCCTGGTGAGGGCAGGCCCGCCTGTACGGCGTGGTTGGCTGACCCAGCGAGCACAAGCAGCAAGGGGGGGATAAATGAATAAATAAATAAAATCTTTTAAAAAAAGAAAAGTTTCACTTTTACTTGATTAAATAATGATTAAGGCTTTGATTGGGCCACATCAGTAGGACATTGAGTCCCCACCACCTTAGTGAGTAGAACTCACGGAGAAAATGACATGGCAGAGGAGAAAGTTAGAGTTTTGGTCCTGGAACCTAGAAAGTAATCACACAGAGAAGCAGATATGTGAGGAAAGAGAGAAGGTTCCATTAGACATGACAAAGCCCCCAGGAAGAGAGACAAGCCATTAACCTGACAGTTTACAGGTGATCTTATGGAGAGAACAAATCACCTGAGCCTGGAGAGAAATGAGCCCCAGGAGAGAGACAAGATTTATCCCAGCCTTCAGCTGAGATTGGAATAAGCTGGGGCCAAGGAGCCTTCGGAGGAGGAGGAAGACTGACCTCACAGACATCACCTACCATCTTGTGTCAACATGTGACAACAGACTCTGGGTGAGAAGTACCTCTTATGGTACCTTGAGTTAGACTCTTTAGGGCCTTGTGACGGTACATTTGACCTCAAATAAATACTCTTTATAAAACCCAACATATTTCTAGTATTTTGCATTGGCACCCTTTGGCTGACTAATACACTACCCAATTTTAAAGATAATAAGAGATAAACTACAGAGAGTAGATCTGTTATGCTGACTGATAACTCCAAGTTAAATGGCTTCTATTTTCATTTCTACATGCTTCTAAAATATTCCTATTTCCTACAAGTTAGTGAAATACATATGATTTTTCTATTAATGGGAAAATAAGTACAAAGCAAACATAAATTAAGACATGAGAATATATAATTAACTTATTCAAGTTTAATAATTTAAAATTATTGTTGTTTATCTCTTCCCCCTTCATTGTTTGCACTTGCTTTGTCTGTTTATTTTCTTTGTTTATTTAGGAGACATCAGGAACCAAACCCAGGATCTCTGATGTGGGAAAGAGGCACCTAATCACTTAAGCCACCTGCATTCCTTGCTTTTATTCTGTTTCTTGTTATGTTTTTTCATCTTTTTTTCTCTTGTTCCAATATTTTGCCACATCAGCTTGCCATGCCTGTCTGTCTCACCAGCTTGCCGTCCTGCTTGTCCTCTTTAGGAGGCACCAGGAACTTCTGCTCCCTACTTTGTTGTGTCTCTCATTATCTTTTTGTTTTGTTTTTTTAAAAAGATGTATTTATTTACTTATTTATTTATCCCTTCTCCATTGTCATCTCTCTGTATTCATTTGCTGTGTGTTCTTCTGTGTCTGTTTGCCTTCTCTTTAAGTAGCACCAGGAAATGATCCTGGGACCTTCCAGAGTAGGAGAGAGGTGCACAATTTCTTGTTCCACATCAGGTCCCTGGTGTGCTGTGTCTCTTATTGTCTCTCCTCTGTGTCTTTTTTTTTTTGTTGCATCATCTTGCTGCACCAGCTCTCCATGTGGAACAGCACTCCTGCACAGGCCAGCACTCCTGCATGGGCCAGCACTCCTGCATGGGCCAGCACTCTACACGGGCCGGCACTCTACATGGGGCAGAACTCCACATGGACCAGTTCTCCACTCAGGCCAGTTCACCATGTGGGCTACCTTGCCTTCACCAGCAGGCCCTGGGAATAGAATCCTGGATCTCCTATATGATATATGAGAGACGGGAGCCCAATCGCTTGAGACACATCCACTTCCCATTATTATGTTTTTCTTCTTGTGTTTCTTGTTGTGTCATTGTGATGGGTCAGCTTGCCATGCCTGCCAGTGATGCCAGTTCACTGTCTTCTTTAGGAGGCACCAGGAACCAAACCTCAGACTTCCCACGTGGTAGGTGTGAGCCCAATCGCTTGAGCCACATCTGCTCCAATAAAATTTCATTTTGATATCATTTAAATTAATTTTTTCTCTGCTCTTACACATCAAATAGAATTTTTCTTAATATTTATACATGGCTGGATTTCATGAACTTATACTTTGGGGACTAATGGACAAACTTTGTCTACCTTTTAACAGAACAGTTTTTCTGAGCCACTTTTATCAGGCCCCCTATCAGACCTTGTTTCTCAGGCTGAAATAATAGGGTAGAGCATGTATAATGATGGCATAGATCACAATTAAAACCTTGTGCTCTGTTAGCAATAGGAAGGATCTCAGGTGCAGATAGGTTATGCAAATTGTCCATAGTAGAATTCACCACTGTGATGTGGGTATACTACTATGATAGAACAGAATTTTCTGCCTACTATTGATAAAACAGAATTTTCACCAGATCTGCTCTAAGGCACAAGCATTGCAGCACCCATGATTCAGCACAGGCATCACAATACATGAGAATAAACATTTAAATATTTTAAGGTTCCTTCTTTTACATATGTCTATGTGTGTGTTTCCTGTGTCTGTGTGCAAAAGTATATATTTTTTTAAGTTTGTGACAGAAGTAAATCTTTTAGTTTCATCTCAAATATTTATCATACTTATATCTGAAAACACAACTAAAATGAAGGAAATGGAATAAACTATGTTCTTAATTATTATCTCAGTAGAAGAAAAAGAACAAGAGAAAAAGAATGTTTGGATGAGGGATTATAGTAGATTTTTTTTAAATTTTTTTTTTATTGTGGGTAAAAATCAAAATTATCAAAATACATACAAACATTTGCAAAATGATATATAAATATATATGCATATATGTGTATTTGCTTACAAAAATGTTGTTTATATATATATATATATATACATATATTTTAAGAGGTGCTTAGATTACCCAAAATATTACACGGAACCCACTGGGATTCCCATGTTGCCCACCGCCTACACCTCCCATAACATTTTGCACAATCATCTCCCACAGTGTGGCCCACAACCCTCAATGAACTTACACATCCTGGAGCCTTGCCACCAACCATAGACCACAGTTCACACTGTAGACCACACTCTCTCCCACTCAGTTCTGAGTGGTGTGTGCTGATTTAAAATGGCCTACATCCGATGCCACAACAGTACTCAGGACAACCTCCAACTCCCAAAGAAGCCACTGTATTTCAATTGCTCATCCCCTCCCTACCCCAAAAGTGTCAAGTGGCCACTGGCTCCACCTCATTGTTATAATTTCTTGCATTGCTAGAATCACCATATGTGAGCAAGAGAATACCATCAAGTCCACTCTAGTCCATAGTTCTTCCCCCAATCCTGAGGGGACTGGGATGGTGATGTCCACTCCAACTCCAAGTGAGAGAGGGCTTATATCCCATGGATATGGTGGGTGGGATGGTCCTGCCTGCAGATGCAGGCCCTCTCCATTCCCTGGGATGGCCATTTCCCATTGTTGTCTCCTCACCAGGTGACTTGGATGAGTCCATTGAGCTGTAGGGTAGGAGTTGCAGATCCACCTAGATTTCATGCACACCTGGCACATAGGTAGGCGAGAGGCTCCAGTCTCTGGAAGTATACCTAAAAACTCCAGCATCACATATAGGTTTGAATAGAAGGGACTGGTGAACCATGTGCAGGGAGGACTTATTTGAGTCTAATTCTGTCACTCTCAGGAGCACAGATTCCAAAATAGAACCCACTGATAAGGCATCAGTCTCTGGGGCTATCCCCCCTTATATAGGACCAGGGTGTCTCCGGAGCTCTCAGGAACCCCACTGAGTGGGGTGATAGGCACTTAGATGTTCTATGAGCTCCTACTGAGGTGTGCGTAAGAGTTACCTTTGGGATGACCTCCCGACTCTCTTTGAAGTCTCTTAGCCACTTGAACTCATTTGTCTTTACCATTTCCCCCTTTTATTCAAGGTCTTTTTCCAGTTGTGTTGCCAGTTGGCACTTGGGAAAAGTTTTCAATTAGCAATAATCGTGCCTCGGAAAAACCTCATTGGCTACGATACTGCCACTGTGCAAAGCTGGCAGTTGGCACTTGGTATTAATCCCTCGTTGCCAGGGAGGCTCATCCCCGGTAGTCATGTCCCACATTGGGGGGAAGGTAATGCAATCATATGCTGAGTTTGGCTTAGAGAGAGTCCACAATTGAGCAACAAGGAGGCTCTCAGGTGGCAACCCTTAGGCACCCCACAACTGCAGGCTAAGTCTCATTTACAAGAGCAAAGACTCACAAGGGTAGTCATCAATTAAAAAAAACACATCAGTGGGTCATCCTATTTTGACAGGCACTGTCCCTACACTCAGAGGACTATTGTTGCTCCCTTGGAGACTGTGACAGAGCTCTCCAGGCTAGGAATTCAGATTCCCTCATTTATTGTGTGATTATCCACCCATCGTTACCATGACCCATCCCCCGATCCTTTGAACGATTTTGTATATCTTTCATGTATATTCGGATGAACCAATCCCCACGAACCCCCCCCAATAATCCCCCGCAGTACCCATTGTAACCCTTCTGTGATCCAAATCCTCCATGAACATGTAGTCTATAAAATAATCAAATACACTTACTAAGAAAAAGAAACAAGTGTGATAAGCGTACATGCAAGAGACAAACAAAAGGAAACTCAGGGGAAGAAAAAAAAAGAGAGTAGGAAATAAAACAAATAATGAAACAAAGAACAAAACAAAATAAAATATAATTAGTGGATTGGTACATTCAAAAAATGGGCAAAAAAGCAAGGGAAATGCCTTTAAAATATATATATATATGCATATATATATATTCATTTTTTTTCTTTCTCTTTTATTTTTTCCATTTTTTCCTTCCCTTTATCACTGTGTTATCGGATGTCTGCTGTGCCATGACACCTTCCTCCTCTCAATCCCCATTGTCTCCCAATTTTTCATTTAATTTTCAAAGAAATTTAGGTCACAGCAAAGTCACAAGCGGAGTGCCGGAGACTCCCAGATACCAAGCCACCTCCCCTTCCCCACCCCATATTAACTCCGCCCCCTTTTTTTTTGGTTGTTAGCATTGTTATAACTGTTATGCAGATAGCAAAATATAGCAACTAAACATTGTCAGTGATTCACAGTATAGTTTACAATTAGATGATACAGTTAAATAATTTTGATGATATTTACCATGTCCTGTGTCCATTACTGTAAGGAAATGAAAAACCTTCCCCATGACCACCAAACAACCCATTAGATCTTGACTGTTCCCTTCTCCCTAGCCCACCGGGGCCCATGATACCCCACTCTCCCAACCCATGGAATGTCAAGATTCACAGTTACATGCCCTAGGGATTTGAACCAGCCCTTCCTAATCCACCCACCCCACAGTGCTGCACCACCAAACCCAGGAACACCACCACTCATCTGCCCCATCCCCCAACATGCAACCACACTCTATCCCTTTACCATAGATTATGTCCATATGGATGATGGCTCAAAGCCTGCTCTTCTCTTACTCTCCCTTGTTAACCTATCTTTCAGACAATGGTTCTCAGAGACTGCTCACTTTCCTCAGTTCAGATCAGTGAGGTCATATACTGATCATCCTTCAGTGCCTGGCTTGCTTCACTCAACATAAGGTCTTCAAGATTCATCCACGTTATTCCATGTGTTAGCACTTTGTTCCTTCTTACAGCTGAGTAATATTCCATTGTATGTATGTACCATATTTTGCTTATCCATTCGTCTGTTGATGGACACCGGGGCTGATTCCAACTTTTGGCAATGGTGAACAATGCCGCTATGAACATTGGTGTGCATATATCTGTTTGTATTTTGGTTTTCAGTTCTTCTGGGTATATACCCAGCAGTGGAATTGCTGGATCATACGGAAGATCTATTGCTAGTTTTCTGAGGAACCGCCAAACTCCTCCACAGTGGCTGGACCATACCACAGTCCCACCAGCAGTGGATGAGGTTTCCTATTCCTCCACATCCTCTCCAACATTTAGTGTCTCCTGTTTTTTTAATAGCTGCCATTCTGATGGGTGTAAGATGGTATCTCATTGTAGTTTTGATTTGCATTTCCCTGATAGCAAGTGATGTTGAGCATTTTTTCATGTGCTTTTTAGCCATTTGTATTTCTTCCTTGGAGAAGTGTCTTTTCAGGTCACTTGCCCATTTTTTATATGGGTTGTTTGTCCTTTTATTTTGGAGGTGAAGGATTTCTTTATATACGCAGGATATTAGGCTCCTATCAGATATATGGTTGTCAAATATTTTCTCCCATTGTGTAGGCTGCCATTTTATTTTCTTAATAACATCCTGTGAGATGCAGAAGTTTATAATTTTGATGAGATCCCATTCATATATTTTTTCTCTTGCTGCTCGTGCTTTGGCTGTGAAGTTCATGAAACCATTTCCTATTACAAGGTCCTGTAGATGCTTTCCTACATTATCTTCCAAAGTTTTTTATAGTTTTCGCTCTTATATTTAGATCTTTGATCCACCTTGAGTTGATTTTTGTATAAGGTGTGAGATGGTATTCTTCTCTCATTCTTTTGGATATGGATATCCAGTTCTCCAAGCACCACTTGTTAAAGAGGCCACTCTCTCCTAACTGAGTGGGTTTCGTGGCCTTTTCAAATATCAGATGACTGTATGTGCGAGGGTCTATATCAGAACTCTCAATCCGGTTCCATTGGTCAGTAGGTCTATCCTTGTGCCAATACCACGCAGTTTGATCACTGTAGCTTTGTAGTATGTTTTAAAGTCAGGTAATGTGATACCTCCATTTCATTTTTCTTTTTCAATATATCTTTGTCAATTCGGGGCCTCTTGCCTCTCCAAATATATTTTGTGGTTAGTTTTTCCAGTTCCTTGAAAAATATATTGTTGACTTTTATTGGGATTGCATTAAATCTGTAGATTAGTTTGGGTAGGATAGATATCTTGATGAGGTTTAGTCTTCCCATCCATGAACAGGGAATATTTTTCCACTTATTTAAGTCTTCTTTGATTTCCTTTAACAGTGTTGTGTAATTTTCTGTATATAAGTCCTTTACATCTTTAGTTAAATTTATTCCTAGGTATTTGATTCTTTTGTTTACTATTGTAAATGGTATTTTTTTCCTGATTTCCTCCTCAGTTTGCTGGTTATTGGTGTACAGAAATGCTACTGATTTTTAAGCATTGATCTCATAGCCTGCAACATTACTGAACTCCTTTATAAGTTCTAGAAGCCTTGTTGTCGATTTCTCAGGGCTTTCTATGTATAGGATCATGTCATTTGCAAATAATGAAAGTTTTACTTCTTCTTTTCCAATCTGGATGCCTTTTATATGCTTTTCTTTTCTCATTGCTCGTGCAAGTACTTCTAAGACAATGTTAAATAGGAGCAGTGATAGTGGGCATCCTTGTCTTGTTCCCGATCTCAGAGGGAAGGCTTTTAGGATTTCACCGTTGAAAATGATGTTAGCTTTGGGTTTTTCATATATACCCTTTATCATTTTCAGAAAGATTCCATCTATTTCTATCTTTTGTAGTGTTTTTATGAGGAAAGAGTGCTGTATTTTGTCGAATGCTTTTTCGGCATCTATAGAGATGATCATGTGATTTTTTTCTTTCAGTTTCTTTATGTGGTGTATTACATTGATTGATTTTCTTATATTGAACCATCCTTGCATACCTGGGATGAAACCCACTTGGTCATGGTGTATAATCCTTTTGATATGTTGTTGAATGCGATTAGCAAGTATTTTGTTAAGGATTTTAGCATCTAGGTTCATTAGAGAAATTGGTCTGTAATTTTCCTTTCTTGTGGTATCTTTATTTGGTTTTGGTATTAGGGTAATGTTGGCATCATAGAATGAGTTAGGTAGTATTCTTCTACTTCTATTTTTTGGAAGAGCTTAAGTAGAATTGGTGTTAGCTCTTTCCAGAATGTTTGGTAGAATTCAGCTGTGAAGCCATCTGGTCCTGGACTCTTCTTAGTTGGGAGGTTTTTAATGACTGAGTCTATCTCTTTACTTGTAATTGGACTGTTGAGTTCATCTATTTCTTCTTTCATCAATGTCGACTGTTTGTGAGTTTCTAGAAACTTGTCCATTTCCTCTAATTCATCATTCTTGTTGGCATATAATTTTTCAAAGTATCCTCTTATGATACTCTTTATTTCTGTGGGGTCAGTAGTGATATCACCTTGCTCATTCCTTATTTTATGTATTTGCATCTGTTCTCTCTTTTTCTTTGTTAGTCTGGCTAAGGGTTTGTCAATTTTGTTGATATTCTCGAGGAACCAGCTTTTGGTTTTGTTTATTTTTTTCCAGTGCTTTCTTATTCTCTATTTCATTTAGTTCTGCTATAATCTTGGTTATTTCCTGTTTCCTATTTCCTTTAGGTTTAGTTTGTTGTTGTTTTTCCAATTCCTCCAAGTGTGCAGTTTGGTCTTCAATTTTTGCTCTTTCTTCTTTTTTAATATATGAATTTATGGCTATGAACTTCCCTCTCAGGACTGCTTTCGCTGCATCCCATAGGTTTTGATATGTTGTGTTGTTGTTTTCATTAGTTTCAAGGTAGTTACTGATTTCTTTTGAAATTTCCTCTTTGACCCACTGTTTGTCTAAGAGTGTGTTGTTTAACTTCCATATCCTTGTGCCTAACCTGTTTCTCTGGACCTTATTGATTTCCAACTTCATTCCGTTGTGGTCAGAGAAATTACTTTGTATAATCTCAATCTTTCTGAATTCATTGAGTGTTGTTTTGTGGCCTAGCATGTGGTCTATTTTGGAGTATGTTCCATGTGCACTGGAGAAGAATGTAAATCCCGCTGTATTTGGGTGTAGTGTTCCGTATATGTCTATTAAGTCCAAATCTTCTAATGTATTGTTGAGTGCCTTCGTTTCTTTATTGATTCTCTGCCTAGATGTTCTGTCT